>BROG01000079.1:625000-1032500 GCA_030159075.1 Atrina japonica
TATTTCAATAATTAGTGGATTAAGAATGCAACTTCAAAAAACCCGAAATATATCCGAAGCATTTGTCCTAATTATTTTATTTATAGGATTTAATCAATATTTGAAATGGTGAAAATGAAAAAATATTAATAATGTTAATACCAATAATAATAATAATAATAATAATGATAATAATAATAATGATAATAATAATAATAATAATAATAATGATAATAATAATAATGATAATAATAATAATAATAATAATAATAATAATAATAATAATGATAATAATAATAATAATAATTGAGAAAGTCATATTTTACGGTATATCCTGCTGAATTACAAAGTGTGGTTAAAATTTCTTTCAAATAGACAATTTCGATATTTTATCTATCTATCTATCTATCTATCTATCTATCTGTCTGTCTGTCTGTCTGTCTGTCTGTCTGTCTGTCTGTCTGTCTGTCTGTCTGTCCATTCATCCATTCATCCATCCATCCATCCATTAGGTAAATTGATATTGTTTGACGGATTCGTGTGAGATGGACAACATCGGTATCACAAGACAGTACTATTAAGTTTCCTAGTGTGGAGTTATAAAATCAATTTTCATTCAAGAAATCGGATTGACTATTCTCCGATATAAGATTTTTATTGGACAGCAATTCAAAGTCTCAGATATAAGCGGGAATGTTTGTACTACAAATACGTTAGCCTAACCACTATCGTAAAAGTCAACAAATTATACCTCGGTACACACCTGATAAACATACAAAATGATTTTATTTTGGACACAGATACATCTAGCAGGAAATATAATTTTGAATGTCTAACACACACACACCCCACCCCCCCCCCCTAAAAAAGGGGGGGGGGGATAAGTTTACCAGTTTGGGCATTTATATATGGATATAAAATATTTCCAGGTAAAAAAGATTTAAATGTTCACATACTCATCATGTTATTGCAATATATTTCAGTTTGTAAACTACCTGAGTGACAAATGTGCGCATATTAATATTGGCGAAACTGGGAGGCTGGGTAGGAATTATGCATTTTGGTTTATTTCTTAGTTCTCGACAAAAATGAATGTCAAGATACGAAAAGGGAATACTTTCTTTCAGTCCAATTAATGTGTGGTTTCTTTATCAATTTTTTGTGATGATTTGCCGTCAATAACTAATTATATTGTATATTGGGAACACATTTTTTTTGTGTGTGTAAAATGTAAAAATTAAAACGCGTGTACAGGAACACTGTCAACATTTGTAGCCATTCGTATAATTTACGAAAATACAGGGACGGGACATAAAATGTGTAATAGATAGAGTAGACAAAACAATTAAATCAAGAAAATAATCCAGCATTGTACAAATTTTGTTTAATACATGTAAAGTCCGGTGAGTTTCATGTAAATCTCCGTAATATTAAGTCGCGAATTTTGATAGAAAAATGATAAAAGAAGCACGAGTCCAGACAATTTGTTACACCTGCTTGCTATATATACATCACTTAATTTGGTTGATACTTGGACTTGGACTGATGCGATAAAATACCTCATAAATTAGATAAAAGTGTAATTAAAGCGATATTTCTTTGTTTTTACGTTTGATTTTCCATTATTAAAGATCAGATACGTTCGTTTGATCCTTGTCGGGTGTGTTATCTCAACTTCATTCATAAAAACAGGTATGGATGGTAGAATTTGAAAAGTAAATAAGGCCGAGTTCCTTTACACACAATTTCTTTATATTTCCGACTTTTAGTTGCGTCGATACATTACTCATTTTTCTTTCATGTGGTTCAAATGATGAGTCTCTTCTCGAGCTGGGTTGTGAGAACATCAAAACTATTTTAGTGGAATTAAATTGCATATATCACGAAGATACTGAGAGTATTTCACCTCAATGACGAAATTGATTATGATTTATTTCATAGAAAAATTCTTGAAACGGAACAGGAAATGGATAATGGTTCATGACAATTTGTATTTTGGATATGAGCCTGATAAATAAATACATGTATTAGTTTTTCCGTAGAAACTTAATCGTCACTTTTATTCATATTTAATTTTATCATAGTTTATATTTTTGTTTAGATTTATTTTGATAAATAATTTAGAAACAAGATAGATAAAAATCACAGAAATGCAAAAATAAAATAACTCGGGAACATTTTATTAAAATTTCAAATAAAAGTGTAACGCTGATTTGGAATATGGATATGTGACGATAATTTCTGGAGTGTGGGAGACATTTATGATAAACAATATTCATTTATTTCTGAAATGTGATATTTTTAGGCATGAAAATGTTTGGTGTATATTAGATCTTGACACCTTGATAACTGTGTCAGTTTCAATGAAATGGACGCGTCATGGTACATGTCCCTCCCTGGGGAAACTCTACAGGTAAGCTGCCCTCTTCCTTTCTGCTTCTTTCTTTTAATCAGGTACACAGGTAAAACAAAGAGATGGAATGATATATTTACCTGTCATATTCAGTGTCAAATTGATTCACACGGTATTACACAGGTAGTATGATGTACAGGTATTCAAATTAATTAATTTAAGCGTGTCTTTCAACAACAGCAAGACTTTATTCAACATTTAAAATTTGAATTATAAAAATATGTATGATATAGTCAGAAAGTTTATCAATCTTTGATCCATATAAATTAACACTAAAACAATTATACAATGATTCAGAATATCTTTCAACTTCGCAAATTAAAAAACAAAACAAACAAAAACAGGTCAGGCAGTTCTATGAAATGAAATATCATATAATGCAAAAACTTTAAAACCTTGGAGAAATCATTCATCGCAGTATGATAAACAAAATGATTTTTAAACAAATGTTTTAGAATTTAAGATAAAATTATAACAATATACATGAACTAGGTAGATAGAAAAAGAATAACTCCAACAGATAATTTCAATATTCTGTCTTTTGAACTTTAAGTTAATTTTACATTATCATTTAAGCGATATATGAAGCCTGATATGTTAGGTTTTATATGAATAAGATATTGTGTATACAACAATGTGAATGAATCTGGTATTCATGTATATATACATTGGTTTATTGATCAGAATTTGGAATTAATTCTATTTTCGTATGCGTTTTCTATTATTTTTTTTAGTGTGCATACAAGGCAACTGTGTGTAATTGGAATTGATATATATTGACCTACATTTTATTGTTAAGAAAACATTTTCTTTACTTATTTACTATTGTCATTTTTATTTATTTTCAGGAAAATGAAAAAGGGAAGCCAAGTTTTTAGATAAAATAAATATTTGAAAACTTCATCCTTAATTTCCACAATATTATATGATTGATATTACAGGTTATAAATGCTGATTATATTCAATTCTAAAGTTTAAACTTAATTTTGTATTTTTTAAATACATAGAATTATATTGATCTCGATTTTACCATTGAAACTTTTTTTTAAATTATTCTTATTTATATATCTATTTAGAAGTTCGACATCTATTATATTCATCACATTTCAAGTCAGTATCATATGCCACGTTAGGTTTACGGTATTCACGACGTGATACCTGTTCAAACCTAGGTGTAAAGAAGGTAACTAGACAGTTTTGTCTTAATTAAAGGTATCTAGATAAAATGACAGGTGAAACACGGTCCATGTCAGTTAATTGGCACGTTTATAACTTCTTTCAAGGAGCATAAACTGGGACTTAGGACAGACAACTCTAGAATGAAATAAATGAGCCGTCCAAAATGCAGAAATTTTTACCAAAATTTATACAAATAGTTACGAAATACAGCATCAGTCGGCATGTATTTATCGTACGTGATGAATGTTCCGTGTTAATTGATGAAATTTACATCCAGCCAAGTGATAAATACTGATGGCTAAATAATACCCTCTGTATCTTCAGCCGGACAATGTAGACGCAATCTTGACCGACTGCGATCTCGGAACGCCGTTAATTAATACTTAATGATTTCTTGATGACTTTAAAATTGTTTTGATTTTGGGAGTCAAAGAGATGGTACTCTGTATATGTTTCCCTGTCGGACAAGACATGGAATTAATTGATTATGTACACTATTATCATTGTGTAATGTTGCAAGGAAGATGCAAGCTTTTATGCAATTATTGGTTTTTTTTTTTGTTTTTTTTTTTTGCATCAATAAAATTGATTTTCCGAGGAAGCGATTTCACATAATGACATAATTTCAGCCAAAGTTGAAACTAGATTGAATTTTTCATCTTTTTATTTTTAGATAAAAAAGAATATGTTTGATCTTTGATAATCATACACTAGTAATACTGAAAAAAGTTCGCCATCTGAAGAATAGGGGTCTCGATATCATCACGTAGGCCCCTACCCTCCCCCATCTTTCTGACTTCGAGCTGATTTTCATACGATAAAAATAATATTTTGTATGGTTTTAAATCTTGGATCGATTTTAAATTTGCATTTACTTATAAGATTTTTCTTTATTATAATATTCACCTAGTATATGTTTTTTATTCATTTCAGATTTTCGTAAATTAAAAACGAGTACCCGACTACATATATGTGGTCAAGTACTCATTTTCAATTCACCAAATTGGAAATTAATAAACGACATGTAAATATAATACCCATAAATAAAACATCTTTCACCACGCAAAACCTATTAGAAATTAATTAGGCATCAAACAATTTTTTATTCTTTATCATCAAATTTGACAAATCAGTTTCACATCCTCCATGTTACCTACCACGTACAACAAATACCTTTGTTTTGTTTTAAATATTGACATTGATGTGAAATATTTATTAAGTAAACACCAGCATTGACGTGTTCACTTTGATATATGATTTTGAAATATGTTTATCGACAAATCTGTTACTATGGCAACATTTAAACTTACAATAACAATTTAGATTGACAGATAGATAGATAGATAGATAGATAGATGGATGGATGGATGGATGGATGGATGGATGGATAGATAGATAGATAGATAGATAGATAGATAGATAGATAGATAGATAGATACATAGATAGATACATAGATAGATACATAGATACATAGATCCTCTGTCTGCTTTGTACCTTTGATATTCCGATGGTGCAATATTGCACCCCGGGTACATCATCATCATTGATCATATCATAATCGGTGGTATTAATATCTTAGATAAGTAATTATTAGTCCCTTTGTTGTGTAAGGGTACGACAGACTTTTAATCTGTGTTCTATATGCATCCACTGTCTGGTATTAATCACAGCAAATGTGTATAAACCAGGATAATCCTGTTAATCCAACGCCCGAAGAATTTAATGATCAAAGTAAATATGCATTTCTATATTTTGTAAGTGTTTAATTACTGCAAACAGTAAATAGTTACTACAGCTAGCTAGAAGGTCATAGCTTGAAAATAGCTGCAAGACCCCACACCATTACATTGTACTACACATGAGTATATACAGGTATATTGTCCTACACATGTTCGTATATGTACATATACGTGTATATTGATACCATCGTTTGTTTATTGATTGAAAGTATGCTTTTTTAGAATATACAAAGCATACATACGAATGCATATTATAAGGCGCAGTCACTATAACAGATTAAATAAACACAAAATTTATTCAAACAAAATATGAATAAATACATGTGCAATATTTACGTACATGCAATCTGGATTAAAAAGAAAACTATAGACAGCTTTATATGTAAATTCCTTTCCGTAGATAAATATGATACCAACCTAACGATGTGTTTATAAATTGGAAGGAAGTAAAGGCATAAAGCAACATCAAACGAGTTTAAACGGTAAAACAATATAACAGATGAAAGAAATAAAAAAAACGGCTGAAGTTTGGCGTATGTAATGTAAAATATTATTTAGTAACACGTTATTGCATTTTGTTGAAGGAGGTCATATAACAACCACGACTAGATTTCTACTGTAAGTAATTTGATACCTGATAGTTTCTCGATGGACTGTTGCGATGTAGGTATAATTTCTATTTTTTACTAATTTTAATTCATTTGTAACAATAAACCTATAATAATTCAATATGTCGCTCACACACACACGATATTAGAAACAACTAGAGTTTGCCGATAAAAGCCTAAATGTGTCATTACATGAGAGGGGAATTTTTTCTATCAAGCGAGATAACTCTTCCAGGCTACGAGAATAAGGACGATTTGTTTACAAAACGGAGTCTGGTATCGCCTTTAGTGTTATCAGTAGAATGGCCATATACATGTACTTGTATCCATGGGTGTCCCGGTGACTGATTTATAGGGTTGTAAACGTCTTAGGTTACATTTTTGTAAGTTCATGATAAACAGGTAATTATAAAGGACAGTAACGAAAAGGAAAGACAAACACAACAACAAAACAGATTGAAATTTTTAATAAATTTGTTAAATTCAGTCAACTTTGTATACCAGATTCTGGTAAGTTTGTGCGTGGCTGTGGGTGAGTGTGTGTGTGTGTGTGTGTGTGTGGGAGGGGGGGGGGGTTGTTCGACATAGTGTTTTCTACCTGCACAGTATGGCATCTTTCTCTCCATACCATAACATCAGGTAAGCTATGTATTGTATTTTATTCACACAAGTCACACATATTTAATGTTAACGCATTATTCATAAATGTACTCTCTCTCTCTCTCTCTCTCTCTCTCTCTCTCTCTCTCTCTCTCTCTCTCTCTCTCTCTCTCTTTATCATTTCATGTCTATATGCAGGTATGATATTTACTTTGCATTTAATTACAGTGGCATGTATGATTTCTCGCTTCAGTATATACATAATTTCCTCAGACTATCCATGTATTCCATACACAATTTTATGGTCTGGAGAGTTTTGATCAAACTGATAGCGGTAACTGATAAAAGAGGGTGCAATATGAGTACTTGTACTTATCTTATTTAGAATATAAATAGATAATCTTGTTACCTGGTGAAAGTCGCGTGTTAATCCACGAGGTACTGTTAGTATTGCCGCAGGGGAAGTAATACAATTATAGGTTGTAGCATATTTTGTAGGAATAGATGTTTTGATATTTATCAATAAAGTGATATAATGTACATTTTGGTCTTCATAGTTTATAAACTTGTTTTTCAAATTAAGAATTAAAATATGATGCATTGTTAACTGTTTATCTAATTAATTCAGAGAATTGTGTTTAATATATAAAGATAATAAGTTTTACTTTCAAATTAGAATATATATATATATATATATATATATATATATATATATATATATATATATATATATATATATATATATAAATATATATATATATATTAAATAAATATATTTAAACTAAATATAATAAAGGGAAATCTTTTATAAATGCCAAAGTTGCAATCTTTAAATTATTATAATAATATTACAAAGATGGTGATTTTCTGAGAGAAAAATTAATACAAAAAAAAAACATGTTGGGTAATGAATGATATGCTAAAATGAGGACAAATTAATATAATGTAAAAACTATTCCATAAATTTATTCTACTCTTTTGTATTTTTTTTTCTTATATTCATAATTCCGTACGCTTCTATTATGTAGGCTCAAATTTTAATTTTTCACCAATTACAATGTTTGAAGATCCAGGCGATGGCGGCTAGTTGAAACGTGCCGAACGATTTTAATACAACGAATATGATATTAAACAAATGTCTTTATACGGGAAATGTCACGTGTGAACTTTGATACGCAAATTGTGTACAACTTATATCACCTTGATGTATATATATATATTCTGTTATTTACAATGTTCACTCACGTGTACCATTTTGATTATGTTAAAATGTTTATAATATGTTCTCAATGTTGAATTGTCAACCTAAAGAGAAATAAAGAATCTTGAATCTTGATGAGTGAGGATAAAATATTATAACAATATCTAATTAATTGGTTTACAGTTGGGTCTAGGGTGAACTTTTTTTTATGTCTGACTCCATGTCCGATACATAAGAAAACGTTCATTATACGCATAATACAATCAAACCTGTCTATAGAGGCAGCCTAAGGGAACAGAAAAACGTAGCCTTTATAGACAGGTGGCTTTAAAGTTTGAATTACCTTGATAGGAAGGTGCCCTTTATAGAGAGGTGGCCACCAATGCCAGTTTGACTGTACATTGTACAAATAACACTGGCTGATAAACAATTTTATTTCAATAAATATAACTGCACGCGGTACTGTCATTATTTAAAATTTTCGAAATTTCTTGGAAGCTGGTAAATTCAAAACCAAGCTAGTATATTTCTCTTACTCCTCTCAGCGGTTATGATATGAAGGTATGTTATTTACAATATATTATTCATCACTATATACAATCAAATTTCTCATGATTTGTATACCATGTATTATAATGATTTATGATAATGCTAAGGCCATCGGCACCAGGGTAAAAGCCTCCCACAGATGACAGGCTACACCATTGCAGACTGCAGTCAATGCATAACGTTTTCTTTGAGTCAAGAGCTACATGTGGAGGGTCAATGAAGAAAGGGAGACAATCCTTATAATATCGATAGTATTTCTAGATCGACATATTTTGTAAACGATAATCACTGGTTATTCCCCTTTGATTTGAATCCTGCAGTATTTTTAAAAAGTATATTTTAAATTTTCATTTATCCACGAAAATATATCACAGCACAAATATATTTATATACGTCCCTAATTTATCTTTTAATAATTTCGGCCAAAATATCAATAAACATGTATTCCATACACAATTTTATGGTCTGGAGAGTTTTGATCAAACTGATAGCGGTAACTTATGAAACGGGTGCAATATGATAATTACACGTATGTTTATCTGATTTAAAATTAGATAGTCTTATATTAATAATGTTATCTATAGAAAGTCGGTGCGTGATAATCCACGGTATAACGCAAACGTGGCTTTAAGGGAAGGAATTACGCTACAAAGGATTTTGATAATGTTTACATGAAAACGATATTTATTAGCGCTTTACCGTATAATTTTAAATTATACATCAAGTCTTAATTTTTTAATTTTTAATTTCCCGGGTAACAAGTAAATACAAACATTTAAATGTATTAACTTTTTCCACCACGAAATTTTAAAAATCAAAGGTATACTTCACAGATGGTATAGCGGCTATATAGTTGGTAAGGTTTTATTTTCACGTAAACATATTTTTGGAAAAAACACAACTTTATGACCTAAACTTAGCTTCTAAACCAATATAAATAAACAAAGATCTACAGGTTTAAATGCGACTTTCTCGTGCACAGGTTCTGTTACATAATTCATATACGGAACTCACACCTCTCGCAGTGGTCTAGTGGAAGATAATTCGATTTGCTAGTGGAAGGTCCAAGGATTCAATTCCCAGTACCAGCTTACACCACAGACATAAGAAAATGGTAATGACTGAACCTTCGCCAGTAGCTCGGCATAAGATGGAAAAGACACGTAAATGAACCCTCACTTCATTGGCGTCAGTCCGTAGGAGAGGTCAAAATTTGTAGCACTTCACTTAAAGCTGTTGACATCTTCATATTAGTGAAAAATTCTTGACCGGGGATGTAAAAGAATGATAAAACAATAAAAAGTCACAGAGAGTCCAGGATAATATTAAGCTTTATCCCCCACCCCCGTGCATCTGAATAGGGATGCAGTTTTTAAGAAATTGTTATGAATGATATCTTTCCAATAAATATAAACATGTTATGATTGAACAAAAATTTAAAAGTAGATTTTTTTTAAATTCTGTGACAAAGCACCTTTTAAATCAAAATTTTGAAGAATAAATACAATGTATATGTATGAGTAAGAGTTATCTCTCTTTTGCCATAATCTTGATTTATACCTCGCCACCCTAACGTTTCAGGTCAATAAAACCCTTCACCGTAGTTTTGAAATTTACATAACTTCAGAAAATATGAAATTGAATTAATACAGCTGCTAAGATTGAATATTCTCAGACTTGTGGCGCCGGTGTAACGTGAAAAATTGACCCGCCGTAGAAATGCTACCCGGGATCACTTTTCTACGATAGAAATCTTACCCGAGGTCACTTTTCTACGATAGAAATCTTAAACGGGTAGTCGTAGAAAAGTGACCCGCTTCAACATTTATGTTATTCGTCCCGTGAAAAAGTGACCCCCGTAGAAAAGTCCCCCCCCCCTAATCTAAAAAAAAGAAAAGAAACATCAACGCGGATATCATACATATACTAGGTCTCATTATAAACTGAGGACCCGCTCACATAAAAACATAAAAGCGCCAAAAGTACCACGACTTGGTATATATCTAAATATCTCTTTCCCGTGAACCTTTCAAATTTTGCATGTATGATTCTGTTAAGTCAATATCTAGTAAGTTTGTGAATGAAAAAAAAAAATTATATTTATGTTAATAAACGAGCCTTGAATGGACATTTCAAATAATAAAGGGTACATTTTGAAACAAATGGCTTATTAACTAAAGATTTATTGACTTTTGTATATTGTATAATTGACAGAAACGATCGTCTTGAGCATTATAACTGTAGTATTATGTTTATAATATTTGTATACAAATATATGGGGGATATTCAGGATTATTGTGACATAGGTTATGGGGTCAAAGGTCAATGTCATAGGCACCTAAATAAGTTAGTACAGAATATATGTTTTCAGATATTTTTTAGAAATTTTTTCAACTTCTTCTTAAGAACCAGTGTCTAATTAATTCAGTTGTAACCAATTTTGGCAGGAAGTATTCCCATGTTTAGCCGCATAATCGCGTTTGCAAATGAAATGGGACTGGGATTTATAGACACCCCACCGCATATAAAAAGCCAAATCTTGGTACGTGTTTTAAAATATTGTTTTTATCGACAAGTGTCCAGATGTCTTTCAAATTGTGTATGTATGATTGTTAAGTTAAAATCTACAATTTCGGAATGAATATAAAAATCAGAGAATGGTGGTACAGGTCATATATGGAACATGCTGTTATCAGTGGCAGAGTGAACCAGAGACAAACGATGATCTGCAATAACTTCCTTTTAACTTTCTTACATTAGACGGAGAAAAGTTTTATGACAATTTTGATTGCCTTGAGCAGGATTCGAACCCGCATCTGGGAGATGAGAGGTTGTGATTATCAATCAAGGTTCTCAATCATTGAGTCATTACGTGATTAAATAACTTGAAATTCCAAGTGGTATCTGCGTGTCAAAAACTCATAATTCATATTGTATTTGTTGTGCACTTTTCTAAATCCGTAGAAAATTGACCTGGAACCCGGGTCATTTTTTCTACAGGTATGGGTCAATTTTCTACAACTGCCCGCATATGATTTCTACGTAGAATAATTACCCTGGGTAGTTTTTCTATGCGGGTCACTTTTCTACATCACACCGGACCTCGTTTCCCGTTAATTTAGAACTGATCAAGACTCAATGCGCTTTCTACCATATGAAACTGTTTCACGCCGATCTGTTGTACCTGCAATGGAAATTAACTCTTAAGGTATAATATTATTTCTAGAATTAAGGATGTGTAATTAATTATGACGCAACCCACAGATGTTCAATGATAATTTGCCGTCAAACACACTGACCGTCTTCTATCGCTGAATCAATTCAGGACCATGAAACAGAGCCTTTTAACCCGCTTTCCCACGATTACTATATATCTGGGAATTTTCACCTGTCTTAGGTCAGAAAACATATTCATCCATTCTTAAATTCTCCCTTAATCACCGGTACCAATCTCATGGGTGGCATATATATATGTCGGTGCTTCAATTACATGTATTTGACTTGAAAATTTCGCTTTCATTTTTAATTCGCCCTCTTATCTAAGGACGTAATTTAAACGGGAGCGATACAGTAATTAAAATCAGCTTTATACACTGTACCTCGCTGTTAAAATCATAGTACGAATGACACCTAAAAGCATTTGGCATCACCGGAAATTTATGGTATATTGCTGTAGAAAAGCTATCTTTTATCATTTTATAGAACTTAATCACCTACATATAATGTTGATATCTCCGAAATTAACCGAGATGGCAGATTTATTCAACGCACGACCATTTCATATACAGAAGCAAACTGCTTATTGATGAGTTTCTTGTCACATGATCAGGAATGTCACGTGTAATGTCAACATTACGCAAATGTTACTGTCGGTATAATGACCGTCAGACAGGTAATTAACATCCTTCAGTACCTGAAATGTTAAGTTACCTGTTCAGCTTTTATATATAGGTTGTTAATTGTATTATCGTCATTAATCCCTGTGACCAGAACTTATTTCTCAATTGTTTTATTGGAATCTGATTGTGGATTCACGGCGGATGTGACCGGTCAACAACTATATACAGCTTACTCCTCCATGACACCTGATTTCACTTCTGGCTTTGCTGGAGGTTTATGCAATATTCATCAAAATGTATACTGTCTACTGACAGTTAATCATTGGTATCTGTGATGTTTACATTCAGGAATAATGGTGCATATACAAAGATGTTAGGCGTACCAATTTAATGTAAGAGTTATGTCTCTTTGTCAGTGAACTGTCCCACTGAATTTGGCACTAGATGTCTCTTTAAAGAAAGTTCCTGTTTCTGTCTAATTACAGTAACACATCTGCATAGTGATTAAAATTACAGAAAAGAAAAAAAACAATTTGAATCATGTTTATAAATTTTATTTCATTTTGAATGAAATAAAGCAATTGTACTCTGATCAAGCACAAATGTTGCAAAACAAATGAACATAAAACACAGCCAGAATTATCAACATTTCAACATACTTTTGTACATACATCTTCTTGATTGCATTTGGACACATTTTGTGTATTATTCAACGAAATTGTAGAGCTCAACATACAAAATGGCAATTGACATTTATATATATCATTGTCAGATAAATAACAAACTGGATGAGTTATCACCAGGTAAAAACTGATAACTAACTAAAAAAGCTTTGAAATAAAAGTATCAACCATGTTGTTTGATAACTAAAATTTTAGGCTAATAATTTGTTTAAAAAACTAAAAGTTTAGGCTAAGACTTTGTTTAAAAAACAGCAAAGGAAAATTTATTGCCATCTGATGAAGGTTGATAACTTAAAATTGAATGAATCAGTCATCATGAACAACTGATGACTTAGATGTTCAATCAACTCTCAAGAATTGATAACTAAAATCTCGGAGAAGTATTGGTACTGATAACTGAAGGTTATACTGAAATATCAGCCTGGTCAGGACTGATAAATGAATTTCAGTTGAGTCATCAAATTTAATATCAACTGATGACTTAAATTTTAGGAAAGATGTTAGAAAAAAAATACTGATAATATCTCTTGAATGAGTTATCAACTCTAGGAATGATAACTAAAACCTTGCATGAAGATTTACACTTTGTCTTAAAAAATTGTATCTATTATCAATTTACACAAACAAAACATTAGTTATCCATCAAGTAACAGATAACAAACCGTAACTACAATCATTCTGTGTCTTGTCAAAAAAAAACTAAACAGAAATGTGAAAAAAACCAGTAAAACACTCAATATTCACAAATTTTCAGCTCCTTGGACTTTATCAAGTAAATGACGACAATATCTATATTAGATACAGAGTACTAAGTCTGCACAATAAACAGCTTCATTGCAATATTGTGCAGAATTAGTACTATGTAACTAATATAGATATTGTCGTCTTTCACTTGATAAAGGCCAGGGGGCCGCAAAATTGTGAATATTGAGTGTTTTACTGTTTTTTATGCATAACAATACTTCCCTTTGGAGGACATTGAATTTTAAACAGAAATGTTCAATAATCTGGAATTTTCTACCATTTGGAAACATTTTACTTCTGAAACATTATAAAAAAAAAAATTCTGGAAAGTTGTATTAAGCCAAAATAATAAAAAAAACTAATTTGATCAACTCAATTTTGCCAACTTTTTATATTTTTATCACCAATCTGAAATTAAGTCCAATCTTCAATATCTATGTTCTCTATTAGGCCAAATAAATAAAAGACTTGTTTGATGTGACCAACTCAATTTTTTAAGGCAGTTATGCTAACTTATTCTATTTTTTTTTTTTCAAGAAACTGAAATTATGTCAAATTTCATTTCAAAATTAAAAATGATAATTAAAAAATAAAGATTTGCTTTCCAAAACTCCTGGTCCAGGAACATCAAACATAATATTTTTTAATGACGGCCTTAAATATTTGGGAGTAAACTCATTGTCGTTCAAGTGTTATTTTCTTTTATTGTAATTAAAACTCGAGTTTTTTCCTCGTTATTCAGTATTAAAAAAGATACAAAAATTCAGAAAAAACAAACTTTCAGAATTGAAAAAATAAATTAAAAAATTACAAAAGATGACTAGATGAAATGTCTCCGAAGAGCAAAGTTGGAATTCAAGCATTTACATTAGCACTATAATGTGACAAATGTATGAACCTATATATATATACAGTAAAACCTGCTATAGCAGCCACCTCTATATAAGGATTACCTGTTTATAAAGGCCAGTTTTTTTTCAAGTCCCTTGACTGCATACTTCAACTAAATTGAACCTGTGTATAAGGGTTGCCTGCACATAAAGGTCAATATTTTCTGGTCCCTTGGGTGGCCCCCTATATACAGGTTTTACTGTATATTTATATATCTATATACAGCCAATCAGATAGTGAAACAGAAAAGCACATGATGTACATTTCACACTACATCAGTCGTGGTCACCATAAAGGCTCAATACATTCTCTTCAACACAGGCACTGTACATGTACTTATATACAAGTAACATTAACTTTAATCTGACTCATATCAAGTCAAGTCATACCATCAACATGAGTTAATACTCATAAACAAGTCACATAATCTAATATCGCACTCACAAATTGAGTTACCATTCTGAGCTCTCAATATTAAAGATCAATGCTCACGTTACACTGAAGAGTGACCTACACATGAATTCACAGACACTTGAGTCAAACTCATTAACAGAAATACCCTCAGCTGAGTCATCTGAAGTCACGTCACGACAGATGAGCTACTCTAATGAGTCTGATCACCATTATCCGAGTAGCAGTCAAATTATCGAGCATTTCAAGGATTCTCTATAACGAGATCTAAGGCAAAAATTGTACATGTACATACAACACTGAGAGATTAATCTGCCTCAAAACAATTAACTTGAGAATGACTCTTAAAAATAATCCATCGTTCCTACATTTTTCACAAAGAACGATTTTTAAGATCGCAAAAATTACTTTATGGAAGCACAGCAATAAACTAAATTTTCCTAACCAAAATAATCTGACAAAGTAACCCCCTCAATTCCTTTATGTAATTCTACATCATACTTTCAGGCTAACTGACTCTTGTTCACGAGTACATACAGGTGTGTCCAAAAAATCCCATACTGCTTCATTGTATATCAATGACTTCCGACTGTCAGGATACCCATGTAACATAAATTCAAGACTTTCTGCAATTTTTACTCGAACTTCAATATTTTACATATTTTTTCACATTTTCTTAAATGCATGGGAACCCTGACTCTCACTTTGCAGATAAATTGTGATGACTTTGTCACAGAAAATACTGGTACTTGGAAACGGTCTCAATAAAATATTTCACATACATGTACCACAGAATAGAGATTAATAGGAAATTGTTTTGGTTATCAAGGTGAGATTTGTAAAATGGTCTGAAAACAACAACAAAAATAATCAGAAATTCATTGCTAATTACAGCTAGCTATTTTTCATGGATATAAAACAGTCATTGAATTCAAATGAATCTTTACAATGATTGGTAAACAAGTTATGTCAACTTATATCAATGTCTCTCATTGGCCCCGATATTGGCGTGTGGGGGTCCTTGCTGTAGGAGGAAACTGGAGTACCCGAAGAAAACCCACATGTCTGACTTGACGACCACCATACCATCTCACATACTCCCCTGGAAAATCCAAGGATCGAACCCGGATTGCATTGGTGAGAAGCGAGTGCGCTAACCACTGTGCTACTCGGACACTCACTAAGTCCTTGAATATTTTTGGGAATCGCTAACCTTTCATATGATTCTATTCTGAACTATCTAAATATTGAGATAATTGAAACTTTTTACAAATTCTCTATATCTTTTGACTGTGTACATATGTGTGCATGTTCCACTTCATCCCAGAATGACTACAAACTATTAAGCTATGAGCACAGTGGAACATGTCTTGACAGACCACCCCATCTGCCATTGAAATGTGGTCTTACCAGACAGGTGGTCTCTCAAAAGATATTTTATTTAAAAGATTTTTTAATTGAGTGGTTTTGCGAATGTGGTATCCCAAGACAGGTTGTCTTTTACAGCAGTGGTCTCTCAAGACAGGTTCCACTTTAGTGGATGTCAAGCAGATTTTACAGCCAAATTCATACGTTAATTATTTATCAGAATTACGGTATTCCTGACTGAATATCATTATCAAAAGCAAACAGATATAATGATGTTTAAATGTGAAAGACTTTATGAAATTATATTTTGAACCAAACTTTACGGGAAAAACGTCATTATATAAGCAGATGGCTATTATCAGCATACATGTACTTTCACTTTCATTTTGACTCGAAGCCTACGAGATTTAAGACAGTAGCACTATTGTTATATCTGTTTTACCCTGGTTATTAATGGACACTTAAGATTTTGGTGGGTGTAACCATAAAAAAAAATCTGCTCTCTCATTCACTCAAAAAACCATAATTTAACAGCAGAAGAATTTACAAAAAAATATCTTTCAGTGTGGAGAGAACATGTCAACCTATTACTTCCATATTTCAAATAACCACTTTGTGGTTTCTCAGCAAATATAATGGAACCGCACACACTATTAAGACAACCTAGCCGACTGACGCAAAGTGGTCCGATTATTGAGGTGTTACAGTGGAACCTCGCTATTAAGACCACCTAACCGACTGACCCAAAGTGGTATAATTAGTGTGGTGTTACTGTGGAACCTCGCTATTTAGACCACCTAACTGACTGACCGAAAGTGGTATGATTAGTGTGGTGTTACAGTGGAACCTTGCTATTTAGACCACATGACTGCCTCAAAGTGTTCTGATTAGTGAGGTGTTAGAGTGGAACTTCGCTATTAAGACTGCCAAACTGACTGCCTCAAAGTGGTCTGAATAGTGAGTTGGTCTCTTAAGTGAGGATCTATACTTATCAAAAATATATCAAGAGACTAAAAACTTGAAATGTGAGGTGGTCTACGAAGTTAGGTGGTCTTTAGGTGAGGTTCTATTGAATCTGTAAATATTTGCCTATTTTGAATCTCAGTAGAGAATTCTATCTTTTTGACAACAAAATTTCTGACAATTGGCTGTTGAGTAGAGATCAAGTTTTGCAACATATTGAATTAAATAGTTCTGTGCATTTCTATATGTGTTTGTTCTTTTAATATATCCAAATCTGACTAAAAAAGACTCCACATATATCAAAATATTACGAAATCTGGCTATGGCAACACCCATCAATTTATGAATGTGCAGTAATTGCTTAAACTGCACTAAATGACCTCTTATTTACCTTTTCAAACACAGGTGTTATTCTATTGTTAGAGTACATAATTATTTTCTATTGCACCAATAAACATTTGATATCTAAATTTGAGTTTTTTTGCACTTGCATATTCATGTCTTTACAAGATTGTCATCTGTACTGCTTATCTCCCTTGAAACATGCATTGCATAGCAGATAGCCGTTTCTTTCCTTCCATAAAGAAAACGATGTTATAAGAGCACCAAAATATATAAATATCTTCGTCTTTTTACAAAGCTACGGCATGAAATACACAATATTATATAAGTCAGCAGACTCTACATCATACGATGAGTACAAAATGTCATGGCATTTTGTACAATACTGGATTACATGCATATGGACCAAGACTAGGGGGTAGCCATCTTCTAATATCGCTTGTTATAACATTAATATAAACATTTTTATCCATTTTCTGTATAAATTCTCTTAATCTATATTGGCAGCAAAAACACTCTTAAGGATGTGAAAAACATCCGTTTTTTGTTTTCCCATCTTCAGATCAGTTCAAGTCCTCCAGACTCTTGGAATTGATTGAATATATAACACAGCGTTGACATCACGAAGTGTAGTCCGGTGCCAACACACACACACGAACAACAGACTTTATCACAGTAACATCAATTTATCAATAATGCAAATATCTAATTCACAAGGAGAATATGTAATCAGTTTTGGTTATTATGGGTTATAAGTATTGCACAGAACTACTCCATTGTCCGATTAACAATATTTCTCCCAGTAAATTTGTTCGTAATCGACTTCCGATTAACCTTGGGGATTCTCATAAAGGCATTTCATCAGCTGTCTCTGATGGCCCCTGTAAAAGAATTGATAAATTTATTTTTTTTATTTTGGTTGTAATCAGCATGTAAAGAGGAAGAAAGACTGAGTTGATGAGACAGAAAATATAGTGGAGAGAGAGAGAGAGAGAGAGAGAGAGAGAGAGAGAGAGAGAGAGAGAGAGAGAGAGAGAGAGAGAGAGAGGGGTGAATAGGTAGAGAAGAAACAACACAGGGAAGAAACAGAAACAGATAGGAAGGGATAGAGAAAGAGAAATACAGAAAAACAGAGAAACATAAAGATAGACAGAAAGAGATGCAGCAAGACAGACAGACCGAGAAAAACAACAGGAAAGACAAAATCACAAGAAGAAACAGAAAGACAGATGGAAAAAGAGAGTTTGATGGACAAAGTAACAGTTTAAAGCAAAAGAGGACAAGGAAATATGTTTTCATTGTGTTACACTTACATGTAACCAAAATATAGAATTTTTAATTTGGTTATGATACATGAATTTTACGTCACACTCAACAATTTTTCAGTTATACGATGGCAGCCGGTTACAATGTACCCAAGAAGAGACCACCGGGTTTCTGCAAGTAAACTGGCAAACCTTCTCAAAAAAATCCGCTTAGGTTCCAGTAGGGCTCGAAACTGTGCTGACCAGAATGTGAGAAACTTCATGGTTCAAAGCACGATGCTCTAACCACTTGGCTCTACCAAGACACACTGGTCAAGGACCAGTAGCCGGCTATTACGTGATTTTGGCTACATAGAACACAATTTCGTGAGATTTGTTTAGATCAACCATCTGCTGTTGGACATTTTTCTCAAACAGAAGGAAAAGAAATATTGTAAATACTGTTGTGGTACATATTTAAGACGAAATTACACCATAGCTGGCTACTGGTCATAGCCATCTACTGGACCTCGACCAGTAGAGATAATGTTGATGATGTTGTAAATGTAAGGATATTGATTTGACTATAAATATTTATGAGTAATCAGTAAATGTAATTAACAGGGCACTAGACAACAATCTTACCATCGAAATATCAAAATCCTTATAGTGGAGTCTCCTTCTTCAAAGGTAATCCATTTGGCCTTGCCGGACCTTGGTATGACTGGGAAGAAATATTTGAATGTCCATTGCTATTGATCTTTAAACTACCATTCAGGATATTTTCACAATTTTCCACATTGGATATTTTCTCGAAATGACCATTAAGATGACCGCTAATTCCGATGTTTTTTGTTACTTTAGGATTGGTGACAATCCCATTTCTTTTGCGTCTCATTTCTGGAGAGCGTAAATCTCTTTGTCCCATTATAAGCTTACTCGGCTGTTGATCTGTTTTGTTCGGTTTTTGTTTTAGCCGAAGTTTTTCAAGGTCATTCTTCATACTTTGGAAATGCACTGGGTTGATTTGCCATATCGGCTCATCCACTAATTCTGCATTTGGATTTGTAATGATATTAATGGTGGCATTAATTTCAGTTTGTTTACAAGAGGGAAATTTCACTGGTGATGGGGCGAAATTATTTAAGTTTCTTTCAGTCACCGGGGACAACTGACGATGACGCATATTCATATTGTTATGAACTTCCACCATCGGTGAAAGCGGTGGTGATTGAACAGGCGACTGGGGTTCACTAACAGGTGATAGCACTCTGCTGATTGGACGAGATCTGTTACGGGTCATTGAACACTGTTGTAATTGCTGTGTAAAGGTCAGACAATCACCATTAACTTGCATTGGAGCACTATGTCCGCTCTGATTGGTGGACGATGTGAAATTACTTGAGGACTTGGAAGAATTATTTGAAGCGAACGATTTCCGTCTATCGAACGTTGAATCTGGAGAGTCTGATGGTGAACTGTTTAATTGATTTCCATTAACAATGACTCCAGAAGTAACTCCATTTGATAACACTACTCCAGATGAAATGGAAGGTTTTGTTTCATTACTGGACGTTGATGAATTGCTTCTACTTTTTGCACCACCTGGTGCCACTGCACCGAAATCTTCCAGTAACTTACAAACACTTGTGTGACCACTTTTAAGAGCAACTCTGACCGGTGTGCGGCCATACTGATCTGCATGATTAGGATTAGCTTTGAATTGCAACAGCACACGCACAGCATTTTCGTGTCCCTCCTGTGCTGCTATACACAATGCCGTAGCACCTTGATTGCAGGTGTGATCCACAACAGCTCCTCGTTCAAGCAAAAGACGAACAACACGATCATGTCCCTGCCATGCGGCAGATTGTAACGATGTCCTACGATCATTGTCTACTGCATTCACTTGAGCACCGTGGAGAAGAAGTTGCTCGGCTACTTCATAATGGCCCTGCCAGGAGGCCACATGTAAACCAGACCGACCTTCCAAATCGGTACACTCTGCATCTGCACCATTTTCCAGTAAAAATCTTGCCATATCGGCTTTGTTTTCCAGTGCTAATAAATACAGAGTAGATCTTCCATCAGCATCTTTATAATTTATGTTAGAACCCACTGACATAAGGTACTCCACAACTTCGAGATGGCTCTCAATGGCTGCCACACGGAGAGCTGTTTTGCCATCATGTGACCTGTGGTCAACGGTAGATCCATGGTCAACCAGAGACTTTACAACTGACAGGTGACCTTCCTGTGCGGCCAGGATGAGTGGGTGGCGACCATCATTGTCACATTCATTGACCTTGGCACAGAAGTCTATAAGGCATTCACAAACCTGTAATACATAAAACAAAGTCCATAAATGTACATAGTCAATTCATATATACAGTCCATAAATACACATATATAGAGTCCATAAATAAATATATATATATATATATATATATATATATATATATATATATATATATATATATATATATATATATATATATATATATATATATATATATATATATACATATATACATATACACTAGTTAGCATGCAATACATAACTACAATGTAATATATTATATACAATGTACACCAAACTGCTTACAGCTTATATCTTCGTATGCAAATCGGGAGGTGCTCCATTGGACATGTTATTAAACCATCAGACTCTTAAGTCAATTACCTTTTTTCAGATTTGAAATAGATTAGCAATTTGACATATATGATATCGGTCCTGATATCACAGAGAAATAGACATTTGTTTAGAATAACCCTAGGCAAAGGACTCAAAATTCTAGTAAGTAAGCTTTATCTGTATGAATGCAATGTAACTATACAGAGACAGGGGAGATAACTGCTACATATTAAATCTGTAATGTAGGCCTACCTATAACTGTCAATGGCTCCCCTGAATAAAAAGACATAAATTTTGCTTTGAATTGCCAAGATTTTAGTCTCAAAATTCTGTTTAAGCAAATAACTAATAAATGTCCTATTAACTGTAACTATACATGTACAGACCCAAGGGAGATTACTCTACTCTTCCATGCTAAAGAACTAATACATTGAAACCTCTATTGAGAGACCACCCCATCTGCCACTGGAATGTGGTCTGTCAAGACCAGTGGTCTCTAAAAAGGAGGTTTTTTTTATTAAAACATTTTATTTAACTTTACAGTGGATTTCAGAATGTGTTTTTTTATGACAGATTTCACTGTAGCCTATATGGTATGATTGTCAGTGATTTTTCGTAAACACAGAAGTTGTATTAAACCTTTAAATCAACACCACAATTAATGTCCACTAATAAGATTGTTCAAAGGATCAAGATGACAGTTTATGTCCAGTTAAAGTTTTACCTGGCTTTGTACAGGTATAATAATGATGTAACTTTCTGTTTATCTGGGTCAACTGAGCTACATAAGTATGTCAGCACACTCTATTTAGATTTCACCCTTCATAAAGGTAAGAATCTTGATTGATTTAATACTCTCATTGTTGACTTGTTTATTTAGCTTTAATTCATGTTATTGAAATTAATTCTGTATACATTCATGTAAGACTTTGTACACAATAAACCTATAGAGGTAATCAATTTCACAGTGTTGGCTTTTTAATAGAGTGATAATTGGGACACCTTGGCAGACGCTCTGTTTATCATAAATAACAATATCTATTGGGGCCACACTCAACAATTTTTTTTCCAGTTATATGGTGGCAGCCAGTTTTTAATGGTGGAGGAGAGAACCCGATTACAATGTACCTGGGAAGAAATGACTGGCCCCATCTCTGCAAGTACTCTAGCTAACTTTCTCACAAAAATCAGCTTAGGTTCCAGCGGGGCTAGAACCTGCACTGACCAAAAGTGAAAGACTTCATGGTTCAAAGTGCGATGTTCTAACCACTCGGCCACGGAGGCCCCAATAGTCATTATCAAGAACATTACATAAATATCATGAGGTAGTCAACTTTATAATATCACAAGAAATAAATTTTGACATGTCTTTTAGAAAAGGAGATCAATCAAATAGGAGGCTAAACAAAATATCATCAGAGATGTATCATCTGTAAGAAGTACAAAGGAAAGCAACACTATGAAAAACAGGACTTGACAAACATCATCAGGACATAAATTTGTACACACAAGTATATGGAGATGAAACCCGCTGTAGGAGAATAGCCACAATTTCTATTTTCCTCAGGGAAACACCTTTTTTAATTTCACAATGTTTCGAGGAAGAATGTCACTATCTTATTGAAAGGTCTCTGGTTAAACCAGGATTCCAACCTAAGACTTGACATCTTTGAGTCTGATAATCTCCCATTAGACCACCCCAAGCAATCTCTGTGCTATTGAAATTTAGGATAAGACGAAGGCCACGAGTCTTGCATACCAGAACAGGTCAAATGTCCAGTATATATACATATGTATGTAAATGGACGTCCAGCTTCAAGGTGGTCAGTTGCCTCAATAACATCCTCTAATGGTACAAAAACTACTACTACCACCACAAAATTACATTCAGCAATACACATTCCAGACATAAGTTATGTGACAATTTATCAATGACACACATTTACCTGTCATATTTATTAATTACCATCTTTAGCCTCAGGTAAACACAGGTGATATACCTGCTTTGTCAATCATAACTACAAACACAGTGAAATTCAAACACACCTACCAGTCACAGTCATTTGACCAGACTTCAAGTTTGTTTTACCTTTAGATAAACAATTTGTATTAAATTTTTGACAATCTGAAATCTGAGGAAATCTCCAAGGTCTGAAGATTTCCAACTGGCTAGCAGACATTATCAAGCCCGGAATTATCAATAAACCAAACAACATGTAGCTCAAGTTTATCTCTAAGTAAACACACACACAGGCAACAGAATTACAAGTGTCCCTCTAGGGAGTCATCTGGTGAAATAGTTCCTGTCAGAGAGTTTGTGAGAAGTAGAGCTAAGGTTAACATGTACTATAACTGCAGCAGTACATCTAGGTCTTCTCCATTCATCATATGTTTGTGACTGTGTGAACATTAATACGTATTGTAATGAACAGTAAGAATAGTTACCATGATAAAGAGGAATGTCAGACTTAAGTACCGGTAAAATGCAGCATAAGCAATCATGGCAAAGTGGTTAGAGTTAGTACAGCACTACAAAAACCATAGTGGTAAAGTGGTTACAGATTTGTCACATTGTGGTAAGATTTAGAGTAAGGCACCCCCACTGAAATGATGCATGGCCAACCATGAACTAACATGGTTAACCATGTTTAAACATGGTTCTGAGAACATGGTCAACCATGGTTGACCATGTTTTGTTAAATGAGACTAACATGGTTATCCATGGTCTACCCATACCATGGTCGACCAAGGTTGAACATGGTCAACCATGGTTACTGAACATGGTCAACAATGGTTACTGAACATGGTCAACAATGGTTACTGAACATGGTCAACCATGTTTTGTTAAATGAGACTAACATGGTTAGAATGGAATTTGTTCTAAAACATGATCTGTAATGGGAAACAACCATGGTCGATGATGATTTACCATGAACAACCAGATTCAAACATGTTTTACTGTAACCAACTCTACAGTGTTTAAAACCATGGAAATTAGATCATGTTCACTGCAAGATATGTAGAAGACATACCTTAATACATCAACTTATAACTCTTCTATAACTGACCACTGTGATATCTTGCATAGTATTTGTAATAGGACCACATAATATAAACAAAAACATTAACACTTCATTGAGATATATCAGATTCATTATTAACAAAATACATAAACAAACAAGTTATCAACAGATTTTAAAAAATAAAATGGAAATTTGATGTCGTCCTGTCTTTTCAGTGAAAAAAAGAACAAAACTATTAAGAAAATTTCAATAATTTTAAAAGTCACTGACAGTTCAAATAGTAATGTTTTGCTATTAAGATAGGACACTACACTATAGACCACATAGTATAAATGATAACATTAACTCTTGAGAGATTCATCAGATTCATAATTTTAAAAAATCAACAACAATCAAGCAACACAGTTACAAATTTTAAAAAATAAAACTAAAATGTGATGAATGAAGATAACAGCAGCACAATATCAAGAAACAACTATTTTTAAATAAAACAGTTAAAAGTTCAAATATTATCATTGAATGTGAATCATAAATGAAGCAGATTCTAAAAATATTACCAATCTGATTTCATTCCTAGTAACTATTTCACCAGATATACATATTTTCAACTTTTGTATAAATTCATAAGTAAATAGTATGTTACTTGCAGCATTTTTCATTCAGGATATGAATCAACTACACCTACATGTATTTAATATGTTCCCAATAATGAGAAGAATGTTGACAACTTAACCTTTGTTGGAACTGAATTTAATCCACTGCTGTTCAGAAAAAATTCCAAATGCTAAAAAGTTAACAAATGTAAAAGTATACCTTTAATTGAAAGAAAAATAACTTTACTAAAAGTTAATATTGACTGGTAATATATTTAAAACTGCATTTTATGAAAATAAAGAAAAATAATTAAAATGTATTTACACATTCAGTACAACAACATTACTAAATATATCTACAACATCATTAAACCAAAACAAATTTCTGTTCAGAGTACTGTAGCAGTAATCAAATATAACAATTCTTCATGGTATATGGAACTAATAACTGACTGTGGCTTATGATGTATTCCTTCTGGAAAAATAACTTCAATGATAAAATCCGAACAGCGGTATAGAGACTGTCTATATGGCTTATGCTGTCCGTATGTCCGTCAAATGAATGGCCATTGTATGTGTTTTGTGTCATTATTTGGTAATGACAGAGTATGAGAAGGTGATGGTGATGGTACAGTGTCTGATGGTATTGATGACTCGGATGGTGAAGTGACTATTTGCATTGGTGATGACAGTAGTGGTGAAAAGCTTCCAGATCGTGAGGATGAGGCAGGTGTTTTTCTCTCCAAATCCCTGACATGTCTTTTCAACCTTCGTACCTCATCCCTCAAACTCTTTTTTTGGCAACACAACTGAAATTAAGAATACAAAGTTGCTAGAAATGATAATCTCATGGAACTGAATGTTTTCCTGGTACACATTAAAAATTATATTCTTCACAATCTTTATCTAAAGTATAAAAAAAAAAATACTGACCTTACATAGGTCATTGACTAGCACATTGTTTACTCAATAATGTAATTTATGTTGGTTGAATTATTAGTGTAATGCTGCAGATTAACCCTTTAAATTCAGGGGCCAGCTGGGCCCTAAGAAAAAAACATTGGGAGGAGCCCAAGATAACAATTCTAATTGAAAAACATGCTCAAATTCTAGATAAACATAAACAATTTTACTTCAAAGAATTCTTTTATTTTGTTACTCTGACAACAACTCATACACTATCTATTACTGAACGCCCTCATTTGTTTGTTCTATTGATATTCGCCGACAGTATCTTTTGCACGTGCATCTGACGGATTTGAAAAACCATTCATGTATCTCCACATTGTGAATATCCGTACTAGTAGTCGAGGATTTCATGCATCTCTTAACAGTAAAGGTCGATCTGGCAATTACAAATGGCGGATCACGGGTCTATTTGTCCTAAGAAAATATTCATGTGACGAAGGGTATGCATAGCCTTAGGCATCTAGGTCAATGCAACGTTTATATTGTCAGGGTTTAAGTGTATTGTATCAATGTCCAAACCATCAAATTCAGTTTGTTATAATATGACCAGTCCAGACTTTAATTTAAAAACGATAATATAATCACAAGGGACAAATTGTGACAAGTAAAACCGACATCCCTTGACATTTGGATATGAATGCATTTAACTCACTATTTTAAAGTTGCCTATAACATTGCTTTTTTCCTCATGATTTAGCAAACATAGTCCAGCATATGTTTAAGAAAGATTTATGTTTACTGTACATGCTCATTACCTTTTCCTGGACCTTTCACTGCATGCAGTTCCCTATCCAGCTCTTTCTTTGATTCTACAAAGGTTAGATTTGTAATATCAGTAAAATTTTGCAGCATATTAATTTCATAAATATTGTGAACACAAAAATTAAAACTATAGCTACCTGTAAGAAACTAACCAAAATATTTAATCCCCAATTACTACTTTGACACCCCCCCCCCCCCCAATTCAAAATCACATAATTAAATTGCACTTGCAACAGGTAACCTACAGGCCAAGTTTGAATTATGAACACATATCCATTACCCAGGACTTGCTTCAACTTGAAACTTTAACCAAAATGTTGATCCCCACCCCAATTACTACTTTGATCCAACCCCCAAAATCCAACTGTAATTGCCACATGTAACCTATATGAAGTCTGTATCTTTATCCATAGCTGATAATTTACTTAGTCAAAATTTTGACCAAAAAATTGATGGACAGACAGACGACATCGTCGATCTATACTATACTAACTAGAGTCTAGACAGGACTTGCTTTGCAACCCAGCAAATAATAAAAAATGTTTCTTTGTCTAAAATAAGTTAAAAGTTTTCAACAGTATCGACAAATTGTTAACGTTTGCTCAGCCTGTAGAATATTAACTAGATCTACTTTTAAAAAGGAGCAAATTACGAGTACGGTACGGCGTAGTGATCGCCGGACCGGAACAGCCAATTAGTGATTACACGTCCGGTACTACACGAGTTTAAATTGGCGGACTTATATGAAATCTATTGCATATAACTTAGAATTATATATAAGAGATATCGAAATAAATTAAATAAATCTGACAATGAATGGTTTAGCTCTATAGCTATACTGTTTTGTATTATCCTTGCTGGGTACGATTTCTGACCATGGCATATCGTGCCTCCACTTCTTCGCCCTCATAATATTCTTCATATTTTCGTTTTGGCTATATTATTGCCGATAGGGCGATCACGCTAAACAATCCTTCCAAAACCCCACTCAACGAGTACATACATGGCGATATATCCCTTTGTCTTTGTACTTGTTTAAAAGTAAACCAAGTTTTACCCAGTACAGAGTGCCACAGTTTGACTTTTGAGTGCTGAAACGGAAGCGTTTGCTCACAGCAGCATCCGGAAACGTGCTCGGGCCTTTCCGTCATTTTGTTGATGTAGACGCCAGAGGTGTCTCAGATGCTGAACCGCCGAAAACTGTCACCAATCGCGATTCGTTTTTCGGAAAGACCGTTGGCGTCCGTCCAATCATAGATGGTGACACAATTTCGTTTCGGTAATTACAACAAAATGGCAGACATAAAAGAGAAAGATACGATGTGACCAAGTGGGTAAGTAAACCAGTTATTTTCACATTATAAGAGACCTTTCTCAGTAATCACGGGACATATGATATGACAATTGAAAGGATCAGCATTAAAGTAATGATCCTTTTCAGTGCGATCTATACGTTTGCTCATGTAAAAACGAAATAAACATGCGTTTGACAAAATTATACTGAATTCTGATAATTGTATTGCAAACAAACAAAAGAAATGATGAGAGACAAGTTTAAATTGAAAGCAGTTTAAAAACATTCTGCAGTCAATCGACTGCCGAAGTTCAAGCCTCCAACAAAGAGGTTTTGTTTGTTTTAACTATAACAATGTAATTTGAAATATAGCAAGTTCTAACGTTAGACATTAGTCATTAATTATCGTAGTGTGTGAATACATACATTTTTTGTGTCTTGTTTAGTTTTTGGTAACATCTCTTTCGTTGTTGTTGCTTTTATTTTACGTTGTCAGATGAATATTCTCTTATTTAGTAGGCCCATTCGGGGAGGGGGGTTTATGTCGTTTGGCCGATTTTGCTCAAATTTTCAGCATACATTGAGATACCTGGAATGTTTTTAAGATTTTAGTGTCACCTGAAAAAGGCTTCCTAAGGGCTAAAAGGGGTGTGTGTCAAACAGTCAGACAAATGTCAAAATATCTCGGAAGCAAAGAATTTTTAGGATAGACATTTGCATGAGAAAGTTGTTCAGTCTGTTAACAAAATTCAAGGTCACATGATTTAAGGTCAAGGTCACAGAGACATGAAAATTTAAAAATCTCAACATCTCCAAAACTATCAGGTTTTTTTATAGACATACATTTTAGATTTGTAGGAAATGTGCTAAAGAATACCCAAGTGAAGTTTCATGGTCATCAGGTCAAAGCTCAAGGTCATAGTTTCAACTAAAAAAAAAAAAAAACGAAAAAAATATATAGAACTTTCATGTATAGGTTATTGTGGATGATTTGTAGGCAGAATAATATTTGTGTGAAGTTTAAAGGTCATCAGATCAAAGGTCAAGGTCACAGCTGAGATGAATGTTAATTCACAACTCTAAAATGCTCAAAAACTATAGAATTTTTAGATATAAGTAAGTGTAGAGGATTTGTAGAGAATGTGTTGCAAAATTTTTGTGTGAGGTTTCAAGGTCATAAGATCAAAGGTAAAGGTCACAGCCCAATTTGAAAATTTTAACTCAAAATATCTTAAAAACTATGGAACTATTGTATTTAAGTTAAGTAGAAGACTTGTTGCAAATATGCTGACTGTGTGAAGTTTCAAGGTCAAAGGTCAAGGTCACAGCTTAGTTTGAATGTTAACTAATATTTCAACTCAAAATAGCTAAAAAAAAAACTCCAGAATTTTTATATATATGTTAAGTGTAGAAGATGTAGCAAATATGCTTAAGAATATTTATGTGAAGGTTAAAGGTTATTCAATCAAAGTAACTCTTTTGAAAAACTACGGAACTTTTATATATATGTTAATATAGAAGACTTGTAGGCAATGACAAGAAATACAAGGTCATTCAATCAAAGGTCAAGGTCACCGCTCAATTTTAAAATTTCAACGCAAAAGAGCTAAATACTTTAGAACTTTTATACATTTATTTATGTTTGAGATATGTAGGCAATATTTGAAGAATATTTCAGGATAGTTTCAAGGACATCAGATCAAAGATCAATATCGCAGCTTAGTTTGAACATTTCAGTTAAAATATAGCTTAAAATATCAAGATTGGTCTTCAAAGATTGGATTTTGTATGAGGTTCATAGCTTCTTAGCTTTGCTGTATGCCCACCTGAAGCTGTACCTCAGCAATGGTTGGATGATCACTTTTTGCTTCATCAAAAAACTCTAGTTATTATTATATTTTTTTGCCGGGGGTTGGTGGTAATCAAACTTTAAAATGTTTTATGACTAAAATCTGACATTTTAGGTGCTATAGCCAAAACTTTTACCTCTCATGTACATTTGTAAAATAAGCTAGAATCGTAAAGTAACTGAATGTGATCAACATTGCAATAATATTATATGTCATTTGAAACTTTTCTTTTCTTTTTCAGAAAACATTACAGTATAACTTCCTCGAGTTCACTATGGCGGAATTCACAAAAAATAATTATTTTCATGATTCTGATGATAGAAAGTTCTGTATCTGTAGTGTTATACAGCGCAGTTGAATATTTTATGCCACCAGGTTTATGGAGTTGTGAGAAAGTTTGTTAGGATTTCAGAATGGAGAACGTGTTGTGACAAGTCATACTTGATTGCTGTGAAGAAATCAACACACTGAATATTGGTAGATGTTGAGAACTTCACAGATACTGATGTATCATGTACCAAGGTAATAGGTACATTGTAGACTCCAAAACAATATAATAGGTGATGGATATTGTCAGTGTGTCCAAAATAAAAATATCATTTAGTCAGCATTTGATCTAGTGGTTGACAGTGGTCTACCTGATGGATGATACTTTTTTAAAGTGGTCAACCATGGTAGAGAAAAAATTGACATGGTTTACCATGCTGGAGAATGACCATGGTCGAGTGATAAAATGCCATGGTCAATAGAGGAAATATTTGACCATGGTCTTCCATGGTGGTGAGTTAGGTCAACCATGGTCTACTACTGTGACCATGGTCTGCAAAACATGGTCATTGATGGTTGACCATGATCTTTCATGGTTGACCATCAAAAACCATACTGACCATGGTCAACCATGGATGTATTTCGCCGGGGCCACAACCACAGTGGCAATGTGGCTATGTGATTAGAGTACTGGCACATACCCAAAACCACCATTTGACTAGAGTACTGGTACATACCAAAACCACCATGTGACTAGAGTACTGGTACATACCAAAACCACCATGTGACTAGAGTACTGGTACATACCAAAACCACCATGTGACTAGAATACTGGTACATACCAAAACCACCATGTGACTAGAATACTGGTACATACCAAAACCACCATGAATAAGTGATTACATATACAATGTATGTGGTATGAGTAAGGCACAGCAGCAAAGTGGTCACAGATATGTGGTTAGAACACATTGCTAAACCACAGTGGCAAATGTATGTGATAAGAATAAGGCACAGTAGCAAAGTGGTCACAGATATGTGGTTAGAACACATTGCTAAACCACAGTGGCAAATGGTTACATGTACAATGTATTTGGTAAGAGTAAGGCACAGCAGCAAAGTGGTCACAGATATGTGGTTAGAATATATTAATTGCTAGACCACAGTGGGAAATGGTTACATGAATGTAGTAACAATTATTATTAACTAACATTTCAAGCCTCTTTTTAATCCTCTAACTTGGCATACAGATAACAGGATACTGAAAAATCAGCTTTGAACAATGTTGAAAATTCAGCCAAACCCCTAAATATTGTACTTAGATCAAGAGTCCTCAAACAATTTAGCACTTACATATTGCCCTGAACTTCAGGACAAAATGTTATATGATTTGGTACATGTATACATTTACACATTAGCAGTCTATTTATTTTCTGCGTGTGTTGTACAGTAGCCCTGTATTCCATGTACGATTCTTTCTCGGAGATAATTTCTTGCTATACTACATTGTACACAGTTAAATCATTCACTAGGAACTAGCTAATGGCTGTAGACACACTTGTCTGTCTTCTAAGAGGTTCTGAAGTATTGCCCATTATTGCTTTCCAATGTCAATGACTTCTGAACATTTACACATGTATGTTGAGTTTTCTGGATGTTTACATCATTTAAAGTACAAGCTTGGGCAATTGTCACAAAATTTCAAAAGATAAAAAAAACGGGGAGGTTTTCTGTGACCTAGTTAACGTGGAGTCTATTTAACAACAACAACCAATAGTTGTACACGAGACATTCTATACTTGTGACCTAGATACAATAACGACACTGCTACTCTACTGACACGGTTAAAGTTATCTAAAAATTTTACACCAAAGGACAAATTTTGAGGTGATGTAAAATGTCAAAAAACACAAATAAAATTCTTCTTTATGATTATTATTCTCTACATACAGATTTTAAATTCTTTGAGGCCTTACCCAACCTACATGTACATGTAGCTTAATCAGGAGGCGATAAAGAACCTTGAGTCTGATATCTACATATGTACTTATTATCTTTACGTAATTTAATAAAAAGTCTCGACTTTAAAAGTAATTCTTCTCTATACTCAAGGAACTTTACACTTTAAGACTGACCCCAAGCTTCATTTGTACACTTACAAAATTTGACTTTATTAAGGGACGTCTATATGTACAGTAAGTGTCTAATTGACTTCCAGAGACCTGTCTCTATAACGAGCTTTCTGAGAATATCGATGAATCATATTACAGGCCCCCTACCCCTACATATAAAACCATTACTAACTCATTAACCCCTAAAAAACCAATGGACTCTTCTGTTAATCAATGACTTAGACCAGTCCAAATGTGTCTTTAAGGGGTGAATGAGTTATGTGAGTGGTGAACAGTTACAAAAACCTTAACCAGACAGACTGACAGGCTGGTAAATGGATTCTGACAAAACCTATCGCCCAACAACCTCCCACCCCCCAGGTTTTACTGGCAGGGAACCGTCTCCTAAGGTTTCACTGGCAGGGAACTACATGCAATAACACTTAACAGTAGGCCAGGAAAGTTGTCATTCATCCCTAAAGACACATTTGGACTGGCCTACATCATTGATATTAAGTAAAGTCCATTGCTTTTCAGGGGAAGATGCGTTAGCAATGGTATCAACATAACTCCTGATCTCCGGGTCATCTACATAACAACTTTTGTGATTGTATCCTTGTTTAGTTTAACAATACATCAGGTTTATTCACAACACATCAAAGATTAGATATAGATTAGATTAAGTCCGATTAGATAAAGCCAGATTAGATTAAAGATATTTTACGCCACATCAACGACACAGGTTATATAGAGTGAAAGTACATGCGAGCTAGTGAACGGCAAACAATACCAGTTTCTAATGTTTTGATCATATTCACTTGACCCTAGGGGACCAAGGGGGCCTTAAATTTCTCTTTTTTCTCTTCCCATTATGCTAGAATACAATGTATAGACACTCACCTTCACTAGTATAATATTAACAACTGACTATTGTTTTTAACAATTTTCTCTACATGTATATATACATGTACTAAATCAGTGTAAAAACAAGTGTATCAGAAAGTATTCAATGGCCAGACGATAATTAATTTCTTTTTTTCTTAATGTTTTTGTTTTTCCCTTTGTAGGTACCTGCAAGCTGATTCATCCTCATTTACTGTGGTCCAATGAACGCGGAGGATTGCGGAGACAAAGAAAGCATAAAGCCTTACTAAAGTGTCATCTTATTTCTATCGAATAATCAATAATTCCTATCATTACCCAGGACGAAAAAAAACTTCAAAATTGTAAAAAAAAGACATCAATAACAGTGTATTAAGTGATGATAAAAAGTCTTTAGAAATCGTAAAACGGCCATCGTACATGTAAATCAATTCAGTTCTAATGTACAAGGAGGGAAGCTTTATAAGTTCATATACTTGTGAACTATGCGTACATAAATAAATGTAACATATTTCATATGATGAACAAGTCTATATAACCAATGAACAATTCTATAAAATCGTGAACATGTTCATAAAAATCATTAACAAATCTACAGACTTGCCAACCTTGAAAAACTTTCATGGGGGAGATTTTTCAATCTCATGGGGGAGACTCTAAATTTTTGTAAGAATTAATAGGAAAATCAAAATTTTTCATGGGGGAGATATGCATTTATCTCGAAGAAATTATCAAAATTTTACACAGAAAATAGGGAGTCTCCCTATTTATGGGGGAGACTTGGCAAGTATGAATCTATATAACCAATGAACAAGTACACATCAAAGTCTATATAAACTATGATCAAGTCCATACAAGTCATGAACAAGTCTATATCTAATTCTATATAGACTATGATCAAGACCATACAAATAATGAACAAGTCTATATAAACCAAGTGTTTTACACAAATCATACAAGTCCTTATAATAAGTCTATATAACTCATGAACAAGTCTGTGTCAAAGTCAATATAAATCATAAACAAGTCTATATAAACGATGTGTTTTACACAAATCATGAACATGTCTGCTTTAAAGTCTACATGACTGATGAACAAGTCTATATAGCTGATGAACAAGTCTACATAAATGTCTATATAAATCATGTAGTGTACACAAATCATGAACATGTCAATTAATCAAGAACGAGTCTATATATAACCATACTGACTGATCCATTCTTTTAACAACTTTTCAGTATAACCTTGGCACTTGTGAACTTATATTGATATATCTATATTTTACAGTTCCCAATGTACATGTTCTAGATTTCTCCTTATCTTGTCTCCCTGTCAATGGTTACATTGTATATTTGCTTATTCATACCACCTGGTTCAAATAACCCCGACACATACTAAAGAACTGCAAGGTCATTAGCCAACTGATTTTTTAATTTGGACAAATGCCTGAGCAATATTTTTTTTTTAGGTCAAATTGCTCTAGAAACTAAATACATGATCGTAGAGATAAAAATTAAATGTCAACAGCCTGAACCGCCCCTGTAAATTAGGTTTTTGATATAATCATTGGCTTTTCGTGTCTGTGTGAATGGGCTGATGTAATGTACACTTGTATTTGTTTATGATTATTTTGTTTCTGTAACAATGCAATTCAGATTTATTGTATGGTTTCACCATAGACCAGGCCTCTGTGAGCACCACTGGCATAAAAATGTCTACTTTACTAAACCAAGACGATACACATCAGTTCTCTGCAGCTATAAATTTAAAACTAACAGGCCTTTCATAGCAGCCATCTGGAAATGACATTTCATTTGCGGCATTGCCAGACATTCATGGTAAAGTGTCGACTAGAATTATTGACAAATCACTGGATAAAATGTTTACTACAAATAGAAACACGTGATGTGAAACTCCAAAGTCTTGCAGTAAATTATTATAAATCATATATTGCATCACCAGTCGGTATAATTGCCATTGTATATATTTCATACTTGCCAAGGTCACTCTTAGTTATTTTTTTAAGGAAGTCTGCAGACAAAACATTAATGCAGAAAAAAAATAATAAATAAACATTCTGCATTGCAAGATAGACCATAATGCACAGCAAGTCGGTGCATCTGGAGAGAATTATACATTGTATTATGTTTTGTAAAAGGAAAAGACCCAGAGAATTCTATTAATGCGGAGAATGACAGGATGCTGTTAGAGTCACATCAGACGAATGTATGGAAACACGATTTTGTAAACAGACACTTGGCAACAACTAAAACGAATGTATAACAGAAGTACTGTCATAAATAATAGCGATTCTGGAGAGAAGAGAGTCCATTTTCTGGATCTAGATCAGACAAACACAGCTTATTCACTCCAATTTCATTTAGCAGAAACTAAATACACTATTGTTGCTGAGACAGAACCTCCATTAGTAAATAAATCCCGTATGAATCCCGATTTAAGTACATCTAAAACAAACTGCATCTGCATGGCATGTATGTACTATTTTCAGCCATTGTAATTAACAATATCTATAACACACTCAACTGATAATTTGGTTTTTGTTTATATTTTTGATGAAGACTTTTATGATCCAAACTTGTCTATTGCCAATAATTTTATATGGGAGATCCTCTTAATGTAAGTGCAGACAAATCGGTTGCGATAATGGCCGTGTTGTAACTTGGCCTGTTCCATTAGTAACCTTAAATGCATCACAGGGACGTTCAAATGACAGAAGATCAGACAAAAGTATAATATATCAGCTAGTAAATTGACATTCTGTAAATCGCATAGAAACTACAAGCTTTAAAACTGATTAAGTGACCTAGTGCAACTAACCCAACCATCAAGTACACTGGAACCTCGCCTAAAGACCACCACCTCGCTTAGGAAACCACCTCACATTTCAGACCACATGCTTTCAGTCTCTAGATGAAATAATTAATAATTACAGAACCTCACTTAACTCATCAACCCCTGAAGTCACATTTGAACCATGCCCATTTCAAAGAATGGTTGAGTCCACTCTCGGAATTCAAGGGTGTACAATTTAGAATCAAAATTTAATAATAATTTTACATGCAATATGAACTTGTTCACTCTTGAATTATGACAGTAGACTATACTATTTATTGTTCTTGGTGAGTCTAAATGTGACCACAAGGACTGATGAGTTAAGAGACCAACTCATTAATCAGACCACTTTGAATCAGTCAGTCGATGTCTTTAATTGTGAGGTTTCACTTTACTTTAAATAGATTTGATAACTTTATTTTTCTTACCTACAACAACAAGGAGTGGTGACCTTATACAGTCAAACCCCACCTAATGACCAACTCGCAATTAAAACTATGATAGATATGAAGTCTCCGGAAAATTTCTGAATAAACAATAAACATGAAATAAGTACAATTCCTCAATTAAAAGACCACCTCACTAATCAGACCTCTTTGAGTCAGTCAGTCAGGTGGTCTTGATAGCCAGGTTTTACTGTAAATACCTCACTAATCAGACCTCTTTGAGTCAGTCAGTCAGGTGGTCTTGATAGCCAGGTTTTACTGTAAATAGTCCTCACTAATCAGACCTCTTTGAGTCAGTCAGTCAGGTGGTCTTGATAGCCAGGTTTTACTGTAAAAAACTCACTAATCAGACCTCTGAGTCAGTCAGTCAGGTGGTCTTGATAGCCAGGTTTTACTGTAAATACCTCAATAATCAGACCTCTGAGTCAGTCAGTCAGGTGGTCTTGATAGTCAGGTTTTACTGTCAATACCTCATTAATCAGACCTCTTTGAATCAGTCAGTCAGGTGGTCTTGATAGCCAGGTTTTACTGTAAATACCTCAATAATCAGACCTCTGAGTCAGTCAGTCAGGTGGTCTTGATAGCCAGGTTTTACTGTCAATACCTCATTAATCAGACCTCTTTGAATCAGTCAGTCAGGTGGTCTTGATAGCCAGGTTTTACTGTAAATACCTCACTAATCAGACCTCTGAGTCAGTCAGTCAGGTGGTCTTGATAGCCAGGTTTTACTGTATGCATATAAAGTTTTACACAGTCGATCAATAATACATGTATTCACTTTGGCATGTATTCAAGGTACGACATAACCACAGCATACATGTATTAGTAAGAACAATGTTGCTGATGCTTTGCCAAGCCGCGACTGTCCATCTTGTCTAGCCTACACATCATACAAGTGTTTTTTCTTTTTGTCTGAATATCAAAAAATAATAAAAATTGCTTAACGACCATTCCATTTCTAAAACAACCGAGTACATCAAGCAAATAATCTGTTTCTTACGATGGCCCGATATTTAGATATTTTTGTTATATCAGGACTATGCAATAGAAAATGTGTCATACTAGTGTTACACTGGTGGCTGTTCTAGATAAACTTTTTCACAAAGTTTGGGCAACAAGATTTAACTCCATCTGTTCAACATCACACAGGGCCAGCCAATCTGGGGCCCTCCAGGACTGAGTGGATGGCACTTAAACCAAGAATTCGAAGTTGCTCACTTCTAGAATTTCAAACAAGATCAAGCCCTGTTAGAACCTGAACTGATTTTGTGAGAAATTTTGCCAGTTCAACGAGCCATTGGTCTCTTCCCTGGTATATGTAAATTGTAACTCAAGTTCTTGCATCCACCAATAACTCATTCACCCCTAAAGACACATTTGGACTGGTCTAAGTCATTGATTTACAGAAGAGTCCATTGTTTTTCAGGGGTTGATGAGTTAAATTATGACCACCACTATAAATATACATGTATATCTGAAAAATTATTGAGTGTGGCATAAAACACAATTTTAACAAAACAAAAACAAAACCACTGTAATCTGAGCTATATGTGTGTGCTACCTACATGTAGTAAATTATCCTAAATTATACTTAGTAGTAAGCTCTTTCTATGTAAAAACATGTCAAATATAAGACCTATAAAATTTCAAAACATTTGCTGATAAATATCTCCAAACAGTGCAAACTAGCAATTGATACATATTATCTTGAAAAACAAGTCCGAGCATATCTCCTTGACCTCCAACAGGCATTGAATACGGAGCTTGTACTATATTGTACAATAGGATAGCAGTATCACAGGTCCCAGTGTTGTGTATGGCCACCTACCTAACACAGTTACCAGTGACAAGTACCAATAAGGTCCAATATGTATATATATCTACATGTACATATATATATAAATGACAAGTATTTGAAACTCTAGCCTCAAGTGTGGGTAGAACTTGCTTTTGTAGCATTTTAACACTAATGGCTGCCTATCCATCATAGAACACGTCTGCTGTCTGATGACTCATTAACCTTGTTGACCTTCCATCCATAAATATGAACCTTTGTAAACCCCCATGTCATGCAGAGTCACTTAAACGTTTTAATTATTCATGAATGCCAAACATCTCAAATTTTAATTAATTTACAATGTATGTGCAAGGGGTAACATGTCTTGTTACTCACAGCTAATACATCGATAGCCTATAATAATACAGCTATCATTGGTAATCTCAGTTGAATTTTAACAGATATTTTTACATTACTAAGCGGATTCCAAGCATTCAGAGAGGTTATGCGTAGAACACCTACCCAGTAATACCAAGATACATTTTGATTATCATAGGAAGTAGAACTCATTTGATATTATTCCACATTAAATTTGTAATAAAAAATATGAATGAGACAGAATTCGAGACGACGAGATCAATATTTCAAGGTAAAAATCAATGATTTTCAATATCTCTTGACATTTTCATACAAATATCCGATAGGACAACAGAAGAATGGAACTGCAAATGTACACATATACATGTGTATGTGCCAATATGATAGAGAAGAGTTTAGTATTCTACACTGCTATCTATCCAACGGAAAAATAATGGAAGAAACTCTAATCCTTTCTGCTTTTTGACAAAATCAATTACGATGCAATACACAAATTACCCGACATTTTGCGTCTTGTAGCTATAAATGTTCGACTGTTTGTCTGACAAGTGTATTTTCATAATAACATACATGTGTTTATCTTTTCATCTTTCCCCTTTCTGTGTTTAGATGTTGGAGAGGATTCTATTCTTTATACCGTTTAACGAAAATATCTGTATATCTTCCGAATCTCGGCATGATACAATTGTACCAGTGCCAAAACATTAACTGTATTATTCTCTTTTTCCCTTTCGGTATGTTTACAAATATCTGACTGTCTATCTATATGAGATCTTACCCATCTCGTATGAACCTTGTCTTCTAAGGTTGCTGAAACTGTCAATCCAAGCCAAACTAGCTACTTGTGCAGTTTTTCAGCGTTCAAAGAATCATGAGAAAAAATGTCTGACAGTTCCGATTTGTCTTCTTATCAGAAATCATGAATTTTCAATCTTAAATCTTTTTTTTTTCAAAGATAATATACTTTTCTTATCAAAAATTTATTTTCCTTAAGATAGCGAACAGAATGTGTCCTTCGTTTACTTGCATTTGACTGACCTATTTTCATCAGCTTTGACCTAGTTTCTACTCAAGGACATATACAAAATGTAAATGTCACTCACAGGCACAAAGATTATCTGTAAGTTAATTGTCAGAACATGATTCACACTTGGAACCTCTTGCAGGTTCTAATCTGATCTTGTAATGTAAGTTTAATGACGGTTACATTACAACTTACATACAGTATCTTATCTGAAAACTGGGGGGGAAAAGTCATGTACAATCATCTGATAACGAGATGAGCACAACCAGTGTTGTTCATGTCAGAGGAAGATGGCTACATGATGAGGCTGGAACAAAAAAAAGTCAAGTTTTAAATGTTTTGACTTTCGAGTGAAGAGTGATATACATTTGTATGAAGAGAACCATTGCAGTTTTTGTAACTTTGTACATATCTTGGTTTCTCCTGAAAATTTCATGAGAGCTCTTGTGATGTATCAGTTACAGACTGTTCTATATAAAAACATCAGCTTCACATTCAACCCCTCAAGTATGTAAATGGTATGCACTTTTCTATTGTCTTAGACCAGTCTATTATGGTCTGTAGGGTTGAATGGGTTAGAACCCTCAACACTTTCAGTTTTATAATGATCATACAATTATTTTAAGATATCCAAAACTTTTCAAATTTCATACTTGTTCACAATTTAGACTTCACTGCATGTGTAAAGATCAAATTTAAATAGCCTAGCGGTATATCTAGATTATCAACAGTAATATTCTATGTAGGCATTGAAACCAAACAACCCATTTCATTAATAGTATCTGGTTTTACACAATATATATTTTCACCTTACCGATTACTTTTAAAAGCTTTCTGAAATCGAAGGTTGGCAGCTGAGTTACGAGGCCAACAATGGAAGCTTTATAAAATTAGAGCACCTGGGTATATTTAAATTATTTGATTATGGACTGGAAACCTGACTGATAATTTGGTTTTATTATGGTTAAAAATAACACTACCAATCACGAATTGGTACAAAAACACAGCTAAAGGCACAGCAGACCGCCAGGTCAATACTTTCTTCAAATCAATCCTTTGTTGGACATAGAAGACAATGAGCAAGGCACTATAAAAGTTCATTTGATTTAAATTTCAATTGTCAAATTTCCTTTGTTGTAAATATCGTAAAATATCGCCAGAAAACTCCAACTGAGAGCAACTTGACAAAAGTCACCTATCTAAATGTGAAGCTAAAACTAACAATAAACAACCAGCTGAATTACTACTGGGAAACAGGAGGCTATTACAGTTTAACATTTAACAGTCAGCATTAAATTGAGGTCAATTCAATGCTATATAGAATACACATGCCCAACAAATGAGAAAATCAAGAGGATTTGTAAAACTGAATCAGTATACAGTGGAACATGTCTTGAGAGACCACCTCATCAACCACTAAAATGTGGTGTCTCAAGACAGGTGGTCCCTTAATTGAGGTTGAACCTAAAGGATTATTTAACTAAGTAGTTCTCAGAATGTGGTGTCACAGACAGATGGTCTGTCATGGGGTGGTTTCTCAAAATAGCTTTTACTGTACACTTACCGTAATATATACACTGTATATAGATATATATTATATGTGTGTGGAAACACCACATTTCTCTTCTTTTATTTCAATATTTCTGATAATACAGATTCCAAATTTGAAAAAAATGTAGATACTGTAAATTGAGATATTTTGGCCATGGTTTAATTCTAAAGTGCAAAACTAACTTTCAAAAATATGTGCATGTTCCAAAGCCAGTAAATCTGGATCCTTTTCTAATTAACTTTAAAAACAGGAATTTCAGTAACATATATGATATAACCTAGATGTAGGGGCCAAATATCACCTTAATTTTGTTCACAAATGGCCACTTAATAACTGGCCAAAAAATCACCGCTTTGATTATATAACCATATTATATAACACATTTTATAGATGCCAGATATCTCAATTTACTGTAATGCATTAACATTTGAATTTCACATTCTCCATATATAAATGGAGTTTCTCTTTGAGTTGCATTGTCAACACTAAAAATTATGAGTATTTTCAAATTTCAGACACAAGAGAATGCAGAATTATCACAATTTTCACATCCTCCTGACATTCATGTAGCCTTTCACTGATTTTAGAATGACCACATGATTCAAATCCCCTCCATAGCCACCAACAAAATCTTCTTCGTACCAAATAGCTGACCAATGAATACCATAGTACAAAAACTGGATCAACTCTTTCAAAACATATTTAACAGTCTGTAGTTACAGGTAAGTAATAGTCAATAGTATGCCTTGCTAACGAGATAATGTTATATATACAACAGATATACATGTACAAATGTACACTAACAGATAATACCAAGATAAGATGGGGCCTCTGTGGCCGAGTGGTTATAGAGCACTTTAAACCATGAAGTCTCTCACTTCTGGTCAGCGCAGGTTTGAGCCGTGCTGGAACATGAGCTGATTTTTGTCAGAAAAAGTTTGCCAGTTTACTTGCAGTGGTCTCTTCCCGGGTACATTGTAACCGGGTTCTCTCTTCCATTGATAAAAACTGGCCATCACCATATAACAGAAAAATTGTTGAGTATGGGGTGAAACACTTTTCAAAATCAAATCAACCAAGATAAGATACTACTGATAATACACAATACATGTATACATTTAGGGCTCATACACTTATGAATTCAAATTACATTTTCTGTGGAAGTCTATAAACGGGAACTCAGGGGGAATTAGTACTGTTAATGCTGTGTTACATAATTTTACTGATCGTGGAAATGGGATGGTTTTTGATGCATAGATCTTTTGAGGTAAAATCTTTGGATAAGATACTAGACAGATAAATGAAATTATAACATTCTACGACCTAAGAATGTACCTACTGGTTCACAAATAACCCTCATATTTCAGACTAATTTTGTCTCACATTTTCAGATGAATTATTTAACCTTTCTTTCTTCTCGGAGAACAAAGTCGTTCTATTTGACCTCAAAGTATTATAAACTGTGTAATTGTCTACATGATGTCAACCCAAACTAAAACCTTGGAGAAATTTATTTTTCATATCTTGGCATTATTAAGTTTCCGAACATCGGAAATTAAATTATTTGGTCATTTGTCTGGTTGTACACATTCCCCAGGTCGTAAGTGTACATTTGTGATAGCTGTATGTTGTATCTATTTAGTTTTGCTAAATGGATTTTATGTATCTTCCCAAGATGATGGATCTGCAACAAGTACGAAGCATGACACCTGTTGTCAATTTCAAGCCAAGATAACAAGCAGTTGGGGACAGCCCATGTTTGTTTCTAGGCAACTTGTGTTTTATTATGTTGAAAATGTTGTGTTTGCTATCGACACAGTTTTAATCGGTGTCTGCAGTGGTAAAAAGCAGCATAACACAATGTTTTCACTTCAACAATTCCCGAATGTTTAACCCAGAGCATTATGGGATCCATACGGCATACATATGACCTACAATTTGCTTAGTCTAGTGTTGTTTTTATCATGGGGAAATAATTGCTTAATTTGAATGTTTAGATGTCAGTTTTAGAAACTGTACAAAGCTTTATACAAAACAAAGGTCAACCCTCTCAACACTGCAGATCATAATAAACTGGTCTAAGACAATAAAAAAGAGAATACCATTAGATACATTGGAGTGAAAGGGTTTAATAAAATATGGTCAGTTTGTAATGTTTGAATAATCATGTACATTTTTCTTTATTTTGCTTAAGTTAAAACTAAAAGTGATGTTTTCAACTCTGAAGAATATATATCAGAACAAAACTCCCAAATATTGAAAAAAGGGCCATTAAACTAAGGCAACATTTGAAAGAGTCTTGAAATACCAATTGAACTAGTTGACAAAGATATGAAAAACCAAGCCATCATTTACCAGAGCCTTAAAATGTCAATCAACTCATTGACAGAGTCATGAAAAACCTAGGCATCATTTACCGGAGCCTTGAAATGTCAATGAACTAGTCGACAGTCATGAAAAACCAAAGCACCATTTGACAGAGCTTTGAAATATCAATGTTGAGCTAGTCGACAGTCATGAAAACCATGCAATTTGATACAATCTTGAAATGCCAATGAACTAGTTGACATCTTCATGAAATCCAAATCACCTTTTGACAGAGCCTTGGGATGCCAATGAAATCAATGGTAACAAAGTCATGTAAAGCAAAAACATTTTCTGTAAGAACCACAGAATGACAAAGATATCATATGCCAAAGCCATGAAATGACAATTCATTGCCATGGCAACAAGGAGACAGAGATGTCTTAAATGGTTTGCTTTCAATGCCATTAATCTTTTACATTTGGTGCGATTCATTTCACTACTTGGCATCTTGTTTGATTTTTGAATAAATGTAAACCATCTCAAGATGGCTTAGAAGTTGTCTACACCATTTGAAATTAAATATTTGGTCTGAACCAACATCATAGCCCTGATCAACCTCAAAGGAAAGACAGAAATACAACCTGTTGTAAGCAATATTACTTTACAATACAGCATTACAAATGCATTCAAACTTGTCTGAAAAGGCCACCCAAGGGAACAGGCAAAACTAGATGTTATATACAGATGGCCTTTATAAACAGGTTCATTCGTTATAAAATGGTAAACAAAGGCTATAATTGAGTGACCTTCATAGGCAGGTGCCCTTTATACAGAGGTGGCCTTTAATGTAAGTTTTACTGTATTAGTGGATTTCAATACTAATTCTTGACAGTCATTATAACAATTCTCTAGTGAAAGCCAATACGTGTAGGCAGAAATTATACACATATAATTTCCCCATAGCAAATAATGTGTGCGCCATCTGATTATTTATAAATGCTATCTTGCAATATTAAATATTATTTCAAGATAATAAATGTTCCAGTGACCTAATTCTATTCTATTGTGATGAAATATTATGCAAATCAGGTATTCAAGTTTACCCTTGGAGAAATTATATCGTTTTTCATTGATTTCTTCAATGAAGTGCAGAGAAAGTACCAGTAAATATCTTTACCTTTAAAATAGGCCACAATCTAAACTATCATGACAAATGCAACATAGATTTGAAATGAGGAAAAAAAATACACAAGACGAATGGCACATTTACTGAAATAAGTGAAGTTATCTGTTAATAAAACTCTATGCAGCTGAACAGATTAGTCTAAATATATATACAGTGGCAGGTGCACAAATGCTAGTTTGAAAAATGCACATTATGTTCCAACCGATAACCAAGTCAACTTCTGCTAATCTTAAACATTTAAATCAATTATAATTCTCTTTAACCTATGATTTTACCCATAATTCACTGTCCTTTCCCACAGAACCCTATCCATAATGTTTGACTTGACTGGTAGCTCGGTTAGTCTGTGATGTACTTGATACTCGCAGCAGCTATAAGCAAAAGGTAAAGCTACTCCTTGACTGATCGCTAGAGATTTAGATCAATCAAGAGTCCATATTATAAGTATCGCATTGATCCGATATCAACTTCAGCCATTCATAGAAATCAATACAGCACATCAAAGCAAACCCGTGTATTCCTCACACAAGACGCTGTGATCAAATTATGATCATATATTATTCAGAAATCTGTACGGAATGAAATTTTATCCAGATGTCTGGAAATATCAAGATAATTAGAGATAAATTTGGTACCTAATTCTTCAGATTTCCGAATTTACATACATGAGATAGGTGAGGCCCCATCTATCTTGTGAGAAATCATCTTATTTTATCTTTTTTTTTCTCTCAATGAAATGGCAGGTGAAAGAAGACATACATCTTTTAGTGTAGATAGCTTTGTACATGTGTGCCAAAAGATCAACATAGAGAAACATGGAGTTTATCTCAACACTTGTATGTAATCTTATCTTCTAATGAATCATTTTCCCCTTGCAGCATACACACAGGAAGTGCACAGGAAATACAAAGGAAGTCAATTGTAGAAAAAAATATTGGTAATTCTTTATGCAAATAAAAGAATTTTTCTTTAACATGAAATTCTGAGATTAGATGTAATAAACTCAATATGGGCTACTGACAGTTGTAGGGAGTGATCCTTGGTTTTATATGGACTTTATTGACATTCATGCAATATGACTCAACTATTTGCCGAAGTTTCAATGGAGGGAGTTTACCACTTTTATTTACACAAATGTATCTACAGTAAAACCTGCTTTAGCATCCACCTGTGTATAAAGACCACCATTCTATAAAGACTGGTTTTGTTGTGTCCCTATGGGGGTCTTTATATACAAGTTTCACTGTATATCTGAATAAAGAGGGGTGGATCTGAAATTTTTTAAATCACGGAATGTGTCACCAAAAACAAAAGACAGGGAAAATATGTGAACTGGGTGCAAGACTTAAACCGTTGTCTAGCTTTGTGTATATATAGTCACATTTTCTTATAGATCAGAACCATAAAATCAATGATTTAGCAGGACTATATTCTGAAACATTTATTTAATTTAAAGTTCCAAACTTGCCCTTGAAGGCTATCTCACACTAAGGTCAAAATTGAAAAAGAGATTTGCTTGATGCAACCTGACCAACCCACCTAAAAAGCACTGACCTGATTTTTTTACGCAATTTTGCCCAATTTTTTTTTATTTCTTATCAAAATTCTGAATATTGTTTTTCCAAATCACATATAAAAATGAAAAAAAAAAGGCTACTGACCAATCCACTTTAAAAACTATTGGTTGGGCATATCAAATGAGTAATTCTGTAATGATGACCTAAAATCAAATTAATGTAGCTGATAACAATGGCATAATAAATCTCATGATAAAAGACTCACAGTGAGACTATCTCACTTACTGGAACACATTTCATAGTCTCCAACAGGTGTTCTAAAAAGTGAGGAGTTACTGTACATGATGTATTTGTAACTGAGACATATTTTACACAGATACAGTCTTGACTGTTTTGAGAAAGTTTTCCCAAAATAAAATAAATATGTTCCGTGATGGAATTCAATGTCTTTATCAAGTTTATATCTCCTGGCGTTTGATGTTCGGTGGTTGCTGCAATGTAATTGCAATATAGAGTTGATTGCTCTGTTATTTTTGCATCCTACCAACGCAGTATGGTATCTTAGCTGATGTATATATTTATACTCTAACGAAAACATCATACGACAGACAAATCTTATTATCGATGTAATAATTAGCATATGTACATGGTTTTCACCGAAAAATCGAAACAAGATTTGAAATAAAAAGTTCACCTAGTTTATTTGTTGTGAACCAGTTTTGTTTTTGGTATTTATGACATATGGCCTACAGAGCATGAAGAGGTTTGACCTGGGTTGCAAATTAAATCTGGTGATGTATGGCAGGAATCTGACATCTATTGACACCAGCAAAAGAAAATAAAATAAGTAAATATCTTCAAAATCTTTAATTGCAACTTTTCATGTGTTTCTGTGAAACCCTAGCATGCTAATTTGAAACATTGATCAAAATACCTACAAAAATTCAAAGATATCATATGATTCAGTCAAACTTGCATTAAAGGCCACTTTGGTATAAAGGGCACCTGCCTACAATGTATAAAGGCCATTAAAACATAACCTTTGGCAACTTTTATTCAATGAATTAACTTTATAAAGGCTAACTGTCTATAATAGCCATTCTGGCCTGTTACGTTGGGTGGCCTTTACAGACAAGTACGACTGCATATATTGTCTGCTGTGTTGTGTAATTATATAAAAATAGAAAAACAAGATTTATAAAAGCATACTTTTGCTGACATTTGACAGAATGGTTAAGAAAACTGCATTTGCAAAGTACATCACATCACTTTCGACTTTGGGAAAATCATGCTATCATCCTCCCACTTGGCAACTGAAATCAATGCTACATTTTATTTATACATATATATATATATATATATATATATATATATATATATATATATATATATATATATATATATATATATATATATAAACCTACCATATTATTTCAGGGGAGGGGGTGGGGGTTGGCAAGAATGTTTTCGATTTCCTTTCCAAAGAAATATGAGCTTTTTACATGATGAGTTTTTTTCACTTATGTAATGGATACTGGAGATACATGTAGATCTACATGTATACGTCTACCGGTAATATTGGTGTACCTTACTTATTTAGAGGGAAGGGGCTTAATCAGCAACCAATTCATCTACAACGAACGAAAAGATTTATATGCATGCTAGTTTTCCTTTTTTATTTTGATAAATGATCATTCGTGGTACCTGGTGACACAGCACGTGGTGACACTGCATGTGGTGTCTTAGTGGCATAACTGTAAGTGAAACTTGAAACATTTATCGTTCCTTTTTAGGTGACTGTTCTTTTAGCTTTGCCAAGCATTTGATTAAGTGACAGGTTTTCACGCCAAGCACTTGGTATTTAAAGCAGAGACACATATTTATCATATGAGAATGAAAACCTGGGATCCTACTTCAGTAGGTATGTGATATACAAGATGCTTCAATGCTTTAATTGATACTGGTCCAAATAGATGTGGTGCCAGTTTCCATAAAACTGCCTTACATCACATTTGTGTCTTTGTTTTCAAGTTCTTGCCTTGCCAAAGAATTCTCCCTTCATGAGACTCAAGCTAATCTCTGTCCAAAATTAGAAATAAGTAAAACTAACCTGTAGTCAACAATCTCTGTTTATTTCTAAACCATTTTTTATCTAATGTAAACAATACAGCCATATCTGATCAAAAACCATATCAAATCATAGCTAGCATGATATCAATATTGAATTTGTGTTCTACGCCACACTCAACATTTTTTCAGTTATATGGTGGCAGCCAGTTTTTAATGGTGGAGGTGAGAACCTGGTTACATTGTACCCGAGAAGAGACCACCCGCCTTCTGCAAGTAAAAATCAGCAAACTTTCTCACAAAATCAGCTTTGGTTCCAACAGGGCTCGGCCCTGTGCTGACCACTGTCAGAGACTTCATGGATCGAAGTGAAATGCTCTAAACACTCGGCCACAGAGGCCCTGCCTGTAGCATGATTAAGCAAACACTTGTATCTGTACTGAGTCTGTAGTATCACACCTAAAACCTTTCTGTGGACATGGTAACCAGGGTATAACATTTCAAATACATCACTGTGTTAATGTATGTACATATACTAGGACAATTAAGAGGCTGGGTTTTGCAGAACCAAATTTTCAGCAAAGTATCCCATTTCAGCAGGCATTGATGTGTTGATACTAGACATCATAAGACAGACTGTTTAAAACTCATTTAGCAGGTTGCCAGCAGTTCTTCTAACAATGTTTATCCTGGGATATATTGATGTTTATGGCGGTATTAATTCTATTGTTTCATAGAGATACTGTCAAACTTTACATGTACATTGTACATTGTACATGTACGTGTACACTTGACTAAATGAATAAATCAACAAGGACACTGCCATCTGCAATTGACATGGAGGGTCCATTTAACTCTCTCACCCCTAAAGACACATTTGGACTGGTATAAGTCATTGATTTACAAAGGAGTCCATTGTTTCTCAGAGGCTCATTGGTGAGTTAACAAGCATGGATGGTCAGGTTAAAATATTTGTTATTGGACAAACGCAAAGACTAAATGGTCATGGTTATTCAAATACAACCCCCAATTATTTGTACAGGGAAGGGTATGTCCACATTCTGCTGAGACACAATTCTTTGAAACAACATCAACTGAAAGAGACAACCTAAAACCAGATCAGTGAATGCACAAGTTTGAATTCAGGCGAAGCTCTCGATCACATACATGTAATTCCTTCCCAATGTGTCCAAGCTTCGTGTCCCAGGTCATATGATGGGATAGAAACACATTGATTTCACTGACATACCACTGAAGATCAGGAAAACTGTGTGTCCCATACAAGATATAATGCCTTTGTCCACTATCGAGAACCTTCAATGATTCTGGAAACTTGCTATTTAACACTGGTTAAAATCTACACAGTAATACTACATGTAGAGCTCTCGGTGTCACAGGAAAGTAATAAAATAACTGAAAATGCCATAAAAAATAAATGATAAAATATACCAAAGAGCAACTGCAGAGATATGCTCCTCACTTTTATCTATATCGACATCACAAGGCACAACTCTTGTATGGGCCAATTCGCATATTTTTCTTTTTCTCAAAAAAACTATAAGTTAATGAAACATGTAAAATGACTCTCCTGGGAAAGTGGCAAATATAAATGTGAACTGATAGGTTGAATTACATGAAAAATGCTTCAGCAAATGCTGCATAATTACAAACACATTTACGACTCTATAAGTACGACTTTTAAGGCCATGCAACTACATTTGGAGTTTATTGTTGGAATTTGTAAATGTCTATTCTAACTACGGTATTTGTTAATACCGGTATATTGATTTTGAATTCTGAATAGTGTTTTACTCCACATTCAACAATTTTTCAGTTATATGGTGGCGCCCTGTTTTTAATGGTGGAGGAGGGAACCTGGTTACAATTTACCTGGGAAGAAGCCACCAGTCTTCCGCAAGTAAACTGGAAAACTTTCTCACAAAAATCAATTTAAGATCCAGCAGAGATAAAACCTAAATAACTGACCAGAATGTGAGAGACTTTATTGTTCCCCCTGCTGATACATTATATTCAAGTAATGTGAATGGTGTACATGTATATATTGACATACAACTGTTCTGTTTGCATTACTGATTAACCAATGACTGATGAAATACATCTGAAGCTAAAGGTCATTAAAGGTCATAGAAACCCATTCAGCTCCCTGTATTATAAGGTTACATGGTATCAGGACCCGGAAACATTAAATTTACTGAATACTCTCACAAACCCAACATTTCATAACTTTGAAATGAAAACACATAGAATTTATGCTACAACTGCACATCTTTTTATACTAATGAGATACATGTATAATTGTAAATAATGATAAAAGAAATTGCTCATTAATTATAAAAGAAATCGCTCTGACATTCATGATAAAAGAAATTGCTCATTTGATGTAAACTTCAGAAAAATTCAAAAACAGTTCGAGTACAGTATTTTTCATTTTTATTGGAAAATAATAACTTTGTACCAATGTTTTATTTTCATGTGAATGAAAAAATAATGTTTCCTATTTAGTCACATCTGTAAGTTTAAGAAACAACTTAATAGTCAAAATGATGAAATAGAAGTTGAGCTTCCGAGTATTGAGTAAATTTGTGACTAACGAGAATAAAAAGAATGTTGTGGTAAACCCTTTCACCCTAAATATCTAAATGGTATGCTCTTCTCTATTGGCTTGGACCAGTCTATTATGGTCTATAGTGTTGATAGGATTATTAAGTATTAATTATTAAGTATAAATCTATGTGACACCAACCTCCCACACAAGCCACGACCTTATAAACATACTGCCTGTTCTGTATTAAATGACATGGCCATCCATGTTGACTCATATACACATAGGAATCAGATTAGAACTGTGTATTTTTTTATATAAATACATGAACTAAAGAATGACCTAAAACACAGCAGAGTCTACTGCAACCTCAGACAAATTATTGTGGTCAAATTAACCCATATACCCATAAGACACATTTGGACTGGTCTAAGTCATTGATTAAAATCATTTACAGAAGAGTCCATTGTTTTTCAGGGGTTGATGAGTTAACTAAATTTCACCATTGAATATATGTAGTTCAACTGTTGTTGAATGATCACCATCAGTTATCTACGTAGAAATTCTATTCCGTTTTTGGTACCACCTTATTGTATATAAACTTGATACCCCCACTAGGACCACTATATATATATATGATACAAAAGATGGAGTTCACTGGCTAATTTAGTAATTATAAAAATCTGTCCATGTGTAATATGAGGTGAATCAGTTAAAACAACAATATATATCACTCCTTACTAAGATTCTGGACATACCAGTACCTCAGATGACCTTACGATTATGTGGTCAATAGCGTGGTCAGAAATAGCCAGTTATGACACAGATAAAGTACATGTATTTTTTAACACAATGATTGTTTTCAATTCTTTCTTGGTATCTAGATCTTATCTTATCAACTTTCACCAACTAACAACATGTAACATACCAATATGTTGCCATACGGAATATTCTGATGAAAATATTTTCCACAGATAGGCATCTTTGCCAATGTGCCAAGCATTTATGATGAAATTTACATAAAAACGAACATTGAATCTATGACTATTAAAAACCACCCAGGTCGGGCAAACATGTGAATACAATCACTTCATGTTCTGTCAGTTTTATATCTTTTCTGAAAAAAAAAAATACAAATCTTGGCAGGTTTCAAATATATTGTGTTACACCAGAAAAATACTATTTTCAGACATTAAACTAAATACATCAACATTTTAAGCTGGATTGATGCCATAAATACTACTGCAAATATACAATATACAGTGGAACCTGTCTTGAGCAACCACCCCATCTGCCACTGAAATGTGGTTTCTCAAGATAGGTGGTTTCTCAAAAGAAGTTTTATTCAAAAGACTATTTTTTTTATTTGATTTTTGTTTTTTATGCCACACTCAACACATTTTCAGTTACATGGTGGCAGCCAGTTTTTAACAGGGGAGGAGAGAACCCCATTACAATGTAACTGGGAAGAGACCATCAGCCTTCTGCAAGTAAATTGGCACTCTTTCTCACAAAAATCACCTTAGGTCCCAATAGGGCTCGAACCTGCACCTAACGATTATTTAATTAATCCTATAGATATCCCTGTGGTACAAAGCCTACAGGAATACCTGTGGTCAATGCCCATCAGAATGATCATCCTCTAGTACAGAAGCCTATCAGAACCTCTCTGGTACAGAAGTCTAACAGAACTCCTCTGGTATATAGCCTAACAGAACCCCTTGTGGTACAAAGCCTATCAGAACCCCTCTGGTACATAGCCTATAAGAACCTCTCCAGTACATAGTCTATCAGAACCCCTCTGGTACAGAAGCCTATCAGAACCCCTCTGGTACAGAAGCCTATCAGAACCCCTCTGGTACAAACCCTATCAGAACCTCTCCAGTACATAGTCTATCAGAACCCCTCTGGTACAGAAGCTATCAGAACCTCTCTGGTACAGAAGCCTATCAGAACTCCTCTGGTACAAAACCTATCAGAACCTCTCTGGTACATAGTCTATCAAAACCCCTCTGGTACAGAATCCTAACAGAACCTCTCTAGTACAAAAGCCTATCAGAACCCTAAGTAGGATACAAAATTAGATTTTAGCAAAGTTTGTATTAGAACCTTAGTATGGTATATATATACTGGTAATTAGATTTTAACAAAGCATATCTGAAACCTCTGTGTTGTATGATCCTATTCAATCACACCTTTGAGGTCATTACTCAATTTACATTAAAACCTTTGTGTCTATACATGTAAATTTGTATATATACAACATATAATTGTTTACATGTTCTTGACAATGATAAACCAATTTATATATGTATATAAACCAATTTAGAAGTGTCTGGTATGCATGCACTTGCACACAATGTACAAACACACACACACACACACACACACACACATTTCTATCAATATTTAAATCCAGCATGTTTGAAGGACAATTTTAACAGGAATCTGTAATGAAATATGAGGCACATTGCCATTGCGTCTCTAAAAATACCATTTTGAATGAAAACAATCAGATTTCAAGGTAAACGCCATTACAATACACAACAAATGTGTATATCTTGAAATGTATCTTGGTTAGATGGTCGGAAATAGTTTCAATGTATGCGTAACAATGGGTACTAACACAATTCTGAACCAATCAAAAATTCTTTCCTTACTTGGAACTCCATTCATAAACTGACTTGTAAGCATTTTATCATTGATTATAATGAACATGATAGAATCAAAACTACTTGATTGAAAGAATCATAAAAAATGACCGATAAATTATGGTATGCGGCAAAACAAAATATTGAGGACACTGAAGATGTTTTTCGGAAAATTTGAGATTTTCTTTGAAATCTAACATCTAAAACCCCATGCGCATTTACCATGACAAAATTTTGTCATAAGAATCGGGATCTGAGAATATTTATTCAATTTATCTATTTCAAAACATACAGTTCATGATCAGACACGAAATCCTTTGTTTTAAGCTTCGTAATTACCCTGATGGAATGTCAACAACATAGAGGTGCTTGTTGGTTCAGAAAGCATGGAATTTCTGTGAAAAGACACATTTCGTAATTGCTTCTGTCAGCAGATAATGAGATTGAAGACACTGATACAAATTGTACAATGTATAAACAACATTCAAGGACTCAAAACGGAGCACCAGACTCATTCATTATTTTGTATAAAGAGGAATTGTGCAATATATACACAATACAAAGCTTTACCGATACACGAATAGGCATCTTCGATACACTGATAACGCTATCCATGCACATATATACCATTAACACGAAACCTGCTCACGGAAACTCAGTAGTTAAACATGTACATTTACCTCACGGGTGGAAGGTTTCGGGTTCAAATCCAGCCGCAGAATTTTTAGCTTTTGTACATGTAGTTACAAATGTACTCTTCCTGTGTCGAGCACTGAGGCATTGGGATATAAATTCCTGAGTCTTTCCGATGAGAGTTTGAAAAAACATACAATGGAACCACTTATATTGAACCCTGTTACACTGAAAATCACTTAATATGAAATGACTTTGAATCCCCATATAAATTACATTATTACTATTATAATCCGGATATTTTCAAACCCCTGTTAATTTATAAGAAAAATTAATAAATTAATTCCCCTTCGATTTTAATATATCCGGGTTTGACTATATATCAGAATCCCTTGTAGCAACAGGCCTGCCACATTAACAAACACCGTTTTTGCTTTTCAAATGTCCATTTTTCGCTGTTGTTTTAATGTCACCTATGCCACATTCAACACTTTTTCTGTTATACATGTATGGTACAATGTAACATATAGCAGTTATTTTCTATGATTGAGGAGAGAACCTGCTTAAACTGGTAGCTCTGTTAGCTGGGAGGAGACCATTGACCTTCCACAAATAATCTGTTAAATTTTCTCATAAGGTCAGCTTAAGGTCAAGCAAGGCTGGAACCAGCACTGACTAGCTAGTAGAGGTGAGAGATTTTGCGGTTGACAGTGTGATACTCTAACCATGCAGCCACGGAGGCCGGCCAGCGCCTTTCAAAGGTCCATAGCACAGATCTCATTTTGTCACATTTCACTTACGGTAAAACCTGCTATATATAAAGACCACCTGGTCACAAAGAATGTTTTTTTTTCTGTCCCCAGTATTACCATTTGTGTACAAATCAACCTATTTATAAAGACCACCTCCCTATAAAGACCAGTTTTCTTGTGTCCCTAAGTTTCACTGTATTAGCTACATGTATAGCTGCTGACGTCATCATTCAAATGAAAATTTGGACAAAATGTGAAATAATAAACAACATTTTACCAAGACACAGAGAAAAGTATTACAGTATTACCCCCACCCCCATAAACACAGAACATGTACATACATGTCCAAAATTTACCAGACGGGATAAGAAAGCCTACCACTGCCTTTTATTTATACAGTAGAACCTGTCTTGAAGGATCACTCTCACAAAAGACCACCTGTCTTGTGACATCACATTCTGACAACTGCATGGTTAAAAATCTTTAAATAAAATCTTTTTTGAGAGATCAAATGTCTTAAGATACCCACATTTTGGTGGCAGACGGGGTGGTCTCTCAAGGCAGGTTTCAATGTACCTCATATTTCATTTGCAGTACTTGCCACATATTAAACCTGATTTAAATTTTGAGAATAGAAACTGATATCATTATATTTGTTCAAACAACATGTACTCACACACTCATTCAAATATTTGTATTTACATGTACAATGTACATCTTCTAATTCATTTGTAACTCTCCATACAAACTTTAAAACGTTGACCTGCTTGCCTCACATACTCTTCATGGTACGTCATTCATGAATGAAAATGTGTCTTAGTACATGTACAATGTAGACAGCCATCTGATACATGTACATCTAAATCCAGCTTACTTTAATATAGACCTTAAGTAAACTACAAGTAACTGATATAAAAAATACATTAAAACTGCATTCTTCTTTTATCTCACTGGATAAATCTCGAAACCTTCCCATATAAACAACATTAATGGACACAGAATTTGAAATATTTGGAGAAAACGAAAATCAGCATACATGTATTATGGGTTGGAATACAAAAGTTAATTGAAGCTTGCAAACGAAAAACTGAAATGGATTGATAAATACATGTCACTTACACAAAGACAAATATTCTACAGAAAAAAATAAATCAATAAAATCTATAAATTTTATAACAGATAAGACGTCTTTCTGGAGTCGCAGAGAAAAGTTATGACCAGAGATTAAATGTTCAAAAATCAATGTCAGTGATATCCTCAAGTCTGTGAGCTGTTGAAATACATGTTTTCATATTCATACATCACATGTACATTTTGAAAAATACTCACAGGTAGGTATTAATCACAACCAGCTAAGAGAAATAAGAGAGATACATGTACAAAACTGTCACTGTCAGCTACTGATGTAAGATAATTCTGCTAGGTGATATAAACAATATATACTATATATATAAAACAACTGTCACAGCTGACAAAAAATCGGCTAAATAACACTGACAAATAGAAAATAATTATAGTGATTGAACTGCTAACTGCCAATATCAATTACAAGTATATATAGCAACTGTCAGAGTTAACAAAAACAGCTACATAACACTGCCAAATAGCAAATAAATCCAGTGAATGAACTGGAAACTGTCTAAATCAATTAGAATAAAGCAACTGCCACGGTAAACAAAATCAGTTACATAAATTTATGTATATATATAAAAATGACAAATAGTAAATAAATTCAGTGATTGAACTGCTAACTGTCAATATATATTAGATAAAACAACTGTCACAGTTAACAAAATCAGTTACATAACACTGACAACAAGAGGCTCTCAAGAGCCTGTATCGCTCACCTGGTTATTTGCTTGAGAAGATCAGACGAACCGAGCAATTTTTGTAAAGGACCTTCCATACATAAATCCTGTAAAGTTTGGTTGAATTTGCTTCAGTGGTTTCAGAGGAGAAAATGAAAATGTGATTTTCCCATAGGGTCCAATGATAAACTAGCCCAGCCCTGGCGGCCATGGTTTTGACAGATCAGAACGAAATGAGCAATCTTTGTAAAGGACCTTCAATACATCATTCTTCTAAAGTTTGGTTATATTTGCTTCAGCGTTTTCAGAGGAGAAGATGAAAATGTAATTTTCCCACAGGATCCAATGTTCTTCTTCCAAGTCAGAAACCGGATTCATGAATGAATGAATAAGGTTCTGCGATAACTTTGCAGTGTGTGCAGCACAGCAGTCTTCTTTTGGCTATATAATGTTAAACTAAGCCCTGTTCTAGTGGCCATGATTTTTGACGGATCAGAACAAAATGGGCAGTCTTTGTAAAGGACCTTGCATACATCATTCCTGTAAAGTTTGGTTAAATTTGTGTCAGTGGTTTCAGAGGAGAAGATGATTTTCCTATAGGATCCAATGTTAAACTAAGCCTCGCCATAGCGGCCATGTTTGTTGACGCAAAGTGATTCCAAAAGCCAGGTGAGCTAAAAATGGCGGTCAAGGAACAATTTTCAACAACGGTTTTGAAGTCGCAACATCAATATCTATTTGGAACCCAAATTTCATTGAAATCAAACAATGTTGAATTTTCCCGCCTTTTTGTCGGCCATTTTGAAAATGGCGGTCAACAAACAATTTTCAACACCGGTTTTGAAGTCGCCACATCATGGCAAACAATTTATCAATTTACATTCGACCTCTATCTTTCATAGTTTTGGAGTTAGAAGACGAAAAACATAAAAATTGAAAAAATTCTGTGAAAAAAGGGCAATAACTCCTACACAGGTTTTTGGATTGTCTTCAAATTTTCAGGGTGGGTAGATCTTGATATGCTGAACATTTTTGCAATTTACACTTGACCTCTATCTGCTACATTTTTTGAAATAAAAAATTAAAAATGCCAAAATTTTGAAAATTTTACAAAAAAAGGGCTATAACTCCGAGATGAGTTTTCCGATTTTCTTCAAAATTGCATGGCAGGTAGATCTCATCAAGCTGATCACTTTTACCCTTGTCAGATTTTTGATATCTGTAATGGTTTTTGAGTTATTGGCCAAAAACTGCAATTTACCCCCTATGTTCTATTTTTAGCAACAGCGGCCATGTTGTTTGACCTGCGACATAGAAAATAACAAATTTGAAACTAAATACCCTAGTGACGACTCAGTTCAAGTTTGGTTCAATTTGGCCCAGTGGTTTCAGAGGAGAAGATTTTTGAAAGTGAGTTAACGACGGACGGACGGACGACGGACGACTGACGGACGCAGGACGCAAAGTGATTGCAAAAGCTCACCCTGACATAGTCCATTGACACTGAACTGCTAACTGCCAATATTAATTAAATCTAGTGTACCTGTAGATAAAACTGTCACAGCTACACAACACTGACAAACAGCATATAAATCAGGTGATTTGACAGTTAACTGTCAATATAAAGTTAGTACAAGTGCATAGAGCAACTGCCACAGCTAATAAAACACTGTCAAATAGCATATAAATCAGATGACTGAACTGCTAACTGTCAACATCAATTAGATAAAGCAACTGTCACAGTTAACAAAAACAGCTACATAACACTGACAAATATCATATATATCTGGTGATTGGACAGCTGAAAGTCAATGTCAAATATACTGAATAATGTTACAGTCACTGACATATTGCACACAGATGACTGACAAACAGCTGTCAAATATTAACTACATAAAGCAACTGACACTGTGTACAGCTGAATATTAACACTGACAAATAGCAACTGCCAAATAACTCTGAAGAATGAACTGCTAACTGTCTGTGTAAAATAGACTTTAACTCATTAACCCCTGAAAAACAATGGAATCTTCTATAAGGCTGTTCAAATGTGCCTTTAGGGTTGAATCAGTTAAAACAATAACACACAGAGCTTGCAAACAAATCACTGACAATTATTTAATCAACTACACAGAGCACCTGTCACTGTTTAAAGCATACAAACAGTAAAAGCAACTGTCATTATTTAAAGCTGACAAAGAGCCAAAAAAAAACTGCTGATTGTCAGTAAAATATTTTAAGTACCGGTAATACTGCTGTTATGGTGGCCAACATGCAGTGTATGAAATAATTTTACAAAGCACATGTACATGTAATAATAACAGTGTGCACATCCATGTCTTACTGTACATAACTGTTTTTCCCTTAGAACTATCTAAATCTATTGAACTGATATGTCTCCACCAAATATGCAAATTTATAAATTAATGTTGCAGGGTTGGCTAAGTAAACGTTAACGACAAGGCCCTGTGACACTCCCTATTATATGTACAAGCTTTCACTTGACACTGTCAATTATTCACCTGGAACTCAAATATTTGATTATGTCAAATTCAAAAAAAGAAAGAAAAAAAAAAAAAGAAAAAACCCTCTGAAGCAGAGTCAATATTACAATATAGGAGCGGTAATCTCTCTATAATGTTTATATATATCTCCCATTGAAATATAACCTACTCGAAAATCAATATAAACTGCATACATGTGTACCATCCAACTCAACCTTTTTTATTGATGTACTAAACAAGCGCAAAATATATGAAGTACCTGCTACTTGTGGCTTTACATGTCAAAATAACACCTGTCCCAGGTGAATTCCTCAGCATTCATTTAATAGTTCAGGTAAAGTGTATATATTGCATTACAAGGTATGGTATACATCTGATTGCATAACTAGAATATTTCACGGATAAAGGAGTCGACACAAGCCGGGCATACTTACATGTAATATCCCATCCTGTATTTGATCACATGTATAGCGTGTATACATAAGTGTCATATAGTTTTTTAAATATGAAATTAGACTCTGATGAAATATCTACAGGTCATTATGCTTTGTCAAAAGACAATAAAAAAACCAAAATGGGATCGACAATGAGAAGAACCTAATATTTGTAGGTCGCAATGGAGCATCATTGATATTTATCAGATTCTCAGATTTATTCTGTTTCATATTTACAATTATATGAAGTGACATATATGCTATTTCATATTTCAGAGACATAAATATTAAATTTGTAACCTACCTCTTTGTGACCTTCATAAGCAGCCATGTGCATGGGCGACCACCCTGTGTTGTCTTTGTGCATTTCGTCTAGGCCTCTCTCCAGGAGTTGTCGCACAATATCAACATTCCCCTGGGCAGCGGCTATACTTAAAACTATTCTTCCTTCCGAATCTATAGTATCCACAGCACACCCCCAGAATAACAGAAGATGGACAATTTTAGCATGACCCATAGAGGCAGCCGCTAACAATGGTGTTCGACCATTTTTATCTGCATGGTCAATGTCAGCATCCCACTCCAAAAGAAGCTCACAAACATCATGGTGACCCTCACAGGCTGCCACTAGCAGTGGTGTCATCCCATCTTTGTCCTGGTGGTCCACCTCTGCTCCTTGTTCCAGGAGTAAACTGACCACATTTTCATGACCTTTACTTGCTGGTATGCACAGTGCGGCTACAGACAGAGCCGTCCTACCATCATTGTCCTCATGGTTTATATTTACACTATAGTCAAGGAGATGTTGTACAATCTCGGCATGACCCATATACGCAGCAGCAATAAGGGCTGTACGTCCCTCGTTGTCTGCTTTGTTCACATCTGCACCATGCTCTAAAAGTTGAAGCACAATTTCTTCATGTCCTCCCCAAGCGGCAGCTCTCAAAGCAGTTCTACCATCACTATCAGCTCGGTCAACCTCAGCACCAGCTTTCAGTAATAAACTGACCACTTTTGTATGTCCACCCCAGGCTGCTGACCGTAATGCTGTCCATCCATCACAGTCCACAAAATCAGGTGACGAATTAGCTTCCAACAAAATAGCCACTACTCTGGAATGACCTTGTCTTGCTGCTAAATTCAAAGACGTTTGACTACTTTTATCAACAGCTTCAACATCAACTTCTTTTGACAACAAAAGACTGACTAGTTCACAGTTGCCCTCATGGGCAGCTATATGTAGCATTGTCCGACCATTTGCATCAATTTGATTTATTTGTAAATCTATGTCATCTAATGTTTTGGATTCTGACTCCGTTTCCTCTATAATACTTGCGTGGAGGCTAGCCGTCTCGGCCTCCTCTGCATCTAACGGCATTTTTGCTCCAGCATCTATTAAAAGTTTAACTACCTTTTGTTCTTTAGGAACACCTGCCGACAGACATTCCTCCACATTCGCACCGCTGTTTAACAGCCAGTGAATTAGATGATAATGCTGAATTGGATCCTCAAAGTTTGTTCTCACCAGATGCCAAGCAAAATCTTGTACTTCCGCAGCTTTTAAATTAGTCGCATTTGCAGAGCAATACATTGCCAACATCCCATGACCTTCGGAAGCATCACATAAGTACTTCTGTGTACAGTGTTTAACGTCCAGAAGCCACTCGGCGAAACTGTGATGGAATAATATTTTTGTACTATTATCACCCTCTATCAATATTTTTGAAAGTAATTTTAATCTCTTTTCAAATTCCTCCTTGGTAAGAGGTAAGTTCCTTGTCCGCACACAAGAATATAGTTCGTCTGCATCCAGTGGTTTCCTGGATGCCAGGATAACATTCAAGATCGGCTGAATTTTTGTGAACTGTTTTCGTACAAAAAGTCTTTGACAGAGCCAGAGATACAAACCATTTAAAGTTCCTGGTATTTCTCGGATTTCACGTAACATGATAAAGCTTTCAGCAACTCCATCTAACACTTTCTCGAGGTAGAGAAAGCAGCCGTTACTTTTTATGTGAAGTTGATTCAACATTTCCGCCGTGTCTCGACTCAGGTGCTGGCGCAACTCTTCCTCTTTATCCAAACGACAAAGTATGTACTGCTGTACGTCGCGGACTACGTGGGACTTTCGGAGATCATCCAAACTGATTTTCCTGAATCCGGTAAACATTCGGGTGACCGATTTACTTTGCTTCCTTGAAGAACACACCAAGAGAAGCCAGTTTGGAAAGTAGGGGTGATTATTGGCCAAGAGTTCGGCAATAGTTCTACTACCGTTCGTGCGGTCATTCAGGGATTGGAGATAAGACTCGTCGACGGAGTCGATCAAAATAAATAGAGTTTGTGAGGGTGTTTCAATGGTAGACAATGGATTTAAGACAAGCTGCTGAAAAGCATAGTCGGGATTTCTCTCAATCTCTGCCGGGTGTAATAATCTCTTTATTTCTGGTTCATTTATTTTATCACTATATCCTGATATCAAATCGGATTTTGTCAACTGATCAACTAGATTACGCACAAATGTAGCCAGAGATAAACTTTCAATGTCGTGCGCCTGACAAAAATGATAGGATAAAAGACGTTTATTTAGTAGCTTTTGCTTTCCATGAGTGGCGGTAGGCCAGACTAATTCGCAGCAAACAGCTGTTTTGCCGCATCCGGGGCCTCCCATTATCAATGCCCCACATGTTTTGGACGAGGGTCGGTTTTCCAAGCAGTGATTTATTTTACTGAACGTCCACTCGCGACAAAAGAATCGCTTTCCTTTCACCAGACACTGAGCCATATTTACATTGATCACATCCAGGTAGTTAATCCACAATTGAATTATCCCAAACACAGCCTTAGTCTACATTTGTATGCTTCGTAAAACCACAATCCCAACAACAACTTCTTTACAGGGAGACTTCCAGCCTGACAAAATAAAAAAAAAATCCATATTAATTACATGCCAATTTCTAAAACCCGGAGACATCCATTTCCGATCTGGAGAAGAAACAGAAATAACACGTTCAACACAGAACGCAAAGACACACAGCTAGTTAATATATGAGTCTTATTAAGATATTCACAACTCAAATATCAATACGTGAGAATTCCCCGTCACCTAGAATTAAATCCATTTTAATATTTTTATAATGGAGTCTTTTATTGACCGTATTCTTTAAGCACTTACAAAAGTGTGTGAATCCATATTCACCTCTCTGTCCTCGGCCAGGGCAAAGTGACATACCCCGTAGGAATACACTTTATGAATATCACTTCTCCCTTACAGCAGATCCTATCCTCAAAGATCCTGGGTCCAGCTACATCGATCGACAAACCCTTAAACGACTATATAGCTAGGATACTGGGGGAAAGTCCTGTCTAAACAAATTGGACCACTAAATGATATTTCATGTTTACACCGATGCGGGACCTAAAACTGCGACGGACCTACCTGCTTGCCCCTATCAGGACATGTACAGTAATTTGCCATAAAACAAATATAAAAACAATATTTGATAGAATCAAATACCGTATCTATCCTTCATGTATAGGACATGTTCTTCTTAAATATCGACATGTTCAGTTATAGTACTTATACACACATATTGTTATATGAAATTATTATATCCAATGTGTGCACATTCCAGTGTTGATCAACTTACAGGAAAGTATCCCGAACTGTGAAATTGGCGATAATATAAACGGAACAAAGCCATAAATGAATTATTATAACAATGGGTGCATGAGCGAGCATTGCAAGGCAACAAAAGTAAGCAAATTATTGATCAATGAACGCGTTCACATGGCTAGAGATATATACAGGAAATGTATTACCCCGTAGGTTTCATAAATACTAAAGTATAATTATGTTACGTTTATCCCACCGTTACAAGTCAATTTTAAAACGCACCTGCAAAACTCCTCGTAAAGTCAATTACCGTTTAAAGTGGTGTATGAACAAACCTCAAATTTTGCATCTGTCGGTGAAATATTGTCGGATACATATATTAAAGCGATGAACGTTTTTTGGATCATAAAGGTACAATAAAAGGAAGCAAGCGACGATGCAACTGCTAGCCTAATACACGTTTAGGTTCATCTCTTATTCCTCCAGCACGTGTAAACAGATACACAGACCGCGGCTATATCTTCTCCATGTCATGCATTTTGTATTCCATGAAAAAATCAATAAAAACTACAAAAGATTTTTCGCATACTTCCACAAAGTTCACCCAGACCTAAGTAGAACAGGTCGACTATTTAACATCGCTGTGTATTTACAAATTTAAGCTAATCTGCTTACCTTTTTTCGATGTCCACACAGTCAGCGCTTTATATATATACATATGTACACACACTCTCTCTTATCCTATGTCCAAATTTGCGAGCAATATTTACGCAAAATACATCAAAACAATTCGCCTTGAATCTTTTATTTTAAACGAGTCTTTTCCATGCCAAAGCAAAACACACTCTGTGTGGGTCACTCAGTAATTCCCATGCTCTCAGTTATTTTTATCACTGTCTTGACAAAGCGAGAAGATACGTACAAGCAGGCGGAGCTAACTCCCGAGCTTGTGCTGGTGGTTGGTCGATTCTAGTTTATTACTTCTAATACAAATGTATGACTGACGTGTAATTGTAGATTCATTGATAACACTGTAAAATACGATAACCCATGGTTAGACCGAAATGTTGTTGTGACCGCAATAATATCGGTTATAAATCTGAGATCAATCTACCTGCAGGACATGGATTTGTCTTTGAATTCAACCGAAACGGGTTGAAGTTATTAGACCTCGCGTTTAATGTTTTCTACTTGTTAAAATATTGAACGATTTAACGCCATTTATTTCGTTTTTCGCCTCCTTCAAAATATCCAGAAGCACACACTTGTTAAGCGTGACATTTGTAATATTAAATCTACTTTCTGATAATGATCTTATCATTCCAGGAATTCTTAAGATCTATCATTACATCTTAATCAAAATAAATGTCCAGAAAAAAAATCGGTGAAAAGAAAATAATCTAAGAAATTATTTCATTTAAATTTATTGTCATTCACCGTTGACTTTAATTCTGTGAGTCATTTTTAATCAGTGATGTATAAAGCTTAACATATCGCTGATCAGCTATACCATCGCTGGATATACAAATAATTATACTATTTCATTATAATGACTTACTACATAAAAATGCGTGTAACAGCTCTACTAAAATAGACCCGATAGCCGTACTACGTTGAACTACAGCCGGGCATCCCACTGTGACGGTTTACATAGCCATCCCTGTCCGTTATTAATTTTACCATTGTGTCCACTCTTTTAAGATGACCTACGTACACTTAATCCGGATCAATGACTTCAAAAACCTAGTTACATCAGCGATCGATCTTGGAGAGTTTTGTCACCCTTTTCATTATTTACTTATGAAATGATGACAAATTCGTAGGCCCTATGCGTGAAAAGCCAGGTATCTTACTTATTAAAGCAAAGAAACTGCCAAAAAAATTATTTAACAAAGTTCAGTCAAGCTTTTAAACAACAGGAGACTGGTAGAGTATGTTTTTTCTAAGTTCATCGCCCTGCATAACTTGATTGATCATGGTGTGTAGCGAGAGTCAAGATTGGCGAGACTGCATATAGATTTCAGTTTTATTCATGTTGGTCAGTTTGTTTGATGACATTAATTTTTAATATGCGATCATCGTATGAAATAGTATTTATTACAACGAATAAACTATTTATAGACTTTTGGGAGATATCCATATGTCAATTGAATCAAACATCAACTATATTCCACAATGCAGTATATAGCTAAGTATCGGATCTGAGTGTACCGTTTTGTGCCACATACCACCGGAAGCGACGAGTGTCACACCAGTGTTCAATGAAACATATACACATATGTATTTAAACTGATCAATACAAACATGGTAATACAGACCTATCCCCCTTCATCTTAGACACCAAAAGCTGAAAGGTCATTCCCTGTCAGGGAGAGTGGGGCAAAGTGGCACCGCGGGTAATAATATGGCCCCTGTGAAAATCCAACACGAAAAAGGATGCTGTCACCCTGTACGCAAGTCCTCACCCATCTTCATCACCTCTGTCTCCGGGTAATGGGATTCACAGATTTAGCTACCCCAAGACCTTACCATGGCAGCTGCTATAGTGCAATAGCGATTGGTTCAGCGTTTTAGGGGTTTAATTTGTTCAATAATGGTTCACGGATTCAGATTTTAGTTCTTAGACACCTACAAATAACGTCTGTTTGTTTGTTTCAGAGATCATTGACTTTCCGCAAGTTGTATCATATGTAACTACAGTCTGGCAAAGTTTCTCTCAAAATCAGCTCAGTTTCCAACGGGACTCGAACCCGTGCTGACTACGGGTAAAAAGGCTTCGTGATTCAAAGCGAGATGCTCTAGGCCAATCGAACACGAAAGCCCCATAAATGACGTGCAATCTATTTCATATATAACACAGTGTTCTCTTGCACTGCCCCTTCTTATAACAAACAGACGAGAATAAAATCGTGCAGGTAAATCATTGATAACATTATGTGTCCTATATATTTGATACACGCAAAGTCACCTTTCTGCAGTGTCATCTTTCAGTCTGGGGAAGAAGATCCTGTTTTGAAAAAGTTATTATTTAACGCCAAAAAGTAAAATATGTATCCATAATCAGCTTTTACCAGTAACTATAAATACATGGTATGTCTGTCGAGAAAGCCCGTACCACTGTCTTTCCGTCTGGTTTGGATATGGGTCGCACGTGCAGCAGCAGCAGCAACAGTATTGAGTTACATATCTGTTTCGTCAAATAGGTTCTTGTTTTGAAACAAAATATATAATAATTCTTTTTTTTTTTTGGCTATCCACCCACCTACCTATCTATTATTATGTATTTATGTATCATTGGCGTCGGACGCAAATTGAAATTCAGGGGGGGGGGGGGGGGGCTAAACGAATTTAAAACACACACACACGCCAGAACCGTCTGGGGGATAAGCCCCAATTTTCAACACCTATGTCTATCTTAGCAAAATAAAAGGGGGGGGGGGGGGGGGGCTAGCCCCCCCCCCGACGCCTATGTGTATTATAAACTAACCAATAACTGATATGTTGTTCATTGAAACTCATGTTCTGATGTTAGTCACGTCTTGAAGTTGAAATCTATTTGGTCTATTTATGGCCAATGTATGTTTTAAGTTATTTATATATATCATATTTATCCGACGCCTATATATATATATATATATATATATATATATATATATATATATATTACATTTTAAAATAGTTCCAAAACGATGCCTTTTGAAATGAAGATGACGAACGCTCATAATGAATAACTAACAGTCTAACATCCATTATATAGTATCCGTTACTCTACATGACCTGTAAACATATAAAGGCCTTATGGTATGTGATATCGTCACTATGAACTATTAGAAAGTTCTATATTTTCACATCCTGTAATATAACATTTGTGATTGTCCATTACATTCATCAGACAGATGAAATAGAAATTAACATATTAATCTATTACACACATGCCGTTAATTCTTAAAAGTTGCCCTTCTGGTTTGAAAGAAATAGTAGTAACTTTATTCAATGAATACTATAAAGATAATTGAAATTAATTAAAACTTCGCTCGAATGAATTACAAAATCTTTAATTTATCTGAATCGTGTGAATTAAGGGATGCAATTATTGAAATATACGTCAACACATTGTTTTAGATCAATTGTAAATATTAAATTTACAATTCTTAATATAAGATAATTATATTTTACATCTGTTGGCGACCGCGAAAAGAGTTTTGGTGTTTGATTTTTTTTAATTGAGTCAGTGGTGACGAAATACGAAAAATCAAAACGATGTTGTACAGCCGGAGAAACAATCTAATGGTAATTGGAATGCGCATGAATCAGCTGTGACCAATCATTTAGAACAATCAGATTAAATATGAATATTAATGTCGGGATCTCGTCGAGTTCCAGGAAGGAATCTAGTTTGAATTAAAAAGTGTGTTACTTGTTTGTACATGTTTCATTTGTTATAATGCTACAGTAATGAATGTGCAGGTGTTCTACAAGAGTTCAACCGTTTTCAAAGTAGCATAATGATATTGTCAGATTCACATAAGATGGCGGGGCAGAATAACCTTTTGATTATCCTACGTATGATTCTACTCACTTTTCGGTTATGACAAACTGCACTGGAAAAACGTTTTATTCCTCACTGGATGCTCTCTTATGTATGGTGACAAGTAGGAACGATTACTCTAGCCTGTGTAATTGTAATCTTATGCTTTATCACCTAAAATTTAAACTTGTCCAGGTCAAGAAAGGGTTCAGCAGACTCCATCCCGCCAGGTTATATGGATTTTACTATACAATAGTAATTTTTGTTTGTCTGAATGTTGTTTCAGGGTACGCTCAACACATCTTCGGTTATATGGTGGCTGTCAGTTTTTAATGTTGGAGGAGAGAACTCGGTTGCAATGTACCGTCCTATGACATATTGGTCATTTTTTAAGAATCCAAAATGTGTTTACACCACCCGCAACAATTTTTCAGTTATATGGTGGCTGTCAGTTTTTATTGTTGAAGGAAAAAAACCCGGTTACAATGTACCCAGGAAGAGACAACTGGTCGTCAGCAAGTAAACGGTCAAACTTTCTCACAAAAATCAGCTTAGGTTCCAGCGGGGCTCCAGCCTGACAAGAAGTGCGTTGCTTCATGGTTCAAAGCACGATGCTCTCTCTACTCGAACATGGAGGCCACTTTTTATCAGGAAGTTTCATCAGTATGTGTGAATGTTACCTATCAATTTGAAATTGTAAGAAAATTTCAATTTTACTAGTCAATTGTTATAGATCTAGTATTTTTACTTGAGATTTTTAAATTCTTCAAATACAAAATAACAATTAAACTATGCGATACACACGTACGATTGTTCCAACGACAGATAATCCCAGTAAACCATGACTATCGTTCTAGACATTCAAGAACCAATTTCAGGAAATGAAAAGCTAGGGGACTAGAAGTCCTGATGTCAACGTTCTCATACACTAGTCATACAATTTTCGTATAAAAAATTAAAATCTGTATAAAAATTGGTGAAAAAAAACCTTGACAGATAAGTATGACAATTATTGCTTCAAGTAGTGGAGGTACAATGACATCAACATACGGAAGTTCAACAGACTCCGAACTCATTCTTTATATGGAGGTCAATAAACGTAATTTGTTGTTCCAAAGAAACAATGACTTAATATATATTACTGTTAACAATACTACCAAAGTTATAGTTTTACAAAAGAGTCCAAAACACACATGCTCAAGACGATGTGGTTATAAATAATGGTACAGTTGTACAGCACACAGTTGTGATTGGACAGGTATGTGTGTGTGTGTGTGTGTGTGTGTGTGTGTGTGTGTGTGTGTGTGTGTGTGTGTGTGTGTGTGTTCATCAAGCAAAAGAAGAATTTGCAATTATCAAATGACAAATATGCTTGCAAATTTTAAGTTGATATATGTGTGTTGGATTTTAACCTTACAAGGGAGGAATAATCCCGTGAGGATATGTGTCAGAAGCATATCTCTAATTAAACCTAGTTGGTACTAGCAGAGAGATATATACATATACAACACATATGTCTCCGGCAATAGGCACTAACTTAAAAGGGTTTCAATATTTGTGCACACCATTTTCAAAATTTACTTTTAGACTTTTATCTTTAAATGCGACACCCGCTATAATGTAAACGTTTATTACGGTAATTTTCTAAATACCAAGTGAATTCGTAATTAGTTCTCTTTGCCTTGCTTTTCACATTCCTAAGATTTGCGATCAACCTATGTTGATTTAATGGATGTATTTTTTTAAAAATCATTCTTCTTCTTTATTTATTTTGTTTTTATTGTGGTTGCTGGACAGGAAACCACAGGTATATCACATGCAAATGCATTTAAAAATCTATACCTGTTAAAATGAGACAATCCTATCAATGGAGTAAAGTATTGCTAAAAAATCAAAGTCTACAGAATTCGAAAATTGAATAACGATGACATACTATTCGCTTTATCATAATCTATTAGACTTTGCCTGTAAAAAGACAGTCGACACACCTTCTTCGATACTTTTAAAAAAGATCAATTTGATATTTCACAGGTGACTTATTTCAAAGCTCTGGTAAACACACTTCAGGCTCGTATAACGTAAGTTTATGTACATGCACGTGTACATATATACAAATTAAGGAGTGTAAATTACAGTAGTCCCACGACATTTTTTCAAATTTATATTTCAAGAACATATGCAATACTTAAAAACCAAGATATTCAGACGGAGCCCAAACCGCAAAACATACCTTGTTTGTTTAAATCGCCTTATGATGCTCGGATTTAAACCCAGACAGCACAAATATAGGGTTCTGCATTGTCACTTACTGCGACACTATAAATTAATACCCGGAAGTCGGTTAATAATAAGTGTGACGAAACAAAACCTAAAATAATGAATGTTGCTTAAATGAATACGTAAATCACCAGGTAAACACACTACTTAAGCGTTTATTATTATTACATACATTATCTTAATTCCGTGTTGTAATACCAAGAATTGACCATGGCATCTGTGGAATGAAAACAGGTTGATCATGTATTTGTAACGGTGATGCAATACAAATTGTCTTTCGGCAACTATTTATGTAAATGTGTTTCAGAAAGACTTTATATATATATATATTGAAATTTTATCTCAAATTTCACGGGGCCGTCGCTATTACTTCGAGATATCCTGAATTCGAGATATCCAAACTTTTTTCTATCCATAAAAATCAAGTACGGTGTGCGTGCGTGCATGCGTGGGTGCATGTGTGTGTGTGTTTCACCTATTTAAGACGATTCTTTGATAACACCTTGTTGTTAACAGAATGCCATTTACGTCAACGGTAGATTAATCAGTAATAGATGGATCGTGATAACAATTAAAAGTTATGGGATCTCTAAATTAAATGAAAAGACTATTTTTCGAAAGTTAAAGTACGTTTACCCCACAATTTCTATCAAAACGTTTGTGTACTACACTGCACAAGTACTTACATAATCGTCCTCGATATCAATCTTTTTATGATACTTTCGTCCTCTTTATGCCAATGCTACTACAACACTACTGCTTTACAAATATCACGACTTCGAAATCGACACGGGCAAAGACAATGCACTTTTCTTTCATTACCATTAACACTGTGACGTCATCAGAGACATAACTCTTCATCTTACTACGCGTCCTGTTATATATATTACGACCAATAACTGTGTCCTAGGTTTTTCCTTCACCAATTTCTTCAGGAGATCGATCTAGAGGTTATGATTTTTATCCTACTTTCATATTCATCGTCTCAAAAAAGAAAAGCTGAACAAATCCATTTTCTTGAATCCAAACGAATTATTGAGATTCCAAAGCGTTGTATAAATCATAGGCGAAACAAGACACAATATATCTTAACTTATCAACCCCTGAAAAACAATAGATTCTTCTGTAAATCAATGACTTAGATCAGCCCAAATGTGTCTATAGGGATGAATGAGTTATTTACTGAAGGTTGATTTGTGTTGGTAAAGAGGTACTTTAAACACATTTTAGCCTACAAATGTCAACTTTTAAATGTCTTTAGTATGTGTTAATTACCAGGTTTGTCTGCTTCCTCATTAAGCTATTCTGATACGCTGTTACTAAAGCGTGAAAATAAAACAAATTAATAATCGCTTGACTTTGTACGTCTACATCGTATATAACGCCTTGATACTCAAGGAAAAATGAAATTATAACACTCACTTTGAAACAATTACAAACGTAAAGACGTGATGAATTTGTACAACGTATATAACACTGAAAAATACAACATGACAACAAGAAATTATAACAATAAATTTAAGATAATTACAAACGTTAAAACGTGATGTTCAGATGAATTTGTACTGTAACAATATATAGAACACTGAAAAATACGACATGACAAAAAGAAATTATAACACTCATTTTAAGATAATTACAAACGTTAAAACGTGATGTTTAGATGAATTTGTACTGTAACAATATATATAACACTGAAAAATACGACATGACAAAAAGAAATTATAACACTCATTTTAAGATAATTACAAACGTTAAAACGTGATGTTTAGATGAATTTGTACTGTAACAATATATATAACACTGAAAAATACAACAGGAAAATGAAATTATAACACTCACTTTAAGATAAGCTTGATGTTCAGATGAATTTGTACAACGTAATATAACACTGAAAAATACAACAAGAAAAAAATGAAATTATAACAATCACTTTAAAATAATTGCATGTTGAATGTGTAAGTATACGACATTGCACCAGGGAAACGAAATTAAAACACTCTTATAAAGCAATTACAAATGTGATGACTTGATGATTTTTGTACAACGTATTTAACACTGAGAAATGTAACATAACAGGAAAAATAAAAAATATAAAATTTTAAAATAAATACAAATGTACATGTACATTTCTTATATAATATAGAAATATGCCACAAGTCACATATAACACTCACTTTAAAGAAAATTACAACAGTACACACTTGATGATTTTTACAACCTATATAACACTAAAAATACAACAGGAAAATGATTTTAACACTCACTTTGCAACAATAACAAAAGTAAACATTTAATGAATTTGTACAATGTCTATAACACTGAAGCAAAATACAGGAAAAAAGTATAACACTCACTTGAAAAGAATTACAACATGCCACTCGTGATGGATCTATATAGCGTTTATAACTCTGAAAAAAAAAACAACAGAAGAAAGATTGATACAACACTCGCTTCAGTACAGTTACAAAAGTATACACTCTTTGAATTGGTACGTAGATCCAAATCCCAACAAACACAAACACTTAACTTAAAAAAGAACTAACAGGACAGAAAAACTAGAAGACCTCAACATCATGTGTTACATCATATTTGTGTTTCATATCCTACTTAATTAAACACTAAAGATTTTAATGAAAACACTATATTTTAATTTTTAATAAGTGGTAAAATATAGCTCCAATTTCATACATTCCCCGACGAACGGGCAATGTCCTACATTTTTTGACTGCCCATTAAATGCTATTTACTGCTTTAACTGATTTTTTAAACCAAATAAGAACAGAAAGGGGCATCTCTAGTGACTCTAATGTAACTGGAAGTTTGAGTATAAAACATACATGCCTTAGATGATTACAATTTTACATTCATCTAAGTAAAACCTTGTTAGTTACTGACAATTTATTTATAGTCACAATAGGCCAAAATTGAAATATTGCTGCCCTTTGCTTTTTTTATCTCTAGTAAGTATGTCTCCACTACTATAAAGACGGAGTCACTCACAGATACAGATCAGACGGACTAAACCAAACAAAACTACACTATTCTATATGCCCCCTTGGCAGCTGACCTTATGATATTATAGGTTTCACTTTCAATCTGAATTTTTACGGGTCCATAGAATTACCGGGGGACGGGGGGATTGAAGCTCCTTTTCATTTTTTTGTGGAATAATTTATAAATGTTAATAATAACACTAGTTTTACCGAACGCTTTTCATTTTACATAAAGTGATATGAACCCGACGTAATACAGTTGTATACTGTTTCCCTTCTCACATTGAAATAGTAGTTGTATATAAATAATCTAAAAATGACGAAAACATAACTGAACAGTGGCTTTAAAATCCTGGTAATCAGTTATTTTATATACCAACTCAGAGGGCGTTTATATGTCAACATTTCGCAGTCACCGGTAATTTAACGGTACGGTTTTTCACAACAATTATTTTTATAATATCTTCAATCTATTTTGTTTAACCCGACCAGTCGGGCTACTTTGACACAAATTACACCGGTGTTTCAGGGTGGGTGAAATGTTGAGCCCTGATGTTGCCTGTTCAACGACAGGGGTTTGTTACTGATCCAAATTGTCTTTGCGGAATCACGGGCAGACAGACGGATAGATGCCCCCGGCAGACCTTTTGACGCATAATAATATAATCTAGTTTTAAACGTTTTACCTCATGTATTATTGAATTTCAGAACACTCGCGTTTAATGTCAACATTTCGCAAATTTTTACGGTCTCACAGTGGCTGGGGTGAAATGGGTTGCCTGTTGACCTTTGCCGATTATGACGACCTCATTGGTGTGGATGCGGGTGTGACCGGTCGACAGGAGATGCTTACTCCTCCATGGCACCGGATTCCACCTCTGGATTTTCAAAGATCTGTGTGTGTGTGTGTGTGTGTGTGTCTGTCTGTATCTGTGTGTGCCTGTGTGTCTGTATTTGTGTGTGTCTGTGTGTGTCTGTATATCTCTGTGTGTGTGTGTCTGTATGTGTGTGTGTATCTCTGTGTGTGTGTGTCCAATGTTCTTAATTTTAAACGACTACAAACGTATACACTTGACCAATGTGAACAACGTATATAAGACTGCGAAATAGAACATGACAAACAAATGTAATACTCGCTTTAACTCATTCACCCCTAAAAACACATTTGGACTGGCCTTATCAGTGATTTACAAATGAGTCCATTGTCTTTCAAGGGTTGATTACAACGTACCTCGTATTACATTTCAAAAAATACAGTTGTATAACAAGAACAAGATAACCACTTGCTTTAAAACAAATTACAATGTTCATGATCAAATTTGTATCTCTACAAAACGTTAAACACTTTAGAATACCTGAACATAGAAATATAACATTTGCTTAATTTGTTTGTCTATACAACGTAATATACGTTGAAATACAACATGAGAAAAGATTAAACACTCGCTTTAAAACAAATTACAATACGCGTGATAAATTTGTGTGTCTACAAACGTAATCAACACTGTGAAATACACATCAGGAAATAATGATTAACAATTACGAGGGAGTATGCTTGGTCAATTCGTATGTTAGATTTACTTCAAGAATGATTACTATGTACAAGCATAGGGAATGCACGTATAAAGATAAGAATGTACAGTGTTGGAGTCTTGTTGATGAAGGGTAAAAAAAATGGTCAAACTAATTAAAACGAAACTTGACAAACATGTTTCAGTAATCACAATATATCCCACAGAATTGCAGACTGTATTTTCCCCTATCTCTTACAGGTGTGTATATATATAATATAAACATACTACCAAAGTTATAATACTGAAGACGATAATATTTCTGTCAATTAGACTTCATCAGTTGAGCTCCAATTTGAAAAGTGTGTGTTTTTCTAAAGATAAATTGGTATCATACAAGGCCAAATAATATATCTAAAAGTATAGCCGAAATCCGTCTAAGAGTAACCACTGTAAAAAAAAAAAAATGACTGTCTTCGCTTTAGAAAAAATTCGAATTTAAATGGTGTTAACAGTGCCAAATATTACTTTAGTATAAGATGAACAGCTGGTACCGAAATACCAGGTACTAGGTTTATGTATACCCTCGGGAACTCAAACGGTCCACCAGCAGTGGCAACGACCTAGTGGTTATAAATATTGTAAACATAATACCAAAGTATATTTTGCCAATCCAGGGTTTCTCTGTTCCCATCCAAGGTGTAGACAAGCTTAACATGCTATGACGTCACCATTAATGTTTAAAAATAACATAGGGATTCTATGTGAAGAGAATATATTGCACTAAAATTGCGTCAGATTTTATTTACCTGCTTAACATGTATTTGAGGCATGAGAGAAAAATAAATCAAACATGGGTGTGTTGATTGCAAGGGAAATTTCAACCACCATGGTAAGATTCTCAAAGTATAATTCGCGGGAACCTCGAATTTGACAATTAGATTTTCACCACCCAGGTGGAGGCTTCCTTTTCTTTCACTAGAGACCCATTTGTCCGCAAATTTAGATGACATAAAAAAATTGTTATCTCACCCCACAGGGTGAAAAGCCCATTTCGGAAGTGGCGGAACTACTTTCGTAACATTTGTTTATCGTCCGTTTGTATCAAAGACGGATAAAACCGCTATTTAATAATATTTTAACGCGAAAGAAAAACACCCAAACGCCACTTTGAGGGAGGGATGGTGAAATATCAATCCTCGTGCACAAAAATTTTGTTTATTCAGGACTCAACAAGCCTAGTCATGGACGAAAGCTTTTGTGCATTTTTGGATTGAGATTTTCGCCATCCCGACCTCAAAGTAGTGTTAGATTGTATTAATCCACCCTACGCACTAATTTAAGATTCTACTAGTCTTTAAATTTCAATAAAAAACTACCATAACATGATTATCAAGCTGCATGCAATACAACTCCTATACATTCTTGAATAATCTTTATATAATATTTAGGCATTTCAAAATCTCTTCGTAAAATCTGAACGTTTGGTTTAAGAAGGATTGTTTGTTTGTTTATTGTTGTTTAACGTCCCACTCATATGGAGACGTCACCAAATGCCGGTAAAGGGCTTCAAATTTCGGCCTATGCTCGGCACTTACGGCCATTGAGCAGTGAGGGTTCTCTAACGTGCCGACACCTACTGTGACACGGGACCTCGGTTTTTACTGTTTCATCCGAAGGACAGGAAACAAACCTGCTGCCGGCTGGATTCGAACTCATGACCTCACGATCAAGAGTCAAGAGCGCTACCGACTGAGTCAGGCCGGCTCATCATTTGGATGGAAGGGCATTATGTGACGACGTGGAAGTCAATCACGACATACCACGAATTTCCTTTACCCATGGTAATGTAAATGGTAAATTTCAAATTGACGTTTTTGGTTTTTCTTTTTACGCCAATCATGATTGGTCGCTGTATTATACCATGGATGTTCAGTCCACAGATGAGACAGCACAAACACAAGAAGTCTTAGAGTCAGAAACCCAACGGTTCTGTATTGAAAGAAAGTCAACGTAACCACTGCATTGATCACGTATCTGCTGTGTAGACTTACTGATCAAGATGTGTTCTTCGACGAATTTATTTCTTCGTTCCAAGTGTACTACTTTCAGCAGGATTTAAAATAAAACCTGAAAATAGTACACGGAATATATTTAAACCCTTTTAACTATGTGTTGTTTTTTTTTCTCTGTAGGGAATTACCATACGAATCACCGGTTGCCTGGATGTTGCAGATAGTTAAAGAAAAAAGTATATATAGTCGCCAACAATGCATCTTGTTACAGCAGAGACAAACATATTATTTCGTCATTTACACTACAGCGGATTTGTTTCGTTCAGAAAGGATATAATCATGACGTTGCAAAATAAAGGAATAGTTAAGTGAGTACGCACATCACACCAGCACAAAAACCAAACCAACATATAAACACTAAACAATCGGAGAGTGGACGTGATTAATTCAATCATATAATTTGAGGTTAATGGATGGCACAGTTAAATTTCAATGAACATGTACATGCATATAATACTGCCTTTATGACATATTTCGGGTGACTGACATAGCATTACCTTTAACGCGGATTTCTGACCCGATTAAATGTGTTGCTCTACCGATTCCTAAATCATGAAGTCCCTCCAGTCAAATGAAAGATTCTATTCATTTTCTCATGAAATAAAACTAACCCATCGTAATATATCCTACGGTACTCCAATATTGAATTTTTCGGGTAAAATACAGACACGCTTATTCAAAGGACAACGCGGGTCATATAGAATTACTTACTTGTTTATTGGATAGGTTTTATATGAGGAATAATTTCTCTGAGGAATGTACTACAATTATAACCGCGGTGACTCGGGGGCGTTGTGTTCCTTTAAATCTAAATAAATAAATAAATAACGCATTGTCTTTTTTCTCTTGGCATGGGTCAAAACGACCAACATAAGATAAAATTTAGTGAAAATTAGAATTCTGTATTGTGTGCAAATAGGTTGAATGCGACAATAAATATCTTAAGATGAGGGTGAAGCTATATATCTAAAAGAGTGAAGGTTTAATATTTCTGGAAGTTTATAAGATTTCACCTAGATTGTTAGAGTGAGCTAAAGACTCGTTATCAAATTTCTTACTATCTTTTGAAAAACAAAAAGCGTGAAATCGCTACATTCCTGAGAAAGAGGGTGTTCTTGTTCTTTTTATGCTAAAATTAACATGGGACATTCTATTCGAGTATACCAGTTTTAATCAAAGGTATCTGTTTAAGTACCAAATGTATGACGATAGTGTCCAACTCCAGATCCAAAAAAAAAAAGAAATACATGAATGTATTCGGCAAGTTTTGTGTACATTTAATTTGTGTGTTAACTATCTTTACGTCGCTCTAAAGCTTTCCCACTAAGAGATTTCACGTGCTAGAAATGAAATGCTTTCAATATAGACTTATGCTACGTCAACCTATATCAATATATTTATCAACATAGTAATGCAGTAGTGTCGTATAAGTTATGCCATTGTAGATTTTGTAGGTGAGAGTGTTCGATTAGATCACGTGTATTGTTTAATGACAAAGGTGACTGGTTTTTGAAAGGCTTTGAAATCATGCATGTGAAGCATGCGAAGAAGTACATCATTCGAGTCTTTATCATCGAGCAAGCTTGTATACATTTTTTTTTCAGATTTTAAAATCCATAAAGAACTAGAATTTTAGGATATCACAGTAAAGATCGTGACGAGTTATATGTGAAATTTTCAGTACAGCTTCCAGCTGGCAAGAGACATCTCCTAAATGAGTGTTGTTGTTGACAAACATTTTATGTGTCGTTTGAGTGGCGAGAGAATTAGAACACAAACATTTTCACTGGATAGTGTCAAAACTGATTTCTTACAACCATTCTTATTTCATTTTAACCAGATTCCAAAACATTTGGAATAAAGTGTATGCATTTTTTAACCAGTTACCGATTTCATTACCAGACATTGTTATTTATTATTTAAATTACACAGAAATTATTAATAATTTTTCGCAAAATAAATGCTTTACATTTCTAGTAAAATCACTTCCATTAGACATACCGGGATGATGGCTTTTCCTGTCCTTCGGACGAGACAGTAAAATCCGAGCTCCCGTGTCACAGTAGGTGTCGGCACAAGAACCCTCACTGCTTAATGGCCATAAGTGCATAGACCAAAATTTGAAACCCTTCACTGGCATTTGGTGACGCCTCCATACGAGTGAAAGATTCTTGAGTGGGACGTTAAACAACTACAACTACAAAGCCAGGATGGTAATCAAAATTTACTGCTACTTAGTTGAAATCATTACAATTAATGATAAAAGGAAAGGAAGTAAACCATTTTCAGTATGATAATCAAAGTTACACAAATTATACTAGTAATTAAAATTTCTGGAATGTGTTTTACTTGCAAATAAGGAACAGTTCCCATGATAATTTAAAAACTGTATGCAATAAATATACAAACAATGGCATGTACAGTCGCAGCATGAATTCAGGTGAAATTTAACGTAAACATGAATACTTCATCTACCCCAGAACAATAATAGAATGTACCTGAAATTATTGACATGGGCTAGCCCAAATGAGTCTTTAGGGATCAATGGGTTAATGTAATGTAAAAACATGGATATCGATGTGTTATTCGTACGAAAGTCAAGAAACAAAATACAGATACATGTACAGTGAATATTTGACAACGCTTGTGATGGTCAATTGGTCAAGTGCTCTTCTCACAAGCGGCAGGTCCACGGTTTGAGTCCTGTATCGGGTCACACCGACTTCAAAATATGGTAACAACTGTTTCTTCGCCAAGCACTTGGTATGTAAAGTTAAAGACACGTGTGTTTCAAATGATACTTCAAACTGTAGTCCATGTCACGGCAGTTTTGGCGCACGTAAAAGAAACCTCACTGCACTGGCATCAGTCCATAGCACAAGTCAAAATGCGTGGCACTTCAGCTAATGCTGCTGCCATTTCCATATCAATGATAATTTCTTAGTTGAATGTTTATAACAACAATAAAACATAAACAAAAAACGTATTAAATCCCCTAATGCCCAATTAAGTATAAAATACAATAAAACTTGTTATTGTTTCACATTCCAGTGATCTTTTTCAAATAATTTAACATTGAACCTAAAGATATTTTAACACTTGATGTTAACGTAATGTGCTATATTTATGCAATTCTTGAACAATATTGTAATTCTTGAACAAGATTGTAAAGGCTGAATAGAGATCTTCAACCCAACTCACCCTACAATTGCTAAGGATGATAAAGTTAGAAAAAATAAAACGTATTAAATGCTGTAATGCTTCCTTTCATCAGTTGTGAAGATCGATTTTGCAAAACTACTATATCTCATAGAATTATATGGTAGATGCAACCCATTTGTTGACCGAAACTAAATTATTATTTAACTAGTAATTTATCACTTACATTGAAATGTCACCTGCTTTAGCTGAAGTGCCACACATTTTGACCTGGGCTATGGACTGATGCCAATTGCGGAGGTACAAAACAATTGAATGGAATTCACAATGAAATACATTTTTTAATTGTGTTTTGCGCCACACTCAAGAATTTTTCAGTTGTGTCAATTAAAAATTTACTTTAAATTTAAAATTTAAAAGTAAGCTAACTTTAAATTTAAAAATTGACTTTAAATTTAAAAGTAAGCACACGACTTTTTGTGCTCACTTTTAAATTTAAAAGTTAGCAAATAACAGTAATATGGTGGGGCCAGTTTTCAATAGTATTGGAAGTATCCGGGTTACAATATAACGACCGACCCTTCCACAAGTATTAGACTGGAAAAACCTTCTTGTAAAATCATCGTTTCCAAAATCAGGTTTCAGAGGCCAGGGCTGAGGTGAATACTTTCATGGTTTAAAGCGAGACGCCTTATAACTCTTGTGTAAGAGATGCTTTTATGTACACTAATGCAAGGTGAAACAAAACTGTTTGACGTCAAATATATATGTTTAAAGCAAAATCAATACAAACAAACAATTTTCCGAATACGGAAACAAAAATCACGGATACAAAATTAAGTCTGCACCGAAGTCGGCAGTATACCGGGACATACGAAAATAGAATTTCTGAATATTGATACGTGTGACCTATTTTCAATATATAACTAGAAATGACAAGCAATCCATCAACCGAATTTTGTTCTTTCTTAATTTTATGCGTAAACTAGACATCTTAGATTGCACAAGTAAATTATAATATTGCGCAAAAAGAATTGATTTTATTACCACGCGTGTGAGCGTTTACATGTGACCAAAGGAGGGAAATTGATCGTTAAAAAAGATGAATGGATAATGTATTGATTCGTCTGATGACCATGTGATCATTAAGCATACTAGAACGTCGGCTTCGATCCGCAGTACAGAGATATAATATGAAACCTGGAAAATCGCACACTTGCGTTAACAAATTGATATTCATACTGAAATAGAAATTATTAGAAAGATCAACGCTATCAGTCTTAATATCAATTGCATAAAAAAATGCCGTGAAGTACTTGAAAACGAGCCCTTGTAGGTTGCGTGTTTGATAAAGACGAGGAAACATCAAAAGGGTGTTTATATTTTTGGTTGAATTACCTTAAAAGATTAAAGGACGATATCATTTTGCCTTCACACACATTGTTACTTCAAGTGTCACGGAATCGTCCATGTTTTCTTGGCCGAGTTTCCTCCCCAGTGAGCATAATTCTACACGCAACTAGGTAGAGATATTTTTTTTATCAGAATAGCATGATACGCGTACCCCAAAAGACGAGAGTTAATTATACAGTTTTGTCTCGTCAGATTACCCTGAGCTCGTCTAGTATCATAGCCTTTGTAGAGTTTTTAATTATCATTTCTAAAACCTAGAATATTTTTAAATGTATCGCTAAACAGCTTAAAGGTGTATTTTGCTGTATTTTCCAAAACTCCGCTCCTTTTTTACTACTTAGATTGATATAAAATAACAAAAAGAGATATATACAATGTACATACAAAAAAAACTCTTAGATATCTAAATAATGTGTTAAAATTGCATGAGACACCCAGTTTGGCATATTTTCACTTGCAATTGATTAATTTAATCTTATTAAATATTTGTAGGCCTATCTGCACACAACGTTGGGAATGACCTTATTTTCACAAATATAAAGGAATATAAAATTGTTTATGCTTGTGTATAGCTCTTATTTGTTATTGAACATCAAGTACAAATACCGTAGTAAAAGTACCAACAAAAATCGAAATATTTTCATTGCTAAACACAGCTAATGCTCCTTTAATATCCATCACCAATTCTAATAAACAGCAAAGTAAATCTCATTCTGGAGCAAATATTGTTATTTTGTAGAATTGTACAAGAGATTTGATCATTTGATCAGGAGTTTAAAAACAGATTGATTTGATATCACTTACACATGCACTTCACGAGGACTTTACGTTCCATATTCACTTTTCAGATATATGATTCACGAATACATGAACTCGCAATTTGATATCTGAAAAGTACATTAACTTCGAAAGATCCTAGTTGTCGTCCTGTTCATGCGCATGACAGCAGTCATGTAAGTCTCTGGTATCTTTTGCAATTTTGTTCGCTTTTCGGATATATTCAAGAATACATGGATTCGCAATTTTATATTTAAAAAAAGGCATTATTTTCGCGAGATTTAAGCTTTTATATAGTTCATATATGTAAAGAGAAGGACAGCAGAGATACGTCTTAGAAATCGTGTAAAATATCGTATTAATTAACCAGTTTTGTTATGTTACAGGGTAATAATAACACGGAGCGAGTTATCCCAGATATATATCTTGTGTTTATTCTTTACGTCGAAAGACAAGATGGACATTTACGATGATCTACCGAAGATCCGGGTAGTTGCTGCGACAAGATTGCATCAGTTGCAGAGAATAACATGGGGAACAGAAAATGTCAATTACAGATGACGTCATTTTAACTCTTTCAATTACATTGAAATGGGAACATCTATCACAAAACGTTTAAGTCATCGTAACGATAGACATCTTAATAGTACTGACCAGCCCGCAGCCAATCAGATAAGGTCGTAAAATATCGCTGAATGTGTTTGTATATTTAAATGTTTATTGTCAAACATAAACATCTAAATAACGACGAAAATGAAAGTTAAATGCGGGTGTGGAAAACATTTTTTTTTACATTTTGGGAAATAACAAAATACTCATTGATAACGGTTAATATATCAAACAGGGTACTGAGGGAGATGCCATTTTGTATTACCAGTCCACGATGTCTTAGAAATATTTGTTTTTGGGCCTCTTTTTTTCTGAGAAAGTTTTCCAGCTTAATTGATTAAAATATTCCTCCAGAAAGGCATCGGCTTGATAAGTAGACGTTAAAACATACACAGTAAGCGGGTCATTGGAAACCTCGGCAGCTGGATATGCCGAAGATGTTCTGATTGTAAATTATCAGTATGGTGACAACAATACTAGGCCTACCGTAGAACATAAATATATTGAAGGAAAACAATTCCGTGATATAAAAAATCGGTAAAGCAATCAACGAATTGATGCTACTCTCTAAATGATTTTGATGTCTAAATCATCTTTTCCTAATTTCTAGTATTATTATTCTTAAAATATGCGGCTACAGAGAGTTGTAATAACTATGAAATCTGTATTATGAGTATTTAACGAAAACACAATAGTGGTCATGCTTTATTACTCATATTGAATGCTACATGAAGTGTAAAAAGACAATTTACATTAACATCAAATATTGTACGGACATAAATTTATCCGTCTTACAGAGGGTTTTCGGACTTAACTGTTAACTGTAAAATTAGAAGATTTTCGTTGTATAGTAATAATTTTAATTCCTAAGCAACAGTAAACAAAAATGTGTCTTCCTGTCAGTCGTCATTTATCTAATGTCTAGTTTTTATTTCAACATTTTTTCTGACCTCATATCCTGTCAACTTTATATAGCTTCACATTAGCATATAGATATGGTCTCTGGTACAGATGTCGCAAATCTCATTTTTTGCACATTATTTAAAATTATAATTTAGTAAAAACAAAAAACAAAAAAAACGTAAGTGGGTGCAACTGTCAAACACACGTTTCCACATTCCCAAAGTTCAATGCGTACACGGAAATTGATGTTTACTGCTTACTTCAGAAATAGCCGAACGGATACTTTATCGAACTCGGGTACACCATTTTTCTGTACATGACCTTCTGTGTTGCACTTGCGTACTTGTACACCGGAAGTAGAGTACAGCTACTGTCACATCAACTAACTGATAACAATCTCATTTTCTTTAAGTTCGGTTATTTATACCTCAGTCTAATAAGTTTCATATTGTTATATCAATTAATCAAACGTCACGACTGACATTGTAAACATGGTTCGTGAATGGCACCATTCTAGCTTTAGTGACATTTCTAGACAGTTTGATTCCGTATCTGTGAGGTGTCCTAGAGAACTACTTACTTTTCTGGTGCAATGTAATGTTTATGAAAACACTAAATCAAACGATACCGTGCTTTTTGTGTACCTGGAGTTAACCTGAATACAACAATACACGTCCGCACTCTGTTTTAAAGACAGACGATGTTTACAATGACGGGAACATTGGTAAATAATTATTTGTCGTGCAGAAGATGTCATATGCGACCCTCGTCCTAAATGAAACATTTACACAATAATAGCAGTTACATTAACACAATAATAGCATTTATTCCTATATAAATCTGTCTTTTTAAAGTCGTATAGATTTCTAATTAAAGATAGCTAGAGTGTAATGGGTATAGTGTGGTTCGTCGGGTTCGGATGACAGATCGTGTTAGGTCGTATTACCGCATAAAACATAAACAAATCAATAAAATGTAAATTCAAACTTCGGTCACGTGCGTGAATGTCTCTTGTATCAATTATGCGGGTGAACGGTGAATACATATAAAATAAACATTTATCTTCTTCAAGCAAACTCCATAATTGGATAGTGACAGGTATGACGTACACCTTTAAAACATTTTTATTTAAAATTTAAAAATACTTGAAGCCAAATATTTTACCTTTCTCCCATTTACCAACTAATCACAATATGAATCTGTTTCCGAAATTGATTTTGTGATGATACAGATCTGAAGATGATTTATTTTTATACATACCTGAGATTACCTTGATGTGGGTTTCGATTTCATATTAAACTCGCCCCACTTTTTTACAGATCTTCTTTGTGTATTCACATATACTTGCACTTTATGCAAAAGAAAATGTACCCACCTCGTATTATTGAAAGATCTCCGTGGTATTACGAATTTTTTTAACCTGAATGACCCCTTAAATGAACTCTTAACGAACCAGCTAAAACAATAGCAGCAATTGTTGAAGAAATTTGTCTCCGGGGGTATCCCGTGGAATTTCGAGAGGGAATATTTCCACTCCATCATGTTGCATGCTGATGGCATTTTAGTGACAGGTCAGATGCACTCGTCTAACCTACAGACAAGGGCGAAACATTCTTTTTTTAATCAATTAAAAATGTCGTTATTTGTTTCTCGATTTCTGTAGATAAATCTATTTCACTCGGTGAAACAAAAACCGATATCTGATGATGGCTTGTTTAGGTTGATTTTTTTCAAATGTAATTTGTTTTGATCGAGTGAATCACTCCCCAACACTACGCTCGTTAATCTTTAACTGAGAACAAAACAAAACATGAACTCTTTTATGACCGCTTTGTTTGGGGAAACAAAATTAAAAGAAATGTACTACATAATAACGACTTTTGGGGAAAATAAAATAGCAATAATGACAATGAACTACATGTATAGTACTAAAGTCAGCTGTGTTTGAAAATTTCAACATCTCGATTTACTACCGCTATGATCAGTCGCTATCATTTTTAAAGAAGATGCATGGCCGAAAAACCATTGGAATATGATTTTTAAGCTATGAATTACGGAGAAACATGTCTTGAAAGACCTCTCTCATGAACGACCACCTATCTTTTGAGACCACATTTTCGAATTCACTTCATGGTTAAACAATCCTTTAGAAAAAAAAAACATCTTTTGAAAGACTAGCTGTCTTGAGAGATCTTGAGAGACCACATTTCAGAGGCTGATGGGGTGGTCTCTCAAAACAGGTTCTACTGAATCACCGAATCCCTACTGGATCACTAAATTTAAATTTTCTTCATGATTAGCATTTAGGTCTAAAATGAATTTGGATCAATTGGTTGTACTATAGTAAAGTTTGTGTCAGCATTTTAACAATACTTCTTCCTAAATAACAGACATGAAAAGTAAATTACAAACGGTTTTCTCGTTTGTTTGTTTGTTTATTTGTTTAATGAAGTCTAATTGACAGAAACGATATCGTCTTGAGCATTATAACTTTGGTAGTATGTTTATAATATTTAATCATATGATACAATAGTGAAGTTTCGTCTAAAGATCAACTCGCATAAGAAATCACCTCACATTTATGCCATAAATAGCAAAGTTTTCAGTATCTTGAAAATCTTTTTAAAATTATTAAAGCTTAAATGCATCCATATGTTCACTTAAACTACCACCTCACTAACCAGACTACTTTTAATAAGTCAGGTGGTCTGAATAGCAAATGTTCACTGTATATTAAATCAGTTACCAATGGTGACGAGGATTTATTAAATTAAATTTGAAGGCAGACTCACGGCGGTGTGGCCGTTACCAGTTAAGACACTTGTTTCCTGTACAGCCTAAATAACTACACGTTAGCATGATATATTTGGATATACCGATATATATATATATATATATATATATATATATATATATATATATATATATATATATATATATATATATATATATATATATATATATAATAATATTATTGTTTGACCAAAATTTATTCGATATATTTATCTGTTTAATATTTACTTCTTGTATGATATTTATTACCAAAATTAATATGGAGGCTTTCCTAGGCACTGTTACACCGATTGAAGAAAACGGCAGTTGGGGTACAAAAATTCGAGAAAAAACATACATGTCAATATTTCAACATAAATAGAGGCTAAAAACCGATAACTTCCTTTCTAACAATATGTTAAATCTACATATTCTTATATAACGATCACCCCTTGATAACAATATGCCGACTACATATTTTTATATTATAATAACCCTTTTATAACGATTTGTTGACTACATATTTTTATATAATAAAAACCCTTTTATAACGATTTGTTGACTTCATATTTTTAAATAATAATAACCTTTTTATAACGATTTGTTGACTTCATATTTTTATGTAATAACTTTTTATAACGATTTGTTGACTTTATATTTTTATGTAATAATAACCCTTTTATAACGATTTGTTGACTTTATATCTTTAAATAATAATAACCCTTTTATAACGATTTGTAGACTGCACATATTTCCATATATTGATCGCCTCCTTATAACGCTTTGTTGACTACATATGTTTATACAATAGTAACAACTCTTTTATAACGCTTTGTTGACCACATATATTTATACAACAACAATAACCCTTTTATAACGATTTGTTGACTACATATATTTATACAACAACAATAACCCTTTTATAACGATTTGTTGACTACATACTTTTATATAATTATAACCTTGTTATAACGATTTGCTGACTACATATTTTTAAATAACGATAATCTCTTTTCGGCGATATGTTGAATACATATTGTTATACACTGTATTAATAACGATAAACTATTTTATAAAGATGTTGCCTGAATATTCTTATATAACGATAACCCCTTCATAACGATAAACTCACTGTACATATTCTTATATACCTATAACCCCAGTTCGACCAGTGTTGGATTCTTGAGTCTCCTTTGGTATCTGTGGGTTTTTTTTATACTCTAGTCATTTGCTTACTTTTAAATTGAAGATAAATTCAAAGGTGAGCACAAGTAGTCATGTGCTCACCTTTGAATTTATCTTCAATTTCAAAGTAAGCAAATGACACTTTTATAACGATGTAAATACATATTGACTAGTTGTAATTGATTATTAGTACATATCTGTACATATGAAATATCCAGTTTCGAAAATAATAAGAACGAAGTGAATACCTACATTCAAAGAGTCCCCTATTTAACAAGCAATTAGACATGTTTGTCAACACATAAATTAATGTAAATAAACCCCTATACATGTACTGACAATTTTTCTCCTAGACACATTTTTCTGACTGAATAATAAGAATAGAATATGGCCGTGCCATTTGCTAACTCTTAGATCAGTTTAAAAATACCGCACGTACATCTAACTTTCTCTCATTCCTTGCAATTTTGAATTATAACGTTTATTGCTCTAAAATATAGGCTTATAAAACATGAATTCCTACATGCTGAAAACTATGCTAACATATGAATAAATATGTCAATATGTTCATAAAAACTCCCCCCTTCTTCCGCTTAATCACTACATCAAAACTTCACTTTATTTTATTGCCGTTGACGTGAAATATTTTAGCCGTACTACCAGCAATTAACTGAACAGTTCTTTTGACAGTCCCGCTGTCTTTGTGAGCAATACGAGCAGTTAAGTTTTCAAAATTAAAGATGAAATATTTTGAAGTGTTCCTGATTATGAAAAGGTATAGTCTTTGATCTGTGAGTAAAATGAAATGTTGACAAAATGAGAACACTTCAGTAAGATGACTTGCATCTACCATCATATATACGGTCGTAACATCAACACGGTCCTCTCGTGTTTTGTGAGGTCATTTCAAGGTCACAAAGGGGTGGTCTCGCTCGTCAAAGATTTTGAAATATGAACGAAACCCTTAATTAGTTCTTATAAAAAGCTCTTTCAGTGGATTATCAAAGATAAACTAAAATATCATGAAAGTATGTTGTTGAATTTTATGTTCTTGAACAGACGGAAAGAAGTCGTTAAATAAATTAGTTAATGTTTATGAGCAATGTGTGTTTTTCATTCATTAGCCCATATTAAATACCACAGGACAAAAATGCAAAGACTTGTTAAACTGTGACAACTTTGAATTCCATACTCGATTTCAGCATGTAGACTATCCACGTGGCTCGGAGCTCAGATAATTACCTAAGTACAGTACTGGCGTTTAACTGATTTGTCAAAATTTACATCCGTTGACATTATCCAATACCTATGAACTTTAGACATGCCTCTAGACCTGGATCACGTGTACCAATGTAATTATTGTACATCATTGCCGTTATAATGTGTCAACACGGGGTTAGAAAGTCATTTGTGATGTCCATTGGAGTGCATGAACTCGAAACCTTTATTAGTCAGCTAACGTTGAATCCGGAAGGGAGGCACTATAAGTTTTGTTAACGATAGGCCCACGTCAGTACAGAGGAACATCGCCCAAAGACCATTTCGCTTAAGAGACCACCTCGCAGTTCAGACCACAAGTTTTCAGTCTTTTGATATATATCTAATAACTACAGAACATCACATAAGAGACAACCTCATTAATAAGACTACTTTGAATCAGTTAGTAAGGTGGTCTTAATAACGAGGTTCCACTGTACCCATTCCATCAGTTTATGGTTTTGGTAATTTTTTGTAACAGCTCACCATATCCTAAATTAAGGTTTTGCAGATACGGGGACACGCACTGATTCATCAATAGTCACAGACTGCTTCTTCAAATATGATGCCGACAATCGATGTACATATCGCAACTTACTTTGTACAGATTTCATAAACATAAACAATTACAACAGGGGATGCTTACTCCTCCATGACACCTGATTCCACTTCTTGGTTTCCAGAGGTCCGTGTTTGTCCATTTTGACCAGATTTGTATCTATATCCTGGACATACTTAAGATTTATACTTTGGTAGTTGAGGTTTTATATATTAAACTCACCAACCCCTATGGTCACATTTAGACTCACCCAAAATCAAGAAAAGTAAAACTTATTGTCAAAGTTCAGGGATGAACAAGTTAATATTGAATGTAAAATCAGTTACACATTCTTGAATTCTGACAGTGGACCTTACCATTCATTGAAATGGATAAGTCGAAATGTTGCTACGAGGGTCCATAAGGTGATCAACATAACCCATTGATGAATCGTTATTTTTGTGATTTTGCTTCAAATTGTCGAATTCTCGCTTATCAATTTGCGTTTATTACCAAACAATTCTCAATATTGAATTGACTGCTGTTACCAGTTCTAAATGCGATTCAATTTCAACGTTTTTCATACGTATATAAATAGCAAATTGAATGTTCATGTACAGTTGAACCTCGCTATAAAGACCACCTTACTGACTGACTCAAAGTAGTTTTATTAATGAGATGGTCTCTTAAGTGAAGTTCTGTAGTTATTAGATATTTATCAAAAGATTGAAAACTTGTGGTCTGAACTGCTAGGTGGTCTCCTAAGCGAGGTGGTCTTTGGGCGAGGTTCCTCTGTACTTACATCTAAAATATTAAGTATGGTTCTCAGCATTTAGATACTTAAACTACGTCTGTGTATTTTTTTGTATTTCCACTCCACTGACAAGAAAATCAAATAAATTTTACTCACTGCTTTGGTGACTTGGGAAAATATTGATATGTGTTTTATAATCAATTTCATTGATTGGTTAAACAAACAACTATATAGCTATAATCATATAATATTAAAGTTGAGCTTGAATTGGTGGCGCCATACTCTGAGCTTGTACATAAGAATCTTATTGTTATGTCTATTGCATCAATACAAAACCGATATACGTAGCTTTATATCAATGAGACTAGTGATAAAATTTGTTCAAATGTAAATTAAGAATTGCAATAAACACAAATTATATATTTCCTGAAAACAGCAATAAGATACTTCCCATGTAATGCTTCAGTGTTTTTACAATTTCAAACAAGAATTCTCTATATAACATAAAAGTAGGTCGTTTATCAAAAACGATAAATTTTCAGTTGACATTATTTCATTCTATAAAAGTCTAAAACCCAAAGCGATGGTAAAAGGCACTAATGTTTTTTATATATAGACACAAAGAACAACATAATGTTAATATTGGAAATTTATGACATTCTAAATATATCTTTCCATAACTAAAAATATGCATATCATTGTTACGATAAAAGTTTTGAATAGATAATAATTTCAACAATGCCATAATCATTTTGACAATCATAGCTACCGCTGAGGACATTAATTGTACAATTATTATGCTCACACAGAAACAGAACCTAAAAATAGTTATTTCTACTCGCAAAGGTAAAATTGTTCAGGTATTAATGAATAAAGTCAAATTTGATTGAATTATGATAATTCAAGATTTGTCCTTCTAAGATGTAATTAGGTGGGTTGACATTGTGATAATGAAGAACATAAAACTAGTAATAACACCGTGTGTGTAATTAAGAGGGAGCTCTACACAATCTTACAAAATTATCTTATCAAAAATTATTATTAACAATACCAAAGTTAGTTTTACATAAAAGGCCAAAATAAATGTTCAAGACGATCGTTTCTGTCAATAAGACTTCATCAGATGAACTCGAATTAAATATAAATGCATATTTCCGAAAGAAAAAAAAATGGGATCATACTAGGTCAGATAATTAATATCTCAATGCATTGCCAAATCTGTCTGAAAGTACTAATTTTTCTTTGTTGCATTCAGTTTTGAATTTCTTTGAGATTAAAGACAATTATTTGAACTATTGTAAATATTAATAAATATTTTAAGATTTCATCATAGATAATACCAGTATAGTTTTGCAGAAAATATCACTACCTCAATTCTACTGACGTGAATTTGAAGTGATTTACCTATATAAACACTATTAATGATTTGTGCAGAAATTGAAACAAAAAATCTTCTAAATTATCAAAACTGATGCTATACCAAGACAGAACAAACTGTTGTTGGGACGACTCAATTTGCCTTGCAAATGCCAGGACTTGTTTCGAGCCCCAGACCTGGCAGTACCCAAGACTTCTAAGAAACGGATAGCAAATATTATAAACATAATACCAAAGTTATAATGCTCAAGAAAATCAATTATACTTCATCAATTGAGCTCCAATTTTAAACAGTTTTTCTAAAGGGAAAGTGGTATAATACAAGGTCAAATAATAAATCTAAATGCATAACCAAATCCATCTAAGAGTAACCACCGTAAAAAAATGACTACCTTAGCTTTTGAAGAATTTAGAATTTAAATGATGTTATCAGTGCCAAATATTACTTTAGTATAAGATTATCAGCTGGTACCAAAATACCAGTAACAGATTCCTCAGTATTCAAAATGAAAGTAAAAGGTTTTTTTTCAGAAATTATCTAATTATGAGTACCCTACTGAACATATCTATCAATTCTTATGAGAAAAATCATAAATGTGACACAATGTTTCTGATGTGAATGAACAAAAGATTATACACACATTCTAATGTGTTTCCTAGTCAACACGCCTAGAAGTTGTATAAACAACTCGTGTATATAGTCAAAATAGTGATATAAAAGTTGCGCTTGAGTATTGTGTCAATTTAGTGACTTCAGAATTCGACTGAATAATTTAATACATGTCAAATTATTTTTCAACGTCTGGTAAAGATATTTTTCACATATTACATTATGATATAGATATTTAATCAGACGGTGATGTGCTGTCCTTGTTTAGAATTATGATGCAATGGTTACACTTAAGCCTACGGTATATCACCAGACACTATCTTTGACTGGTTGTTAAAGAAAATACTCAATACCAACTTAAGGTAATTTATTGGAAACGAGGGGGAATAAAAGGGAAATAACTCAATGTGAATGTCGCCCAGCTATTTTAATTTGTTGTCTATTATCTATAATGCTATGCAACATACACACAGTATGGAATGAAATCTATGTCAAAAAATGTCAATTTCTTGATCAAATTTGAGATAACATACATTTAACATCTGGGACCATTTATATACAATTTATTGAGCTCTGTGACAGAATATTCATCACATCCTGTAATGCCGTAATTAAGTTCAATTTATCTACATTATAATCAATTTTTATCCTGTTTAAATTTAAAGTATGGATTATGATTAAGATATTATTGAGTTATTATAAATGATGAGATGACATTTGGACAATACATTTAACTAAATACACCAAGTGTTGCATTGTGCCTCTGTACCGCTATTCCTTCATGATGACAATACCTTTTTATGCAAACAGTTATACAGAGGACATCAAAGGAAACCAATTACAGGTATATAAAGATCTGAAAATCATACATGTACACAGAAAGGTAACTGATAATCAAACATACAATGTTGTTATCATCAACCTGGTAAATGTATATTTACATAGTGTAATGACCGATTATATAGGTGACCATTAAGTAAAAGAGAACCCGTTGTACGGGTACACATGTAATCATACATGTATGTGCAACAAAGAACCATTAAATGATCATTTGCTTTTACTGGATTAAATGAGTGGCGTATCTACTTAGAGCCCTTGCCACTTGTCTCTGTGGCATAGAGAGAGAGATGTCTAGTGTATGTGTCCTTTTTGAGTGGTCCATATTTCCAACAGCTTTTTAAATGCCACTACACTTGCACAGCCAGACAAAGAAATCAAACTTCAGAACTTAGGACCACTTAACTCATTCACCCCTAAAGACACATTTGGACTGGCCCAAGTCATGGATTTACAGAAGATTCCATTGTTTTTCAGGGGTTGATCAGTTAACCCCCATCTAGGCAAAGAGCTGTGCACAAAAAAGGTGAGATCTCACCTCTAAAAATCTGGCATTACTGGGGATCGAACCAGAGACCTTTGTGTTGAAGGTTTGGTACTCTACCAATTGAACTTCTCTGTCCACTAAGTGATCACTCAGAGAAATAAAATTGTGATACTTTATATAGAGGGGTTTTTAAAGAATAACTTAAAAACATGAACAAATTAATTTTTACACCAACAACAAAAATCCCATAAGATTCTAGTCGATGTTTTTTTGTAAAATTTAGAAAATCTTATATCTTTTACGTCCTGATGATTTTGTTTCTTGTAGTTTTTCTCAGTTTATAATAGTTCACGAAGCAATGACCAACAACCAAATACAAAATCCCCTTTAAGGGGCAATAACTCCACTGAATGGTTAAACTATAAGTAAGAATCCTACAAATAGATTTTTAGACCATTGTCTCATTTTTTGCTTCTTACATTTTCTTTATTCTATGGTTAGCTATAATATTCATTAAAGCTAATGAAACTCAAGTTAACCGGAAACTTTGGTTCATTTCTACCTGGTTGATTGAGAGAAGATGAGTTTAAGTATGTTAACACCAATAGTTGTCAATGGACAGAAAGTGATGGGAATGGCTCACATGGGAAATTAAGGCCAGACAGGCAGAAATGATGAAAAATACTATTACATGTACTGTTATGAGATGTATAGATAAACCAATTGATATACAACACCAACTAGATACATAAAGGACCATAGCAAGTCAAAACACATACAGTGGAACCTGCCTTGAGAGACCATCCTTTCTGCCACTTGAATTGTGAATGGTGAGCAATGCAAATTTTAACTCATACACCCCTAAACACACATTTGGATAGGTCTGTGTCATTGATTTTCAGTATAGTCCATTATCTTCAAGGGTAGATGGGTTAAAAGCCTGAACTAACAGATGCAGGCAAAAAAATATATCTCACAGCTTTCACACTAGTAGATGACTGATAAATCGGTCATTATAAACAGGCATCCTCTATTCAGAGGTGAGTTAAAAACCATGTCATATATACAATGAGATGATAGTAATGAATTAATGATGATGGCTCTTCATTACTTATGCATGATTCCATTGGAGGATTATTCAAAAAAAATACTGAATTAATTGACACCATTTGGCAGAAATATTCTCATTATATACTCTAGGTGCAGTCGTTCTGAGATAAATTTGCACATGTTTATCAACACAAAGTTGTGAATAACAAGGGTAGCACGTTAGTTTTGGGGACAAAATATATTAGACCTACAGTAATGCATGGAATATGAGCAAAGGTATATTTTAGCTTCACAGCCCTATTTTCTAAAAAAAATATTTTTTTGACAGAACCAGGATTTGCCACTTGTGTAGACCTTTACAACAGCTGTTCTCAGACCTACCCGGTAATTCTCCTGAAGGAACCCAAATGTGCCACTCCATCTTGGCTGACCTATAAAATAGCTGTTCTCAGGCAAAATTGTCCTGAAGAAATCCAAATTTGCCACTTCATCTTGTAAGACCTATTAAATAGCTGTTCTCAGATAAAATTCTCCTGGAAAAAACCCAGATGTGCCACATTAGCTAGGTAGACTTATAAAATAGCTGTTCTCAGACAACATTCCCCTCCCAAACCAACCAACTCCCACCCCACTCCCTTGCCCGCAGTTAGCGTGTTCCATTATTTATCTCCTCTACTGTACTCATCATATATCACCAGATCTCTAATATCTTTACTGCCGTATTGGTTTATATGAACATTCGTCCAGTCAACTGATCAATGGTATTTTTTTTTATCTCAATATTTTTAATCATGTTCATCACAAGCCAGACAAAGACATTTTTACATCTACAATAATCGAGATATCCATAAGTCGCATACATCACAGGATACAGAACATGGAACACAGATGATCAACAACTCTCTGAAGATAAAGTTCTAGATGTACCAAGACAAGGAAATCCCTCACAATCTTATTACCGATCATTAATTCAGATACAAGGTCTCGGCAAATTGCTGTAATCATCTTACCTGTCAAAGCCAATATCTATCATACTGTTCCAATATCCCTGTATCCTCGGTGACTACACACTCCAACATCCCATTCTAATGAACACGCCAATCATCTATACTGCCTCCTTCAACTCGGCATCCCATCTCTCTCTATCTCTCTCCGATTCTAGAAATTATTGATTGGAATCAATATGGACAGTCGTTCCTACAAATACATGTATCCATCATCTAAACAATGCTGTTTGTACAGTTTAATTTCTGCGATAGCAAATACAGAATCTAATTGGCAGTTACAATATAACTATACAAGATACGAGCCAATGGTTTCCATTACATCTTGATGAAAGGCAATGGTCCAGTATAATTTCTTTGTTTCCTTTAACTACTGTAGTTACAATGGTAAAATCAGATGGAAGTATTCTTTTCGGTACTCGAAAAACTTATCTTCAGCAACATTGGATCAGCTGACACAGATCTCGATTTGATAATTAGCATTTTGTTCTTTCAAACATTCAGTGGGGAACAGATCAATGTATCAGATTTTTTTTTCCGATGGCTGCTACCGCTACTCTTTTATATAATTTTTTAAAATTCACAGGAAGTTCAATTGTGTCACAATTAGTGCAGCCATTAAATCAAGCAAATAAATGGAGATTGTATCAATATTTAAGCAATATTTATCAATTGAAGAAAAACTTTAAAAAACAAATAAAAAGATATGAGTGCACTTAAACTTTTTATACAGATGCAAATCGCAAAAGTCAACAAAAACAAATTGGACAATTAGAATTAACAAACGAAGCAGAAGCACCAAGGTTAATTTAATGTAAAAAACTGTGAAGGGTTAATCAGTTAATAATGAACTATTATAAGACCATTAGTCTGCTGGTTATGTGACTGTAGAACAATGGACACTGTAGGCATTTTATATATATATATATATATATATATATATATATATATATATATATATATATATATATATATATATATATATTCAGATGATGAAACAAAGAAGCAGTTCTGAGTATTCTTGAAATAAAACGATCACTGTTGTTACACCTTGAGCAATATCATACAAGATATCTGTCTTCTTACACGCATTGTCTCGCTTGTTTCGTAATGTTGCGTTTGTTTCGTTATAACTAACAGCAATGGCTTACACAAAACAATTGTAGAGTATCGTTATTTCTCATTGGTTCTATTCTCAAACTTCCTGTGTTAGTTTAACAAAATTTGTATATTAACTCATTGACTCCTTATGACACATTCTGACTGGACTGAGTCATTGATTTACAGAAGAGTCAATTGTTTTTAGGGGTTGATGAGTTCAATTTTTAAAATCTAAATAAGCTTGTTAAAATTCTTTACTGTTTTTCTCCAGCAGTCTGGGGTATTTCAATGTATAAATGAATCAAACTGCATAGAGACCCTGTTTAATTATCAGAACCAAAAATTTGTACAAATAATGATATGAGGGTTCAACAGATAACCCAGACAGAATTGACACTCGTCAACAAACTTGCGACATTATAGCAAAATCTACCAAATCCATAACCAAATCTAGTATGTTTGATATTTTTGTCTGGTAACATTCTGACAGATACAAAACTGACATATATACCGTATCATATCTGAATGGATAAAAGTGTCAAGTGTCGCACACGCAATCTGCAAAATCACAGATCAATTTTCATCCAAGCACCTGCAGGAATGATGCAATCTTGAAAGAAAAATGTCACATGACTATCCTAAACATTCATTATTCCTCTTTCAAACTGTATACCTGTGAGAGTTGAATAAAATATGCATATGCACAATGAATATATTGTGTAGAAGTGTAATTGTCTCCCCTTGAATATCCTGTATAACAGGGATGATATAGTGTGTAGAAGTGTAATTGTCTCCCCTTGAATATTCTGTATAACATAGATGATATAGTGTGTAGAAGTGTAATTGTCTCCCCTTGAATATTCTGTATAACATAGATGATGTAGTGTGTAGAAGTGTAATTGTCTCCCCTTGAATATTCTGTATAACATAGATGATGTAGTGTGTAGAAGTGTAATTGTCTCCCCTTGCATATCCTGTATAACACAGATGATATAGCTTGTAGAAGTATAATTGTCTCCCCTTAAATGTCCTGTATAACACAGATGATAATGTGTAGAAGTATAATTGTTTCCCCTTAATGTCCTGTATAACACAGATGATATAGTGTGTAAAAGTTTAATTATCTCCCCTTAATGTCCTGTATAACAAAGATGATATAGTGTGTAAAAGTATAATTGTCTCCCTAAAATACCCTGTGTAACTGAGAGAAGATATAGTACGTAGAAATGTAATAGTCTCCCCTTGAATATTGTGTGTAACACAAAAACAATATAGTGTGTAGAAGTGTAATTGTCTCCCTTTGAATTTCCTATATGACAGAGAGAAGATATAAAGTGTAAATGTGTAATTGTTTCACTATGAATATCCTGTATAGACGAGGGAAGATAAAGTGTGAAGAAGTATAATTGTCTCCCCTTCAATGTCCTATATAACACAGAAAAGATAACGTTTAGAAGTTTAATTCTCTCCCCTTCAATGTCCTATATAACAATGAGAAGATAATGTTCAGAAGTGTAATTGTCTCCCCTGGAATATTGTATGTAACAAAAAGGAGATATAGTGTGTGTATGTAGAATTGTCTCCCTTGAATTCCCTGTATAACAGAGAAGATATAGTGTGTAGAAGTGTAATTGTCCAAAATAAAGTGTGTAGAAGATGGATTGTCTCCCCTGAATATCCTGTATAACAGAGGAAATATAGTGTGTAGAATTGTAATTACATGTATCTCCACTCTTATCTTGTATAAGAGAGCGGGGTACAGATATAGTGTGTAGAAGTGTAATTATCTCCCCTTGAACATCATAGTTAATGTATCTTTGATTAAAGCATATGTAGTTAAGATTATCTCCCTTATATTCGCTAATTAATACAGAGGCTATATATTGTACATTAATGTGTTTGAAGTATAAACAATTAATGTGTATATTTCAATTCAATGTGTTATATAACAAATGTATGATAAAAGTATGTGTATGTCTGCAAGTCCTAAATCACTGATAATCATTCAGTTCATAAAAGTGCATTTGTTTCCCAGGAATCTCCTTTAAAACGCAATATCACAACATGCATTTAAGTCTTAATAATTCATTTAGTATAGATTTGGTCTAAATACCACATAAAAACAAAAAACCGTTCCTGACCTTAGGCACGATTTGCTGCATTCAGCAGTTCTTGCAGAATAAGAACATTTCCTCTCGGCACGTAATTTAAAATCATTTCTGTGCGGTGACACCGACAAGCGTAGGAATGATGAATCAGATTTAAGATGTATCTTAACATGCTTTGTCTGTGCATGAGCTTGTTAGTTGGGATACATAATCACATATTTAAACAATAATAAATTTAAAAACACTGCAATACTGATGTAAAAACTGCTTACCTATGTTATAAATTATCTCTCAAGTTGAAACAATTTCTTTATCTCAAAAGCATGACTAAATTCTTTAAATTCAATTTAAAACTTGAAAAGAAAATGAGACCCGAAGGTGAACGAATGGTAGGTTAATGTCAGTGTGTTACACATTGTAAGTTGTTACGAAGACTTACGATGATGAATTTTTAAAAGTCTCGTACAACTGCACTTTCAAAATTAAAGGGGCATTAACTGTATTTACGAAAAAAAAGTTTCCATTTTTTCTGCTTTTATTACTTGTACTTGATGTACAATAACAAATAAGAGCTATACACAGGCTTAAAAAATCTTATATTCCTATATATTTTGTGAAAATAAGATCAGATACAATGTGGTATTCATATACACAATTAGTAAGGTTGAGTTAATCAATTGCAATTTAAAAAGTGCCAAATCTGGATTTCTCAAGCAGTTTTCACAAAATATATAGAAATTTAAAACATTTTATGCCTGTGTATAACTATATTTTTGTTATTGTATATCAATCTAAGTAGCTGAAGAGGAAAAAGAAATTTAGAAACAAGAGGCCCAAGAGGGCCTCAATCGCTCACCTGAGAACCATCTACAAATGTGGAAAGAAGACAAGAAGAATATGTACATGTAGGATAATCTGGCCAAGAAACATATATTTGCTGTTTTAAGAAATTCATCAAAAATTCTAGAAATCAAATTACAGCAAAATTATTGCACAAAAACATTTCTTCAACTATATACAAGTAAAACACTTTAATGCATTATTTGCACAAAAAGACATTGAGGAAATCATGTAAAAATTTAATGAAAATGACAAAGTCTGAAAAGAAAACAACATGTTCCGATTTCTATGAAAAATACAAACTTGAATCATACAAAGTGAATCAGCAAGGGGAGATTCATGCATTGAGGAAATTTTCAAAGAGGGTACCAAAATTCTGCCCCGCCCTGGAATGAGGCCAATCTGTCTGACAAACTTGGTAAAGGAAAGACTTGCTTCCTGTAAAGTTTCATCAAAATTCCTTCATCAAAAATTAATACCCCCCTCTTTTTTTTTCAAGTCTTTTTTAAAAATGAAAAAATTTCACAAAATTCTTGCACAAAAATCATTTCATCACCTAATACAAGTAAATCACAGTAAAGAAACAAAGTGAATGCAAGGGGAGTTGAGGAAATCATTCAAAATTGAAAATGACAAATGAAAAATACAAACTTGTACATCTGGTAGATCAGTCAGAAACAATCCGTTTATCAATTCATGCAGTGGTTCTGGAGAAGAAGATTTTTAAAGAGAGGTAACTTTTGGGACCTATTCTGCCCGCCCTCGATCCACCACGGCCAATATGGCTGAAAACTACACACTTGGTAAAGGACCTTGAACATTTGCTTCCTTCAAGTTTCGTCAAAATCCCTTCAGTAGTTTCAGAGAAGAAGTCAAAAATATGAAAAGTTTATGGCCGGACGCCGGACGGGGAGTGATCACAATAGCTCACTTGAGCCTTTGGCTCAGGTGAGCTAAAAAACACAGCTAATGCCCCTTTAAGATATGTAACCAGGACACAAAATCACCAAATGTTTTCAATACCAAAGCTCATCAACTTTAATCTCATTATTTTGACAATTTAGTTGTTAGCAAAACTTCTGATCTGACTGAATAGGAAACACAATATCATTTTCTAAGTAGGCTATAGGATAATCTAAGTAGGCTATAGGATAATCTATGTAAGCTGTAAGATAATCTAAGTAGGCTGCAAAAATCTAAGTAAGCTGTAGGATAATCTAAGTAGACTGTCAGATAATCTATGTAGGCTATAGGATAATCTAAGTAGGATATAGGATAAGTAGGCTGTAGGATAATCGATGTTGGCTGTAGGATAATCGATGTAGGCTGTAAGATAATCTATATAGGCTGTAGGATAATCTATATAGGCTGTAAGATAATCTATGTAGGCTATAAGATAATCTATGTAGGCTGTAAGACAATTTAAGTAGGCGGTAGGATATCTAAGTAGGCTGTAATAAAATCTATACTGGCTGTAAGATAACCTATGCAGGTTGTATGATAACCTAGGTATGCCAAACGATAATCTAAGTAGGCTATAGGATAATCTAAGTAAGCTATAGGATAATATAAGTAAGCTGTAGGGTAATCTATGTAGACTGTAAAATAATCTAATTAGGCTGTAGGATTACTATATAGGTTGTAGGATGATCTAAGTAGGCTGTAGGATAATCTAAATAGGCTGTAGGACAATCTATGTACACTATATGATAACCTATGTAGGCTGTGGGATAATCTATGTAGGCAGCATGCATGCAGAATCTAAGACCTTAAATCAGGTATAATTTGCCATTTATTTCTATATCCACTCAAATATAATTTCCTTTCACAACTGATTTTCCTGAAACTTATTTGTAGGACTTTAAAGTTTTTTTTCCTTATTCAGTATATATTTTTTATTCTTCAGTGAAATGAGTCCATTTATCATAAAATTGCTGGCAATCTACTGTTGGGAAACACAAAATGTGCATTTAGTTTGATTGGCCATTAAGATATGGAGCTATACCCAATGCAAAAAATTGCCATAATTTGTAGAATGACATAATCCTGTGTCCACGACATCAAGCAACAAACGACTGCATATATCACTTTCGCATGAGAATATAATCAATATTAAAACGTATAAATTGTCGTAAATTCATCTATCTTTTAATCATAAAGCTCCGCCAAGATAGAAATATGGTCGATCTGAATTTTTCCATTTCTCTTTTGGTGGATGATTGGTTAACCAATATAGTACTTACAGCACACACAGGACTTTTAATGCAAAGAGCTTTATGTAAAAGAGATTATCTAGAGAAATGGTCAAATGACTTCCCTGGACGATTTATGTTAGGTAATTGGAAATAACCATGTAGGGAAAAGCATTTGTCATCCAATAAAAGAAATTTACTTTTTAAAAATTTAACGGTATTTATCAAAATATCTACCAACATCAAACTTCGGGGCCTGTGTGGATTAGTATCAAGGCCTTAAACCATAAAGTCTCTTACCCCTAGTCAGTGCAAGTACAAGTCCAGCTGGAACCTAAGCTGATTTTGTGAGAAAAGTTTGTCAGTTTCCTTCTCTGATGGTCTCTTCCTGGGTACATATTAACCGAGTTCTTCCCCCATCACTAAAAACTGGTGGTTACCATAAATTGTTGTGTGTGATGTAAAAAAAAACACTCAAATTCAAAAATTTGAAAAATATGATAATCTACTGCTTTCATGCACAGCTTTAAAATTTGATAGATTCCTGTCTCAGTGTCTTAGACGTGCTTGTTAAACACTGATGCCCTAAATTGGGCTAAGCCCGTATCAAGATCCAATGAGAAATATGAGTCAATGTAGTTCAAATGTCAGAGTTCATCACACAAAGCAAACTGAAACAAGAAGTCCAGGATTCTTAATGCTCCCCTGTGGAAAATCTGACAACAATAGGCTTAGGTGAGCTTACCAGAGAACACAAAGTTTTGGGTAGGGATCTCAATACATGCACTTTTGAAGATATTTAACCACTTTTGAAATGGTGAAGCCCAGAATGCCCTCAATGGATTTCTGTCAGATACTATTTTAAAAACTTGTCTTGGCAAAAGGAACAGGAAAATAAATGTTTTAGGGTGAGAAACACACAACAGTTTTCAAGATACAGTTGACCCTCCCTATCAAGACCACCTTTCAGACTGACTCAAAGTGGTCTGATTAGTGAGGTGGTCTTTTAAATGAGGTTTTGTACCTATTAATTTATCAAGAGACTGAAAATTGATGGTCTGAAATGCAAGGTGGTCTCCTAAGCAAGGTGGTCTCCAAAGCGAGGTCATCTCCTAAGCGAGGTCATCTCCAAAGCAAGTTGATCTCCAAATGAGGTGGTCTCCTAAGTGAGGTGGTCTCCTAAGTGAGGTGGTCTCCTAAGTGAGGTGGTCTCCTAAGTGATGTGGTCTCCTTGGTGATGTGGTCTCCTAAGTGAGGTGGTCTCCTTAGTGATGTGGTCTCCTTGGTGATGTGGTCTCCTAAGTGAGGTGGTCTCCTAAGCAAGGTGGTCTCCTAAGTGATCTGGTCTCCTGGGTGATGTGGTCTCCTAAGTGAGGTAGTCTCCTTGGTGATGTGGTCTCCTTGGTGATGTGGTCTCCAAAGTGAGGTGGTCTCCTAAGCAAGGTGGTCTCCTAAGTGATGTGGTCTCCTTGGTGATGTGGTCTCCTTAGTGAGGTGGTCTCCTTGGTGATGTGGTCTCCTAAGTGAGGTGGTCTCCTTGGTGATGTGATCTCCTTGGTGATGTGGTCTCCTAAGTGAGGTGGTCTCCTGGGTGATTTGGTCTCCTAAGTGAGGTGGTCTCCTTAGTGATGTGGTCTCCTAAGTGAGGTGGTCTCCTAAGTGATGTGGTCTCCTAAGTGATGTGGTCTCCTAAGTGATGTGGTCTCCTAAGTGAGGTGGTCTCTTAAGTGAGGTGGTCTCTTTAGTGATGTGGTCTCCTAAGTGAGGTGGTTTTCAAAGTGAGGTAGTCTCCTAAGTGAGGTGGTCTCCTAAGTGAGATGGTCTTCAAAGTGAGGTGGTCTTCAAAGTGAGGTGGTCTTCAAAGTGAGGTGGTCTTCTTAGTGATGTGGTCTCCTAAGTGAGGTGGTTTTGAAAGTGATGTGGTCTCCTAAGTGAGGTGGTCTCCTAAGTGAGGTAGTTTTCAAAGTGAGGTGGTCTCCTAAGTGAAGTGAGGTTCCACTATACATGTATTTGATAATTCATGAAAGGGTGAGTCTCAAAATGACCCTAGTGGCTTTTCCCTACATGCCATTAAACTTGAATTGACAAAAGGAAAAAGAAAATACATCATTTTAAGGTAAATTTATTTTCAATAATTTTAAGGTATTTGACTTTTTCTATTTATAAGGGGGAACAGGTGGTAAGCATTTTAAGTTGTAACGCTGATTGTTAAATCAAGTCCACCAACCATTACTTATAAATAGATCTCCATAATACATATAAAATGCAGGGCAGGGTAACGTTACTCTCTCTTTCTCTCTCTCTCTCTCTCTCTCTCTCTCTCTCTATACACATATATATATATATATATATATATATATATCCCATCTTTTTTGCCTTCTTTCTCTTTCTTCTTTCTTTCACTCTTAATCTTTCTCTCTATTAATTCACTCTCAATCTTTCTCTTTTATTTCACTCTAAATTTCTTTCTTTCCCTGTCACTTCCTTTCTCTCTCACTCTTTCAGAATGCTATATATACTGTATATATATATATATAAATTTTTATCTCTAACATTTAAACACAATATTTCTGTGTTGATGGATTGGCAGACTTAACAAAAATTATCTCGGCACTGATAATAAATGTTAAATGGGTCAATTAATCATACTTAATTCTATAAAATTGTAAACTTCAATCTACATTTATTAAATAATGGAGAAATTTGACATCCCATCAATGATTTTTTTTATCATTTCAAAATTATGTAAAGAATGTTCTTCAGGTCTCGTTGTTGTAAATGTGTTGTTCTACTTTAAAGGACAAAATGTAGATTTCTTGGTCTGGTGACCGTCAATACGTGAAGGTGAAAATAAAAGAAAACGACTCCAGTTTCTGTTTACATGATGCCTCTTTTATAGTCACAAAATAAATATATAATCGATGCCTGCTGACAGATATGGTTTTAATCAAAATATTTCTATAGATTTACAAAATTGTTGGTCCCAGTTAGATCTGGGTGGGTTGGTATAAAATTTGATTAATCGCTGCCACATAAAATTAAGTTCAGTAAAGTCAAAAGATAAAATGATTACAACAGCAACTGTGACATTGTCTGTTTGTCATTTTCATTTCACCTTGATTTTCATGAATATAAAGTTATTATTTATTTACAAACAGGTTCAGGAACCATAAAACTAGAGATTTTACAAAAGCCTGAGAATATTTTCAACTTGGCCATGGTCAACCAATCAGAATCCAGGATAAGCAGACTTAAGTAATTCTTAAGTTTTATGGTGCCAGGCCCTGAAAAAAAACAACAAGACTTCTGTTGTGACATGTGACCTCAGCTGTAATTTTGGCAACAAAAACCAGTGTCTTTCACTTATAATGATGAGCACTTGTCGAAGAAAAATCAGCTACCTTTTTATAAGGTCTTTAGTCATGACCAAACACTGGGATTTGAACCTCTGACCTTCGATTTACAAGTCAAACACCCTGACATTAGATCACTGCAAAAGTTTATAAAGGCCACTCTAGGGAACAGGCAAAGGTAGCCATTAACTCAAGTTATGTTTGAATGGTCTTTATAGGCAGGTGCCCTTTATACAGAGGTGGCCTTTAATGCAAGTTAGTCTGTAGGTAACCGTAAATTCAAGCTGTTTTGTCAGTCTAGCTTCTACCTGTAACTGAACATTATAACAGTACATTATTCTTTTCACAAAGCACTTTTATCAGGTTAATATAAGTCTATATTATATAATACAGTCTGGTAAATGTAAATAGAAGTCTACATAGCCTGAGTGTATGATTCACAAATTATATACTTCACATCACTTTTAAAATAACATAAAAAGCAAAGAAGAGTTTCATAACAAAACACACATCTTTAATTATCTAAAAACATGAATCAGAAATGTTTTATTACAATCTATTAAATATATTTATCACTTTTGCATACATGTAGTTTTAGAAAAAAGGCAGTCGGTCTGTAAATATGTATGTGATAATTATCTGTGTATATTAAAAAGTTTAATCTAAGTTGGAGTTAAGCTTTTTATAACGCTGGTTTCAGCTTATATCGGTCCATGGTATATTTACATGTATAACAGACATTTCTGGCAGTTTTGCTAATACAATGGAACCCGTCTTGAGAGATACTCTCCTAAAAGACCACCTGTCTTGAGAGACCAGATTCCAAAAGTCTGGCAGTTAAACAACAGTCTAACCTGCCTTAGTGACTCACTGATTTAAAAGACTACCTGCCTTTTGTGACCTAAATGTAGGACTCCCGAAGTGTATTTTTCCTATTCAAATCACCTGAATTAAGAGACCACCGGTCATTTGTGACTATTTTTGCCTCTTTCCTTGGAACTTTCTTACAACAGGTTTGACTGTATTGTAAACTAAAACTCTTTTGAGAGACCACATGTCTCGTAAGACGACTTTTTGCAGTGGCAGATAGGATGGTCTCTTAAGACAGGTTTCACTCAAATTTCATCCATTTGAACTGTCTTCCAAATCAAACTCTTATTTTGCTCAAAGAATATGTAGAAAAAAATGTACTTAGTATTTTTATTCAAGGAAGGCATGCCAAATACTCATTAGCGATGATGCTTGTATTTTCTCTTATTTCATAGCCCCTCATTGCCTGTAAATCAATGCTATATGTTAAATAAACAGAGAGAGAAAGAGAGACAGAGACAGAGAGACAAACAGAGAGACAGAGGGAGAAAGAGACAGAGAGAGAGAAAGATACAGGAAGAGAGAGAGACAGACAGACAGACAGACAGACAGACAGAGAAAGATAGAGAGAGCTGACTATGTTATGGGTTCCACTGTCTATCCAGATATATCCAGTGAAAAGATACAAAGACAATACAGTGGAACCTTTCTTGAGAGACTACTATCATAAAAGACCACCTGTCTTGGAAAAAGACCACTGTTGTAAAGGATCATCACTCTTGGGAGAGCACATTCTCAAAACCACTTGGTTATATAATTCTTGAAATAAAACCTCTTTTGATAGACCATCTGTCTTGTAAGACCACATTTCCGTGCTAGAAGGGGTGGTCTTTCAAGACAGTTTCCACTGTATAAAATAATAATATCTATGTATGTACATATAGGTTACCTACTTAACATATGAGGTCTTGTACTCTGAAGTTCAGTAGGGCAAGAACTTGTACTTAAGTATACAAACACCTGAAGTGACCCCGTATCAATGATATAACAAACACATCTCCGTAATTATTTTCGACAGGTTAAGAGGTCAAGTATCATCTCATTAAGTCTATATAAACTTGAAAAGCTCTTGAAGGGATCAGGTATACCAATATGTATATATATATATGTGTGTATATTGCTTTTAGGGGTTACGAGAAGCTTTTCCTGATTGTATTGATCTTAAATCCATAATCACTATACCTACTTGACACATAATACGGGGGATCGTAATCTCAAAAACTCCTTCACATACAGTAAAGTCGACAGCATTTCTTATTTAGATTACAATGTGACTTTTTTCTTTTGCCATTTTTAAATCTTAAGCTACATGTATGAAAATTAAATTCTGTCAATTATTTTTTTCGTTCAAAATTATTTTTGAACCGATCCATTACTCTGAAGGCAGGTGGCAAATCATTGTTGTATTGTAGGGTTGATTGTAGATAACTTTTATAGCGGGCACGGGCTACGTATTATCTATGGTGAGATCAAAGTCAGTGTGAACTGTTATCGTATAATCTATTGCATATTTCTTTGTCGTAACACATTATACGTTTTATAACTGATTAGTCAAACATATTAGTAACGTCGTAAATTATTCAATTATAAGCCTGATTTACTCCTGTCAGTGCATGTAAAACGTCATATAAATAAAATGTACGTATAGTCCATTTACCAGCTGATTGAACAGTAAAGAATACTAATAAATCCCTCGTCATAAAGTGTGGATTCATGGGGGTGGAAAGTACATACAGACCATTTATCAACTGATTAAACAGAAAAGAGTACCAGTAAATGCCTCATCATAAAGTTTGGATCCATAGGGGTGGAATGTATGTACAATCCAGTCTACCATTAAATTCCCTTGTCATAAAATGTGGATCCATGGGGGTGGAATGTACGTATAGACAATTTACCAACTGATTGAACAGTAAAGACTACAAAAAAAAAAAAAAAAAAAAACCAAGAGAAGTGAGACTTCTTCCTTCTCATAACACCAGTCCCCACATTTCCTCGGTCTACTGCAAATGAAGTTTTACCCCTTGGCCAAATCGCCAACACCAGTACTACACCTAGCCTGCACCACACACAATATATCTATTTTGGCCCTGCATTAAGCGGATTAGCACCGTTCCCTTAAATAAGCTTTAGGCTCCCCGAATACTTCTCAAAGTAAAACAAAATACATTTTCACTTAATTAAACGCATGTATTAGCATTTAACTGACCTTAATGTTGGGTAAATGCTAATTTTTCTGCTTACCTCTTATAGGTATTCAGACGTGCGAGCCTGGACACTTTGGCTATATCATTCAGCTAATGCACTTCTATCTATTTGGCAATTCTCTACAAATAAATATCATATTTAGACTGTCCATCAAAAATGTGTGGCCTTGAATCTTCTAAATTCAAAATTCTTTAAGCCGTTGTGACTTTGCTGCTGTGCCTCACTCCCCACCTCTGACCTGGGGAATCTACTTACATCAGACCAGAGCCACAAGATACAGAGGAGCCGGCTGGTGATCTGCCAGAAGGTCCCTTCCATCCAGGAGCCGAGGGTCGATTAACCCAGGGAGAAGAAGACCCAAAACCAGCTAACGCCACCACCAGATCCACAATCAAGCCTACTCCATAGGCGCAAGCACGTGTAACAACTTCCATCATGGTTGCATGTTAAACACAAGGAGCCTCTCCGGGGCTACAGGAGTAGCTCCGGCGTGTAGCAAGGGCTTTGAGTAGTCACGCCGCACAATAAATCAACTCTGACTGACTGACCAATAAATCCTTAATCATAAAGTGTGGATCCATGGGGGTGATATGTACATACAGACCATTTACCATCTGATTGAACAGTAAATACTACCAGTAAATGCATTATCATAAAGTGTGGATCCATGGGGGTGGAATGTATGTACAGAACATTTACCAACTGATTGAATAGAAAAGATTATCAGTAAATGCCTTGCCAAAAAGTGTGGATCCATGGGGGTGGAATGTACAAACAATCCAGTCTACCAGTAAATCTTTCATCATAAATGTGGGTCCATGGAGGTGGAATGTACATACTCCATTTCCCAAACAATTGAAGAGAAAATACTACAACCAGTAAATCATTGGTTATGATATGTGGATCCATGGAGGTGGAAAGGGTATTTATATCATATGAATATAACATACAAAAGTCTACTGAGTAACCGATTGTGCAAGATATCCTCAATAAAGCCTTCACTGTAAAATGCAAATTGATGTGGCTTGGCCACCAAATGGAAAGCAAAGCTACATACATATTTAAATAAAAAATATATTGTCAATTACAGTACAAAACCATCTACACAGAAAAGTGTGAATCCATTTCAGTGGGAAATGTATTCTGGGTTCATATGAATTTAATGTAAATGTGCACACAACCTAATCATCCACTGATCATAAATAAATAGAAAAAAAATCTTTCAGTAAATTTTCAACATAAGCCTACATTGTGAAACATGTTGGCATAGGTGCTCTTTATATGTTTGTACTTATATATATATGTTTATTGCAAAATTAAATGTTCTTTAATATTTGATTTACAACTGGCTGGTTAACATTTCGGTTGCATAAATCAACCACATCTCCTTTTATTACAGGGAGAGAGAGCATGGCTCAATTATCATTTCAACAAGTTTGGGTCACCAATAGACACTTTATGACAGCATGGGGAGTTATACAATCAGACCAGTTTAGGTTTGTATAAAGGTTAATATGGTTGTTTCTAAAATTCTAGGTATGTCTGGGTCAGGGCCTAGCGCCATAAAACCAAAGAATTACTTCAGTCTAAAATGTTTCCTCAAAACTGTCCTATTCTGAAATCTGATTGGCTAAGCAGGCCAAAATGAGACACAATGACATCATTACAAGACACTTTAGGTTAGTAAGATACATGATACAAATAGACCAGTTTATAGGTATGTCTGGGTCATGTGTCATTACATGACACTTTAGGTCAGTTAGATACATGATACAAATAGAGCAGTATGTCTGAGTCATGTGTCATTACATGACACTTTAGGTCAGTAAGATATATGATACAAATAGAGCAGTTTAGGTATGTCTGGGTCATGTGTCTACAAGGGTCAGTGTGTCCAGTTTAGGTATGACACTTTTACAAGACACTTTAGGTCAGCAAGTTATGATACAAATGAGCAGTTTAGGTAATAGAGTCATTACAGACACTTTAGGTCAGTAAGATATATAATACAAATAGACCAGTCTAGGTATGTCTGGGTCATGTGTCATTACAAGACACTTTAGGTCAGTAAGATATATAATACAAATAGACCAGTTTAGGTATGTCTGGGTCATGTGTCACTACAAGAGCAGATATATGGTTTAGGTATGTCTGGGTCATGTGTCATTACATGACACTTTAGGTCAGTTAGATATATGATACAAATAGACCAGTTTATAGGTATGTCTGGGTCATGTGTCATTACAATACACTTTAGGTCAGTAAGATATATAATACAAATAGAGCAGTTTAGGTATGTCTGGGTCATGTGTCACTACAAGACACTTTAGGTCAGTTAGATACATGATACAAATAGAGCAGTATAGGTTGGTGTAGGTCATAGATATGGACGGTCTGCACAATAACCTTTGTAGGTAAGCTTGGACCACAATATTTCAAGGGCAGATCAGCACGGCAGAGCAGCACGCTAACCTTTGTAGGTAAGCTTGGGCCATTATATTGCAAGGACTGATCAGCATGCTAACCTTTGTTGGTAAGCTTGGACCATTATATTGCAAGGGCGGATGAGCATGGTAATCTTTGTTATACTGCAGAGCAAGGGCAGATCAGCATAGTACACTCTGTAGGCTTGGTCCACTTTATTAAAGGATAGATCAGCATGGTGCACTTTGCAGTTAGACTTGGTCCACTATAAAACAGAGGAGATCAACATGCTATACTCTGCAGGTCCATCATATTAAAGGATGGACCATCAGGCTATATGTACACTTTGTGGGTAGACTTGGAACAATAGGAAGCCAAATGCTATAACCACGTATGTATTTATCAATGTCAAGGTTACAGGGCATGTAACTATACATGATCAATTATGCAGACTTCTGTTTATATAATAGTTTATATTTGCCATAATTTGATTTTGTGTCTAGTCTACCAGAAGAACTGAACATTGTATAATGCAAAATCGCAGAACATGTGGTTATGTTTTAACTGTTTATCAGTTGCTACGGTAATGAAAGGAACCACAAGTATGCAAAAAGTTTTAATGAATTCAAATACATAAGGTAAGTTATAAAAAGCTGAGGCAGCATTTACAAGACCATTTGCAGTGAAATAGTGTAAAATCAATATCATGTTATGGAATGTTTCAATCGATGGCAACTGTCAGAATATTTTCTGTTTTTCTATCCCAACCACATATCATCTGCAAGCATTTTTGTATTAACTGGGATTTAAATATTCTTAACTGAATTGAAATGTTAGACGTGTTTTTAAACTTATAAATAAACATCAAGAACTGCACATATCATCATTTTCAACCTTACAAACATTAATCTGACTTAAATATCAGGCATATTTTGGAATCTGTCCATATTGTTTGCTAAATTTATTCCAGATTAAAATTTTTGGAATTTGTACAAAGTCCACCATTTTCATCAGTGACCATTTAACATGCACACTTGAAATGCCTTCTGTCCTGTGCATCGTACATACATTTAAATAAGCTCTGATTGAGTGCCCCGATTGAGTGCCATAAGTTAATCGCATAAAGTGTTTGAACGCATAATCTCCTCAAAATCAGGGGTATAAATACACCTTGCATAAAATGGATACAATAACATGATTATGGTAGGTAATTACTTCACCAGAGATTGTGCATTTAAAAGAACCAGACTTAAAGCCTCTTATAGATGACATTTGTATCTAAATCCTACTTAATGACACTTGTTAACAATACAAAACACCAACATATCCACCTTTTTGCTCTCCACCAATGTGAAGTATTTATTTTCCTATCAAGTTCAACCTAGCTGTCCAAATACCATGACATCAATGTTAACTGCAGTTGTCAGTATTAATTATACCATCAAGTTCAACCTACATGTATGTACTTTCCTTTCAATCCATCAATTTTCAGCATAATTGGACTATCAAGTTTAAACTATTCACCACCCATTCCCAAAATGTTAAGTATAATTATACTATCGAGTTCAATTTACCCACCTTCTGTTCCACCAGTGTTAAGTGCAACTGAACTACTAAGTTCAACCTATCCACCTTCTGTTCAACCAGTGTTAAGTATAATTTTACTATCAAGTTCAACCTTTTCACCTTCCATTCTGCTAATGTTAAGTATAACTGCATTATCTAGTTCAATCTATCCACCTTTTTGATCCATCAATGTTAAGTATAATTGTACTATCAAGTTCAACATATCCACTCTCTGTTCCATCAGTGTTAAGTGTAACTGTACTATTAAGTTCAATATATCCACCTTTTTGATCCACCAATGTTAAGTATGATTATACTATAAAGTTCAATATATCCACTTTCTGTTCCACCAGTGTTAAGTGCAACTTGACTATTAAGTTCAATATATCCACCTTTTTGTTCCACCAGTTTTATATGAAACTGTACTATCACTTTCAACCTATCCACGCTGTGTTCCACCAAAGATAAGTGTAACTGTACTATCAAGTTCAACCTATCCACACTGTGTTCCACCAGTGTTAAGTGTATCAGTCCTATTAATGTCAATCTCTCCATCCTTTTATTCTATCAATGTTAAGTGTAAATATATCTGTACTATTAAGGTAAACCTATCCACTCTCTATTACACCAGTGTTAAGGTTTTTATATCAATATATTCACCTTAAGCTTCATCAAAGTTAAGTGCTAGTTTAAAACCAACACATGTGCCTTTTGTTCCACCAATTACGTTAAGTTCAACATATCCACTTCAACTGATGTCAAGTGTAATTTTAATATCAAAACATCCACCATATACATCTATAAACATGAACAGGTGGTAAGAAAAGCACACTTGAACCAAGAGTGCTAAAAACTGTAAAACTTAAAAATATACAAAAAAAATGGAAATCTTATGAAATATAAAAAATCTAAATCTAATAAAATATAAAAATTTGGAAACCTTATGAAACACAAAAATAAACTGGAAATCTTATGAAATACAAAAATTTTGAAAACTTATGAAATACCAAAAAAAGACAAAACTGGAAATCTTATGAAATACAAAAACTGGAAATATAATACAAGATGCCCAAGGGGCCTTAAGTCGCTCACCAGGTAAAATTGGTCAATATTGCAGAAAACAAAACATGTGTGAAAGATAAAATGGCTAATAAACAATGAAAAACAGTAGGCTCATTGGGCCTTTAAAGCGATATAAGCTGTCACAATGATTATTTTTGTCCCCTTACATACAGTCGAGAATATGATAAAATGTGTGTTCAAATACATTATCAAACACGTAAAACGTTGTAAAAGATCTTCTGTTTGAAGTTATTTGTTTTATTAGAGTTTAAGTTTTCCCATACCTTAAAAACTCCAGTTGTATTTCCGTATGCAGTGACCTTTCAGATAAACTCTTTCGCCACATCAAATGTACTTCGTAATTCGGCCAGGGGATCTCGGTCCTTTACGCTCTTGGACTATGTTAAAGTCGGCTGATTTTTATGTGTTTTATATTTATTTTTAAAATACAGGGTGTGATTTTTATTGGAAAGTGCATGTATTATGTAAAATATATGCTTTTCAACACTATTTTAAATACCTTAAGAAAATCGGATGAATATATGAATAAATGTATCAGGTCACTAAAAGAATTTTTTCCCGATATTTAATGTCAATGCTGACATTGACAAAAATCAAAACAATATAACTGTGAAAAGTATGCGTACCTCATGTTTTACAATCATGACACCATGTCCGATGGAGTTGGTCAGTTCGTGATCATATGTGTCAAGAATGATAAAGCCGAGAATGATATAGGACGAGTTAAATATGGGTTGAGATCACCCAATATACCCGGCACATGGACAATTTCTGAAATGAATGTTTTGAAACAACGAAAAATACAAACTTTGCTTGATTTAGGTATGAAATGATGATGTACGAAAATAAACTCAAAGGGTAATAAGAATAGAATGTATATTAACTACAAATAGCTCGTGTTTATTGGTCACTCGGTAATCTTTGTAAAAATTTATAAAAAGTTAATTTGCAATGCTCAAAGTATGACGGACAAAAAATAACTGATATCACAGGTTACGTCTAGCATGATTCTTGCAATTTTATACATACAGTTGTTATTCTAACCACCAGATGGTCTCTTTGGAATATATATGAGATAGAATATCACATAAAATGGGCATGTAAAATTTTTTCACCTACGACAGCTCATATGGCTTTAAAACACCTGAGTGAAATGTATTTTAATGACAATATAGTGAAAAGCAATCAAAAGCATGAAAAATTCAATGAAAAGGGGAATTAACTTGCATAAAGGTAGACTTGCCTTTCCGACTTTTCTATAGATCTTTCAAGATACATGTAATGTACCGCAACAGTCGAAAACATGCGAAATCCATTTAAAAGGGAAAATAACTTTCACAAGGATCACCCTCACAATTTTTGCACAATAATTTTTTTGTAGATCTTTGTGGTGATCACTTAATAATAGGGAAAAACAGTCCAAAACATGAAAATATCCACTTAAAAGGGGAAATAACTCCCATAAGGATTAACTTGACAATTTAATTCCTGTTGACTTTTTCATAGATCTCTGCGTACTTAACATATTCGCGTCTTTCTCTTTCTCTCTATCTATTATATTTTTCAAGATAATAAGACAAAACTGTCAAAAACATGAAAAATTCAATTAAAAGGGGAAATAACTCCCATAAGGGGCGACCTGACAATTTCGGCCGTATTACCTTTTTTGTAGATCTTCGCATGCTGAACATTTTTGCTCATTTCCCTTTTACTCTACCTATTATATTTTTCAAGATAATGTCAAAAAACATCCAAAAACATGAATAATTCACAAATGTTTGTTTGTTTATTGTTGTTTACATCCCACTCAAGAATCTTTCACTCATATAGAGACATCACCAAATGCCGGTGAAGCGCTTCAAATTTTGGCCATTGAGCAGTGAGGGTTCTTTTACATGCCGACACCCTCTGTGACACAGGACTTCGGTTTTTACTGTCTCAATCTGAAGGACAGGAAACCAACCAGATGGACTCGAACTCGCAACCTCTTGATCAAGAGTCGAGTGCACTACCGACAGAGCCAGGTCAGCTCGAATAATTCACAAAAGGGGAAATAACTCACATAAGGGTTGACCCAACACTTTCCACCAAATTGAAATATTTGTAGATTTTTGCAAACTGCTCATTTTAAGGTAACGGTTTTTTCTCTAGCTTTAATAATTTTGGAGATACATGTACATGTATCAAATCAAAAATATCTGCTGACTCATTCGTTCTATATTAAGCCATGGCAGCCATGTTTGGTCCTAGCCCCATTTCATCTGCAAACTATCAAGTTTGGTTCAAATTGGTCCAATGGTTCTGGAGTAGTCAAAAATGTTGAAAATTTTACCCCCAAAAAAAATATTTTATATTTACTTAGGTGCCTGTGACCTTGACCTTTGACCCAATGACCTTGAAATTTTGTCAAAATGATCCTCAGATAATTCCTAACAACTTTCTCATATATCTTTTTTATACAAAAAGTTGATCAGTCAATTTGTAATACAAATATACCCCGTGTTACTGAAGTGTCCTCTAGTGGCTCGATTATGGACAGATTTCATTTTCTTTCACAAACTTTGCAGATATTCACTTTACAATCATGCATACAAAATGTGAAATTTTATCTGATCATTGGTTCATGAGAAGAAGATGTACCAAGTTTCAGTCCTTTTTTGGCCCCTTTTGGTCTTATCCCTTTTACATTCGCAAACTTTATGGGGCTTCACATGGGAATGCTATATGCCAAGTTTCGTTAAAATTGGCCCACTGATTCTTGAGAAGAAGATGTTTAAATGCAAAAGTTAACAGACACAAAAACTGGAAATCTTATGAAATACAAAAAAAGATGGAAATCTTATGAAATACAAAAATCTGGAAATGTAATAAAACACAAAAAACTGGAAATCTAATTAAATACATAAAATTGAAATCTAATGAAATACAAATAACTGGAAATCTTATAAAATACAAACAAAATAGAAATATTATGAAATACAAAAAACTGGAAATCTAATAAAATACAAAAATCATATAAGCATAATATACAATTGTATTTAAAATCTTAAAATTAAAAAAAAAAACAACTCGGAAACCTTATAAATATAACTGCTGATTAATAGTACAAGTTTCTTCTTGAATATAAAATAAATAACTATAAACTAAGCGTGCTCCACTCCTCTTAAATTAATATATGAAATTCTTCTCTTGCATAGACTTTAGATTAAAATTTTTAATAAACACATTTTACCTCAGACAGGTGACAACTGAAAAAAAAACAACAAACAAATCTGTAGATTGATGACAACTGTAGCGTATTATAATTGATAAAATAGACAAGATAGGGAGGCAAAAACTGAAAAGATAATATTTAACTTTAGTATTAAGACAAAACGGACCATTGCTGAGATCTCATAGACACAAACAGATCTGACGTCCTTGGACATATATATACATGTATATATACCTTTACAGGCAAATCAATTTCACACCTGATGTACATTTTTAAATGAATTGTAATCAGGTTTCGATGCACAATACAATGTAGATTGTAGAGAATATTTTGTACGTCTTCAAAAACTTCAGTAATTGAAAAAGAAGAATAAAAGTCCTATTTTAGCCTCAAAAGATGAAATCGGGACAGTTCCAAACAAAATATAGGTCAGTATGTCATGCTCTGTCTGCATATGATTAAATCAGTTCAAACTGCAGGTGCCAGCACAACAATTTAAATGCAGTAAAAAAAGATTGTTGAAAAGCTATATATTTTTGTCTTCATAAATATATACTGCAAGGCTGTCTGGGTATTTAAATATTTTGCAACAAAAAAAAAGGTTTTAATTTATATGAAAAAAAAAGATTCATGGCAGATTTAGCAGAGCTCAGAAAATTTTGTCACAAATACTGATAAAAATAATATATATATATATAAAAAGTTTGAATATGTATAGAATGACAAAGATGTTTATCATAATCAAAGAAAATTTAAAGATAGCTTATCTTAGCAAATAAAGATATGAAATGTTTATGAAAGATTCCTTGCTGTTTGTTATATAACAATACAGTCTTTATAGGGAGGTGGTCTTTACATAGAGGTTGATTTGTACACAAATGGTACTGTATGAAACAGGTCTTTATGACCAAGGGTGTCTTTATACACAGGTGGTCGCTAAAGCTGGTTTTACTGTATTTTTATTTGCCTTACAATATAAAGAAGAAGCTGAGTCTTAAATTATCTTGATGTGCATACTATTAATTCATCAACCCTGGAAAAACAATAGACTCTTCTGTAAATCAAGGACTTAGACCAGTCCATATGTGTCTTTAGGGGTAAATGGATTAAAAATAAGCTGTGGTGACTACTGGCATGTTCAGAAATTCTGAGAGATGAAATATTTAGTGTATAAATAGAGCTTGGATAAATGTGAATTTGGAACAATGATAGAAATTCAGTTTTTATGAAGTAATAACAAGATGAGTTTGTGAAACACAAATGCCCCCCGGTCCCAACAAATTTCTATGCTGGCAAACAATATGTATACTTTAAATATTGCAATGTCCTACATTTTGACCCCACCCCACTCCCAGGGGCATGTGATGTCAGTGAAGTGTGAGCAACCCTTAGATGAACTTACAGTCTAAGTTTGGTTACTGTATCACAATCCAAACTTAAAATATTGCACTTTCTATGTAAGCGGGACAGAATTACGGACACATGGACAGACAGACGGATGATCCAAACACTAGATGCCCCAGCGGACCTTTCAGACCTGAGGCATAAAAAGTAAAAGATTATATAATTACACAAAATGAAAAATGATTTCATATGAAGAAGTTATATTACAAACACACAAATGATCCCTAACCATTAAAATGTATGGAGGGGCTTCATTTGGCTATCCAGTCATAACACCTATTCAACAAAGTGTGTGTATGTGTGTGCATGTATGTGTGTGTGTCTGTGTGTATGTTGTGTGCATGTGTATGTGTGTGTATGTGTCTGTGTGTGTGTATGCATGTGTACATGCATGTAGAATATGTGTGTGTATTCTGTTTCTGTCTGTGTGTGCATCTGTGTGTACATGTGTATATGTATGAGTGTGTATATGTGTATGTGTGTTTGATGTGCATGCATTTTGTTTCTGTCTGTGAGTAAACACATATGACAGGATTGTAAATCTCTCTCTCTCTCTCTCTCTCTCTCTCTCTCTCTCTATTCTGAGTCCCTATGTTTCTCAATCTTTCTCTTCGCCATGTGACCATGTTCATCATCACAAAAAAAGCACAATCAGAATGATATTGCTCTCAGACAAAAACAAGTCAGGATATAAAAAATGATAACAGATTTATTTATATATCTGATTGTACAGAGTTTAACATTTAAGTAGATTGTACTGTAAAGTCAATATAAACATATGATGACTTGGAGCGATAACCTTAAACTGTCACATTTCAACACTCATTCCGTATGGCATGTGAGGATGACATTTTCCTTGTGTTGACATTTTCATGAAAAGTAAAAGTAAAAAAAAAAAATATGTGTCTAAGCTAAACAACACTCCAAGTATCATATAGATCTGAACTCCGTGGGGGGGGGGTAGATGTCCAGTGTTTACCTGTCTGTCTTAATTAAACGAGTCCCTGAATCTACCCAAATCAGATACAGATTAACCTCTATTATAAGTTAATGTGACACTGAAGGGTATGTACATAAGTAATAAGCTAGTAACCATTCTATCCAAATATTGTAATAAGCTAGTATCAGTTTCTATCCAAATATTATAATAAACTACATGTAGTAACCAGTCTATGCAAATATTGTAATAAGCTTATGTAACCAGTCCATCAAAATATGTAATAAGCTAGTTACCCATCTATCCAAATATTGTAATAAGCTATCAAAATATGTAACAAGCTAGTAACCAGTCTATCCAAATACTGTAATAAGCTTATGTATCCATGCAGTCTAGCAAAATATGTAATAAGCTAGTAACCAGTCTATCCAAATATTGTAATAAGCTTATGTAACCACTCTATCCAAATATTGTGGTAATCAGTCCATCAAAATATGTAATAAGCCAGTAACCAGTCTATCTTGTATTGTAATAAGCTAGTAATCAGTCTAGTAACCTGTCTATCTTATATTGTAATAAGCTAATAACCAGCCTATCTAAATATTGTAGTAATCAGTCTATCAAAATATGTAATAAGCTAGTAACCAGTCTATCTTATATTGTAATAAGCTTATGTAACCAGTCTTTCAAAATATGTAATAAGTTTACTGCTAATAACCAACATGAATAATCCAGTACTTAGCCTATATTTCGCTCACTTTGATTACTACATTAACGCCTCAAATCATACACAATGAGAATACTCAACCAGAAGAAATTTTTACTGTGCCAGATTGTGATGTCATAGTAATTTGTCAGAATTTTCTAACGTTGCATTGACTACTTTGCAACTCTCATGTTTTTTTCAAATTACTGGTAAAAGAAAGTTGTGATTCATCGTAATATTACAGCTGTAAACCCATCATTCATTTGCAGTATAGGTTCAATATATTTTCTTTGATTTTTTCAAACATTTATTTATCCTCGATTTATCCTCAAATTTGAAATGGTAATCCAAACTCCGCAGAATTATATATTGAACGTCTCTGATTGGTCACCTAATTCACATGGCATCTGAATGATTTCTACTGCATAATGCGTTCAAGCCCACTGGAGGGACTTTAACCGGAAGAGGGTGCTGTAATCAATCGAGTTAGCTAGTAACCAGCCTATCCAAATATTGTAGTGAGCTAGTATCGACCAGTCTATCAAAACATGTAACAAGCTAGTGACCAGTCTATTCAAATATTGTACTGAGCTAGTGACGAGTCTATTTAGATATTGTAATAAGCCTGTAACTAGTCTATTTAAATATTGTAATACTGTTAACCAATCTATCCAAATATTGTAATAAGCTGGTGACCAGTCTATTCAAACATTGTAGTCAGCTGGTAACCAGTCTATCTAATAATTCAATAAATTGTTTACAGATGTAATGCAGTGACCGTTAAACATCTTTACAAAACTTTACAGTTGACCTGTAAGTCACCTGTCAAGGGGTCGTATCTTAATCATAACTAGACTCTCTCTTGTTAAAACCCACCACTTGTCAATCTGATATCTTCCTCCTCAATTAGCTATAATCAATTTCTATGTAAATCATCAGCTGATAAAAGTTTACAAGAGACAACAAATGTATATCTTGTGTAATTACCATGTCAATGTAACCTGTGTTGATGTATATTGACTATAGCTTCTTATAGATGTGTAGTAATGAGGGAATACACTTTATATGTTACCTGTACTCAGGTGTAGTAGATACACAGGTTATTCTTACTCTTATTACAAAGACCTTCCAAAATGAACCAATTTACCCGACAGAATCAGAATCAGGTGTTTTTTTTAAAGGTACACTAGAACCTGTTTTAAGAGTCCACTCCATCTGCCTCTGAACCGTGGTCTCTCTCAAGACAGGTGGTCTCTCAAAAGAGGTTTTATTTAAAGATTTCTTTAATCCAATGGTTTTCAAATTGTGCTCTCATGAAGCAGGTGGTCTTTATTGAGAGTGGTCTCTTAAGACAGGTTCAACTGTACTGTTATATTGGATTTCATGACATTTGATTTCTATCATTAAATATTTACAGAAAATATCATCTACTGGGATGTTTTAAAAAAAAATGCATTAGATTGGGAAAGTAGGGGTAATGGTATGTTAAAAAACACTGTTTTAGATGTTCTGTGAGATCTGTATACAGTGGAACCTGTCTTGTGAGACCACCACATCTACCTGTGAAATCTGGTCTCTCAAGATAGGTGATTTCTACAAAGAATTATTTAACTACATGGTTTTCAGATTGTGGTATATCAAGGCATGTGGTCTTTAACTCATAAACCCCTGAAAAGCAATGGACTCTTCTGGAAATCAATGACTTAGACCAGTCCAAATGAGTCTTTAGGGATCCATGGGTTAAAAAGAAGTTTCATTCAAAGGATTATTTAGGTAACTGATTTTCAAAATGTGGTCTCTCAAGACAGGTAATCTCTCAATTATTTAAAGGATTATCTAAGCAGTGGTTTTCAGAATGTGGTCTCAGAAGACAGGTGGTCCGTCACAAAAGTGGTCTTTCAAAACAGGTTTGACTATATGGGCTATATAAATGTCATACAGGAAAATGTTGACTTACGCGCTATTTTTCATAATTTTATATTGGTATATGTCCAGTGTCCATAACAACATGGACATGAAGGTCCCTGGTTCGATCCCCGGTCGTGCCAGATTTTCAGAGGCAAGATTTCATCTCCTGTTCATACAGCTCTATGCCTAGATGGAGGACAAATGGTCCAGGATGTGTAGTTTTGATTACCTTCGTCAGATTTTACAAGTGTAGTTGCACTTTAAAAACTGTTGGAAATATGGACCACTCAAACAAGGGCACTGAAACACATACACTGAACATCTCTCTCCCTGCCTGACAAAGAAGAGTGCCAAGCGTTTAAGTAGTCATGTCGCCCATTAAACCAAGCAAAATATAGCAATGTTAATAAGTCTAGCCCGTCAAAAGTTTACAAAAAATAAAATTTTGACTTTGAACACAAAATTATATAAAAGAATACTTTTAACAAGGTTATACAATAAGGCGCAACCCCTACCCCGCCCCTCCCACTCACACCCTACCTCCCAAACCCTAATCATGACATATCTGAAATACTTCTAAAATCTAGAAAATGACCAAAAAATCCACCATTTAGATAGGAGTGTATAACACAGACACAGACGGGGATCATAATGCAATAATTTAATTGACAACAGGGCATTAAATCAATGGAGAAAATTCTAAAAATAAAATAATTTACAACAGATATAGATCAACACCATGAATAACCCCGGTCATCTCTATCTTGTAATGCCAGTGATAATAGATAAATAAATTGTCTCTGACATTTTGAGATGTTTACATGTTCCTGTTTGTTGGCACAAGTCAATTACAACATGTACTTGCTCCGATCTTTGTTCTGGTGTTCAGGTTATATTAGGATTGTATATTTCAGATTTATGATTGTTTATTGTTTATTGTTATTTAAGTCCCACTCAAGAATATTTCACTCATATGGAGATGTCACCAAATGCCGGTGAAGGGCTTCAAATTTTGGCCTATGCTCGGCACTTACGGCCATTGAGCAGTGAGGGTTCTTTAACATGCCGACACCTACTGTGACACGGGACCTCCAGTTTTTACTGTCTCATCCGAAAGACAGGAAACCAACCTGCCACCTGCGGGACTCGACCTCACGATCCAGGGTCGAGCGCGCTACCGACTGAGCCAGGCCGGCTCTTCAGATTTATGACTTATCTCTAAGTATAACAATGTTGATATACAGTTATTTGCCACCTCCCTTAACACCACATTTTTTGAAAGTCCACATTTCCAATTTTCCCAATTAAATTTCATTTAAAGCTTTCATCAACCTATCACCAAACCCCTATATAATGCCAAATTCTGGCTAAACAAATGGTGACAGTATAACAAGGTTTTACTCTATCTATATCATCTTGCATTGTCCATACATGTTGAGCCAACCTGGCTCAGTCGGTAGCGCGCTCGACTCTTGATCGTGAAGTCGTGAGTTCGAGTCCAGCCAGCGGCAGGTTTGTTTCCTGTCTTTCGGATGAGACAGTAAAAACAGAGGTCCCATGTCACAGTAGGTGTCGCCACATTAAAGAACCTCACTGCTCAATGGCCATAAGTGCTGAGCATAGGCCCTTCACCGGTACTTGGTGATGTCTCCATATGAGTGAAAGATTCTTGAGTGGGACGTTAAACAACAATAAACAAACAAACACACCATATATGTTCTTCAAAAGACATACAGTGGAACCTCGCCTAAAGGCCACCTAGCTTAGGAAACCACCTCACAATTCAGACCACAAGTTTTCAGACTCTTGATAGTATCTAGTAAATACGGAACCTTACTTACGGCCCAGGATTCATCGACTCGATCCAATTTAAAACGTCACTGTCTTTCGAGACCCCGAAAAGATGTTTCAACACCGCCGCGAGTTCATCGTCAATGAGGTGCGGGCCGAATTTGCCCGGCTCGGATCTGTCAAGTTCCAACACACGATGACGGCCTGATTCGAGAAGAACGGCTACCATGAATCCCTGACCGCCTTTGGAAAACAGCAGATCGTCCTCCTGCCCAACGACGACGCCCTCTACGAAGCCGTGCGCACGCAGGAGCGGTCGATGATCTTGTCTATCAAAAAAATCTTCCTCACCGTCTCAGGCTTTAATCTCACTTAACAGACCACTTTAAGTCAGTCAGGTGGTCTAAATAGCAAGATTCTCTTGTATTTAACCCAGTTATTATCCTCATAGACCACAATAGAATGACCTTAAATTAAAACAAGTGCGTACCATTAATATACTTAGGGGTAATATTGCAATATTACTGATTTGCCATGTTTGTTCTTCTCACTCCTGCTAACAAGAGCTGTCAGAACAACAAAGCTCACTGGAAATGGGTGTAAACTTTCAAAATAGGTATTTACGAAACAGCTGTAAAGCTTTTAAGGTCAAGGTAAGGTAAATATTTTGATTCCTTCAGCTTAGGTTAAAAAATTTTAAATGTAGGTCAAAGGTACCAAATGAATGCGCTGGTCATAACGAATCTATATGTGAAATATCAAAATCCTATCCCACAAGATATAGCGAAGGTTAAAGTTTTTGAAAAGTAGGTCAAAGTCCAAGGTTAAGTTTAATACTAGATCAAAAATCAAGGTACAAAATGAAAACTTTGGTCATAAGGAATCTATATGTGAAATATCAAAGCCCTATCATTCATGATTTCAATGATACAGCCACAGTTAAAGTTTTTGAAAAGTAGGTCAATGTCCAAGGTCAAAGTCACTAGGTCAAAAGTCTAGGTACCAAATGATAATGCTGGTCAAAAGGAATCGATATGTGAAATATCAAAGCCCTGTCCCTTACAATTAAACAGAGATATTCCAGGTCTACAGACTTTTGTCCCAGTGAGCTAAAAAGGTGGTGTGACAATTCATACTGACAACACTGTTCCAGGTCAATGTTCTTTACCTTTGGGTGAGCGTTCTTACTCAAGAACAATGTTCTCACGTCAAGAACATCCCACCCAAGGTCACACCCTAGATCTTCATTGTTGCTTTATTGTTCCACTGTGAGCGTGTACAGAGAGCCTGCTTTAAGATTTAACACATCAACCCATTGAAAAACAATGGACTCTTCTGTAAATCAAACAACATAGACCGGTCCAAATGTGTCTTCAGGGGTAAATAAGTTAAGTAAATACACTGCACAGTTTATATATAATTAATTGATTATCAACAGTTTGTACGTCCATATCAGCATTTGGATTAATAAAGAATCAACTAATCAAATGTTGGTTATAGGAAGACGTTAAGTTCAACAAAGGTTTTGTCAGCACCACACCTGGTTAATCTTCGTCACTGATAAAGAGATCAGTATCAATCAGACCAAGGTGTTCTTTATCTTGTAATGTTTTCAATACCACAACAATGATTTATTGGACATAAAAACCTCCAAAGGTTTTTTTTTTTCATACCAATCAAGATACAGATCAAATCTGGAATAATGTTTAGATATATATATATATATATATATATATATATATATATATATATATATATATAGCAGGAATTTTTCATACTCTTTTGAGGGCCTAGACCTTTTGAATTGATATTTTTAGTAGCATTTTATTGAAATTGGGAAATCCAAAAATACCAAAAAATGTTGGAAAATGTTTTTCCTGCGCAGCTTGTCATAATATATATATATACATGTATGTATATATATATATATATATATATATATATATATATATATATATATATATACACATACACATATATATATATATACAGGAAAACCTGTATATAGGGGCCACCCAAGGGACCAGAAAATATTGGCCTTTATGTGCAGGTGACCCTTATACACAGGTTCAATTTAGTTGAAGTATGCAGTCAAGGGACTTGAATAAACTGGCCTTTATAGACAGGTAATCCTTATACAGAGGTGGCCGCTATAGCAGGTTTTACTGTATATATATATATATATATATAGACTTGTATATAAAGAACCCTTAGGGTCACAACAAAACCAGTCTTTATAGGGAGGTGGTCTTTATATAGAGGTTGATTTGTACACAAATGGTACTATATTGGGAACAGCAAAAAAGAGTCTTTGTGACCAGGTGGTCTTTATAGACAGGTGGTTGCTAAAACAGGTTTTACTATAAATATAACATATGATATACACACAGAGTAATGTCTGATAATTCATAAGAAAAGAATTCAAAATAAAAACAAACACAGGATGAATACAATATAATAAACGATCTTTATCATAGCACTGATCATGACACCATGAAAGCGCTTTAGGTTTACCCTAAATCGTATCAAAGACATAACTGATGTTCACAGCCAGAAATATCTTCCCGTAAAATCTTACGACAATCGACTACATCTGTAATATCAGTTCCCATTATGTAACATGTTAAGTCATTATCTAGCAAAGGTAAAAACAATGTCTACCTTTAGATGACGGTTCATCTTTAAGGATATTAGACAATAAACCAACTCTTATATTTCAAGCCTACATAAAGATTATGACGCGAAACTTGTATCTGACTTTGGCAAGATTCACAGAAACGCCGACAAGTATAACAATGGATCTGACAATTACCTGCCTTGTTATAGATGACATTTCAACAGGTAACTCCAGTATTAATATTCTACAGGCTCAGACAATTGCCAGGTATCTAATTAGGTGGCTAGATGAAAACACAGAAATATAGAACTTCTATTATTTATATATACTGTCATCTGAGATGATCAGAATACTGAAGGTCTTCTAAGTAATTTGATGATTCTAGCGTGGGTTTTGTAATTTGTTAATATGACATTCAACCTCGTTTTGTGTGGCTTTTATAGCTTGGTATTTCTATGGTAACTCATACATGTACAGTGAATCCTCGCTATCTAGACTGCCTAACCGACTACTGTAAACATGGATATTTCCGCACGTTGCTTATTATGCGATTTTTCCTATGCAAACCATATGCGTGGGTTTTATTTTACGATGTTAAACCTTACTTTGAGCAGTCCCATATTTAACGATAATATTAACTCATCAATCCCTGAAAAACAATGGACTCTTCTGTAAATCAATAACTTAGTCTTCAGGGGTTGAATGAGTTAAGCCACAATTGTGGGATTGGTACATTTATACAATTCAACTATTCATCGCTTATTAAGTGTAAATTACCATTACACGTAAATTTCCACGCTTACAATTACTTAAAATGGTCTGATTAGGGAGGTCACGTCTCTAAATTGCGAGTCTGGACTTATTCGAAATGTATCAAAGGCTGAGTATTTATGGTTTTAGCTTCAAGTTGGTCTCTAGAGTGATGTGGTCATTAGACGAGGTCCCACTGTATATATCTGTTGCGGTAATATGTCAGGTTATAAATTTACTTAGCAACCATTAGTAACCAAAGTAATACATCAGATACCACCATTTTTTTTCAGAATCATTGTATGAGAGTATGATCAACCCTTGAAAAACAATGGACTCTTCTGAAAATCAATGATTTAGGTCAATCCAAATGTGTCTTTGAGGTGAATGAATTAAATCTACAACAGACACAGGCCAACCATGCAAAATTGTTAATATTGCACATTAAGCTAGTGCGCTCATACAATGTACACAAAATCCTTCTATCACAACAAAAGTCCATCTAAAATTAACTTTTTCAATCACTGAAGCCCTATGGCAGTTATCTGAAATTTCTATTTTTGCTACATTTTTGTGGGAAACTGCCAAATTTCCCTCATTCTTAACAATTTGAAATGAATTTGAATTTTGAACAGTGCTTTACTTCACACTCAACAATTTTTGAGTTATATGGTGGTGGCCATTTTTTATTGGAGAAGAGAACCCGGTTACAATGTACCCGGGAAGAGACCACCGGCCTTCCGCATGTAAACTTACAAACTTTCTCACAAAAAGCAGCTTTATCGGGAGGTGGTCTTTATATAGAGGTTGATTTGTACATAAATGGTACTATTGGGTTCACACCAAAAAATGATCTTTGCGACCAGGTGGTCTTTATACACAGGTGGTCGCTAAAGCAAGTTTTACTGTAATTACAAAAACAATGCTCGACTACAGTAGCAATGCTCTGCTACAACCAATGCCAACAGTTTTTTACATAAATCCAACCTTTATTGTAAACTGCTTCATCAAATTCAGCTTCTGTATCATTTGACGGGTAATGGAGGCAAATGTCAATACAATGTTATTTATTGTTTAAAATCTGACGTCTTGAAGTTGTTATTTTGTAATGAAGAGATTTTTAAAACTGCAAAAACTGTGAAAAAATGTCTCTAACAGTTTACAGTGTGATTTCTAAAATGACAATAAAATGGGTAATACCACAAAGAAAGCGACATTTATAGATGATTTACTATTAGTTGGTGTGATAGATGGCAGAGATAAAGATGTTATTATTATTATTTTATCACTCTAGAACCAACATAATGGATTATTTGGCAGTACTTTCTCAGCTAAATTGTTAGCAGGTTTTCTCTTCTACATATGTGTAAGACCGGGAATGTAAAAATCCGGACAACAAACTTAACATTCACTGCATCCTCAAGAACAAAATATGAAAAATAAAGCAGTAAATAGATAGCTTTGTTTTTATGGCTGAAGACCTGGGTCCAGGGCCCAGCACCATAAAACTTAAGAATTACTTAAGTATAAAAATTTTACTCAAGTTTGGCTAATCCTGAAATCTGATTGGCTAAGCAGGCCAATTTGAGAATTTTCTCAGACTTAAGTAAATTCTCAAGTTTTATGGTGCCGGGCCCTGGGCCATAAAACTATTCTCAGACAAATATTTTACTCAACTTCAAGATTTTACTTATATCTTAAGAATTTTCTCAACTTGGGAAAAGTTGTGGACCATAAAAAAATTCTTAGACAAATTTCTTTCTCAAGTGAGCTGACTTAAGTAATTCTTAACAGTGAAAATGGCTGCCCCCTATGTTCGCCTTGGGATAAACAGACGCTAATGCCATGGTCTCCGTCGCCCTAGAGCATTTCGGTACATGTTAAATTCTTTGGCTTGCGAAAACAACATGTTATTTGAGCAATATAGATTTAGGAGACCAACACTTCTTTTTCTGTTGACTTGTTTTGGCCATGCGACATTTGTTTACATTAACAATAGGGACAGTGTAAATTTAGTCTAGTCCAGTACATGTGCCAGTAAATGTCCCGAGCCATTCATCTTATCTAATGTACTTATACGAATTTACATATGTGTCTTGAATATCATTTATTATATATACATTATGCATATTATATGTATAAATTACTGATTTTGGTCATTTATTGGCATTTTTAAAGACGTTTTTAATCTGTTTTAAAAGGTATACATTGTATATCTACTCTCCTTTTTATGCCATAAAACATGCTGCCTAGTTGATTTTTAACACGTTTTATACCTCTTGGTTGGTTATTAAATAATTAATCATAGTATACTGTCAGAATAGTGTTCAAACATCGAAGTTAAGTGAATCGGGACATAAATTGGGACATATGTCCTGGACAAGATTTACACTGCCCCTTGACAATCTTACCTCAGTTGAGAACATTTTAACCCTTTCAATCTTACAGATCATAATAGTCTGGTCTTAAACAATAGAATAGAGCATACCACTTAGATATTCAGGGGTGAAAGGGTTAAAGTCATTTTATGGTCCGTGAGTTTTCACTTTTAACTCAGATGAGTAAATTCTTAACTTTGGAGAATAAAATTTGTCTCAGAATTTTCCTTGTTTATGGTCTCGCGCCCTGATGCTTATCGTTATTGGTTAACTCATACACCCCTAAAGACATTCATTTGGACTGGTCTGTTTCAATGATTTTTCAGTGAGTAAAGTCCATTATTTTCAGGGGTAAATGGAATAATTGTAAATATAAGTGAGTACAAAGTACAGGTAGCAATGATTTGGTGATGAAAGTTTGGGTCCAGCTGATGATGAAACATTTGAATATGTTGACCATCATTGGCTACATTTGTAGATACAAGTATTTTAATTTACAAGCAGGACCTGTCACAAATTTACACGAAAATTAATCTCTTGCTAAATAGAATTGATTTACAGTAATGAAAGGGAAATGTGTGTGAATGTCATAATAGATAAAAACACATGTGAATATACGGAGAGTGAAATGCTTGTGAATTATTGATAGTGTAACATATGTGAATATACTGACAGTAAAACATGTGGAAAATACATGTGAATATAGCCAGTAAACTCCCTCATAGACTGCCTATAATATATCACTGAACCAAACTATCATTATTTCATCACTCTTACAATTATTGGCAATATATCAAAGAAAAACACACAAAAAATCACCACAAAAACATCAAATCTAAATAAAATGAATTAATTTGTTTGTTTTTTACATTCTGACATGATAAAGTAGCCAATGTTTTTACCATATATCAAAAGTTGAATGTCTGACATAGCATTCATTGTTCACAAATAATTTGTAATCAGTCAGAACATATTAGTTTGATATCTAAAACTATACATCTCTCCTAAAAAGTAAGGCCAATATCACTTTGTTGTGGTTTTATTATTTTTTCACTTTATCACACTTTTAACTTGTTTATTACAAAATTTTCTCAAAATCCATGATTCCAGAATTCTTGAATATCTAAGAACTTTTCCACTATAACAAAATCATCAACAGTCGGCACTGTATGTAGGTTTGTACCAGAATCAATACACACAGATAAGGGAGATAACTAAGTATGGAAGCTTGGGCCACCATAATAAATTGTTTGTTTGTTGTGTATGAGTAGATAAGCGAGATAACCAAGTATGGATCTCCCGGGCCACCATAATAAATTGTTTGTTTGTTATGTGTAGATAAGGGAGATAACTAAGTATGGATATCTCAGGGCATCATAATAAATTGTTTGTTTGTTGTGTGTGTAGAAAAGGGAGATAACTAAGTATGGATATCTCAGGCCACCATAATAAATTGTTTGTTTGTTGTGTGTAAATAAGGGAGACGACTATGTATGGATATCTCAGGCCAACATAATAAATTGTTTGTTGTGTGTAGATAAGGGAGATAACTAAATATGGATATCTCAGGCCACCATAATAAATTGTTTGTTTCTTGTGTGTATTATACTAAGTATGGATATCTCAGGCCAACATAATAAATTGTTTGTTTGTTTTGTGTAGATAAGGGAGTTAACTAAGTATGGCTATCTCAGGCTACCATAATAAATTGTTTGTTTGTTGTAGATAAGGGAGTTAACTAAGTATGGCTATCTCAGGCTACCATAATAAATTGTTTGTTTGTGGTGTGTAGATAAAGGAGATATCTAACTATGGATATCTTGGGCCACCATAATGAATCGTCTGTTTGTTGCGTGTATATAAGGGAGATAACTAAGTAAGGATATCTCAGGCCACCGTAATGAATTGTTTGTTGTGTGTAGATAAGGGAGATAACAAAGTATGGATATCTCAGGCCACCAAAATAAACTGTTTGTTTGTGGTGAGTAGATAAGGGAGATAACTAGGTATGGATCTCCCAGGCCACCATAATAAATTGTTTGTTTGTTTGTTGTGCTACTAGCCTACTACATTTACCAATACTTCAAGAAAAGAGTCGAATGATACATTTCATAATAATTTCTTTTTTAAAAGTATTTTTTTTCATACTTTTATAGTAAATCAGAAAAAATATTCAAGGAAAGAAATCAGTGGTAAATAACTGAATTATTGGGTCAAGGCTTTTTCAATTGGGAGAAAATAAGTGATCACAATAACTGAAATAATTTAGGTCAAGGCTTTTTTTAAGTACAAGTAGGTTGATCAAGCCATATCTAGCAATCCTAAAGTCGTATTTTATTTTTTTACCACAGTAAAAGGAAAATATGGGTAACGTTTCAGAAACAATATATTATCAGACTGCCAAAATGACAGAAACACAGACTGGAGCCTTTTTACTTCATCAATCATAGACTAACAACAATGTTATACTACATGTACACAGCGACCTAACCCTATATTTCTTGTTAAAACACATTACATGTTTAACTACTTAAGCGAAAGTTTGTCATAGAATTGAAAAATGTATTATTGAGTGACACAACTGGGTGAAACAAACGAAATAAATAACCCGCCTAAATCATGTTTTAAGTTTTTAAGCATATACAGCTAAAGTCTGATGGCGATATTTTCATATAAACTCTTTATGTGATCAAGAAATATATTCATACAAAAAATGAAAACCATGACCATTTCACAACCTATATATAGATATCATTGATCTCTCAGAGCAAACATTTATACAGTGAAACCAGTCTTGAGAGACCACTCTTGTGAATGACCACCTGGCTCATGAAACCACATTCTATGAACCTCTCAGTTAAATAATCCTTTGAATAAAACCTCTCTTGAGGGACCACATTTGAGTGGCATATATATCGGGTGGTCTTTCAAGACATGTTCCACTGTACAGTAATCAAACATTGATATTGATCATTTAATATAAAACAAACTGTCTACATAAAAATTACCGGACAGCTAAAATTTATGATGTTTAGATTTGTTGCTCACTGAAGATCAATTCCACAACTTTGTCATTTTCAAAATGTTCTTTCATGTATTCAAGTCAAGTACACTTATGTTTTTAGAAATTACTTAAGTGTTGAACACAACTATATTCAACTTATAAAGCATTATAAATCAATAACAAGGCTAATTTGAAGCGTTAGTTGTCGCCCACCGAGGGCTTATCACCATAATACATACACACATATAAAGTGAATCCTCAAAAAATATCTTCATCTCCCTAAGAGCCCAATATCTGTGACACCGTATCCACTTAAGATATGTATTGTCCTGCACCAAATATATACAGAGCCTAGTTGAAGAAATGTCAGGAAGATGTGGCCTAGACAATGAAAAGGACAGATGGATACAAAACAAGGACAAAAAAAACTTAAGGATGGATGGTTATTTCACAAAACTAGAGTCCATTCCCCTCCCCCCACCCTGCGGAACCCCAATAGTGTCTTAGAGGCTATAACTCTTTTTCACACCTGTGCATTTCAATAACTGGTACAAGTCCTAAAAAAAATAACTCTCATTTCTCATTTAATTGAAATATTGTATGATAAGAAATAATAAATATGACTTCATGAAATTCTGTTAAAGCGTATCATTAGTGTGAAATATTGCAGTTTATCACGATTTTACAGGTATAACTGTCACAGCATAATACAGATAAAACATGGGGATAGTAAGTGTCTATTTTAAGAATAAAAATAGTGAATGAGCCTTCTAGCCTGGCCAAGAAATCAATTACTGTGTATTACTTCACTACTGTTAATGGTATTTGTCATTGTCACTGATGTGAAGGAAACTATTGTCAATATCCAACATTCATCATACATTCACCAATACTTACTAAATTACAAATGTCAATGCTCATTAATTCAAGAGGCGAAACAGATTAGTGTTGTGCTCAAGTGACCTTGACCCCAATAAAACAGATGAGGGGTCATTCACATTGTATATGGCATGATAAGGCTCTTGGAATCATTGTAAAGTGCATAAAACAATGTATTGTGACTTTTATTTTAGAAACAGCTCTTTTTAACATTAAAATGCTGTATACCCGGACATTATCACCTTGTTTAATTTTTGCTGTTATCAACTTTTTCTTAGAGGGTGACAAAATGAAGGCAAACACTTCAAACCAAATAATTGGAGCATAGAGATACAGTCAAACTTGTCTATTGAGGCCACTCAAGGGAACAGACAAAAGTGGTTGTTATAGACAGGTGACCTTTATAAAGAGATTTATTCATTATACAAAATTTAACAAAGATCTGCCTTTGTAGGCAGGTGCCCTTTAAACAGAGGTAGCCATTAATGCAAGTTTGACTGTCCATGCCATGATTCACATGACTTTGATAATTAAAGGAAAATTTAAGATGGGGTGAATATGTTTTCTTGTCATAAAAAAGAACCAATGTTTGCTTGGTTTATCTTTGTAGAGTGTGGCGTAAAATACCATTCAAAACTCAAATTTCAGATTCCAAAGTACTGTCTTCACAACAAAGTTATTCCTGAAACGCATTTTTGTAAAGAATTTAAATTCCCAACCTGTTACTTGTTTTGCTTTTTGTTTTTTTTTTTTTTTCTAAATCGATTAAACTATTTTAGTTTTAAAGAATTCAATATTTTGCCAATTTCATTGATAACAGACAATCCCATACAACCTGATGCAATGTAACAGTTTTGGGGTTTTTGTTTTTTCCTCGATCAGCAGTAACAATGATATAAAATCAACATCATTATATGAACAGGTGCAGCATGGGTGAAATTGATTGGCACATTCCTTGACAGTTACACAAAGGAGGAAGAAGAAATTGCCATGGAATCAATTTCATGGAATCAGTACATACAGTCAAACTTGCATTAAAGGCCACCTCTGTATAAAGGGCACCTGTCTACATGTACTTGTACTTGAAGTACAATAACAAAATTAATAAGAGCTATACACAGGCATAAGATATCTTATATTCCTATAGATTTTGTGAAAATAAGGTCAGGTCCAGTGTGGTATTCATATAGATAGAGTAGGCTGAATTAATCAATTTCAAGAGAATAATTGCTAATCTGGGTTTCTCAAGCAATTTTCACTGGATATATAGGAATTAAAGACTTTTTTATGCCTGTGTATATCTCTTTTTTGTTGTTTATTAATCCCAAGTAGTGAAAAGTGAAAGAATTTTTTTTTTTTATACAAAGAACACAGCTAATTAATGTCGTTTTATCAAAAAAGAAAAAAGACATGAAAACAACAAAAACAGTCAACTAAGGCGAGAAATGTACAAACATTGAACTGTATAATTATCCTCTCTATTAAATGTACTTTAACAATATCTTTGAAATTTGGATGGATTTCAACTTCAGAAACAAAATAATTACAGGAGAGATATCGAAGACATTAGGTGTAAGATAAAGTGATTTCTTTTTGTACTGCAATAACTGCCCCTAAATCTAGATGAAAACTTTAAATGAAGCAGTGCAAAACTATCAACCACAGCACCTATCAGCTTCACGCAGCTGTGATACCCCAAGTAGCGAAATGTGATCTTTAACCCTGATGAGGAAAGTGGTAACTAAAGTAGTTCAATACATGACCTATATGTACTGGAAATATGTTACAAGTGAAGAATACACTACCAAAACAAAAACAAAAAATCTAAGATTACAGTTAAACAAATATTCTGAGTGATGAATCAATACATATGCCCTACATGTACATGTGAATGTTGAATGTTGTTATACGCCCACTCAACAACTTTTCAGTTATACGGTGGCGGCCAGTTTTTAATGGTGGGAGGAGGGAAACCAGATACAATGTACCCGAGAAGAGACCAACAGTATTCCGCAAATAATCTGGCAAACTTCCTCACAAAATTCAGCTTTGGTTCTAGTGAGGCTCGAACCCGCACTGATCAGAAGCCCCCCCCCCCCCCCCCACCCCAACCCCCCCCCCCCCCCCCCACCCCCCCCCCCCACCCCCCCACCCCCACCCCCCCCTCCCCCATCCCCACCCCCCCCCCCCCCCCCCCCCCCCCACCCACCCAAACACCCCCCCCCCCCACCCCCCCCCCCCCCCCCCCCCCCCCCCCCCCCCCCCACACCCCACCCCCCCCCCCCCCCCCCCCACACCCCCCCACCCCCCACCCCACCCCCCCCACCAACCCCCACCCCCCACCCCCCCCCTCACCACCAACTACCCCCCCCCCCCCCCCCCCACCCCCCACACCCCCCCCCCCAACCCCCCCCCCCCCCCCCCCCCCCCCCACCCCCCCACCCACCCCCACCCCCCCCCCCCCCCCCCCCCTCACACCCCCAACCCCCCCCCTCCCCCCCCCCCCCCCCCACACACCCCCCCCCCCCCCACCACCCCCCCCCACCCCCCCCCCCCCACCCCCCCCCCCCCCCCCCCCCACCCCACCCCCCCCCCCTCCCCCCCCCCCCTCCACCCCACCACCCCACCTCCACCCCCCACCCCCCCCCCCCCCCCCCCCCCACCCCCCCCCCCCCCCCCCCCCCCCCCCCCCCCCCCCCCCCCCCCACCCCACCCCCCCCCCCCCCCCCCCCCCCCCCACCCACACCCTCCCCCCCCCCACCCACCCCCCCCCACCCCCCCCCCCCACCCCCCCCACCCTACCCCCCCCCCCCCCCCAACCCCCCCCCCCACCCCCCCCCCCACCACCCCCCCCCCCCCCCCCCCCCACCCCCCCCCCCCCCCCCACCCCCCCCCCCCCACCCCCCCCCACCCTCACCCCCCCACCCCCCCCCCCCACCCCATTCCGCAAATAATCTGGCAAACTTCCTCACAAAATTCAGCTTTGGTTCTAGTGAGGCTCGAACCCGCACTGATCAGAAGTGAGAGACTTCATGCCCCACCCCCCCCCCCCCCCCCCCCCCCACCCCCCCCCCCACCCCCCCCCCCCCCCCCCCACCCCACCCCCCTCCACCCCCCCCCACCACCCCCCCCCCCCCCCCCCACCCCCCACCCCCCCCCCCCCACCACCCCCCACCCCCCCCCCCCCCAAACCCCCACCCACCCCCACCCACAACCCACCCCCCCCCCCCACCCCCCTCCCCCCTCACCCCCCCCCCCCCCCCCCCCACCACCCCACCCACCCCCCCCCCCCCCAATCCCAACCCCCCCCCACCCCCACCCCACCCCCCTCCCCCCCCCCCACCCCCACCACCCCCCCCACCACCCCCCCCCCCCAACCCACCCCCCCCCACCACCCACCACCCCCCTTCCCCACCCCCCCCCCCCCCCCCACCCCCCCCCCCCCCCCCCCCACCCCCCCCCCCCCCCCCCCCCCCACCCTACCCCCCCCACCCACCATCCCCCCCCCCCTCCCCCCCCCCCCCACCCCCCCCCCCCCCCAACCTCCCCCCCCCTCTCAACCACCCCACCCCCCCCCACCAACAACCCCCCCCCCCCCCCCACCCCACCACCCATCCCCCCCCACCCCCCCCCCCCCCCCCCCCCCCCCCCCCCCCTCCCCCCCCCCCCCACCCCCCCCCCCCCCCCCCCCCCCCCCCCCCCCACCCCCCCCCCCCCCACCCCCCCCCCCCCCCCCCCCAACACCCACCCCCCCCCCCCCCCCCCCCTACCCCACACCCACCCTCACCAACACCCCCCACCCCACCCCCCCCCCCCCCCCCCCCCCCCCCCCCCCAACCAACCCCCCACCCCCAACCCCCGCCAACCCCCCCCCCCACCCCCCCCCCCCCCCCCCCCCCCCCCCCCCCCCCCACCCCCCCCCACCCCCCCCACCACCCACCCCCCCACCCCCCCCCACCCCCCCCCCCCCCCCCCCCCCCCCCCCCCCACCCCCCCACCCCCCCCACCCCCCCCCCCCAACCCCCCCCAAACCCTCCCCCCCCCCCCCCACCCCTCCCCCCACCCTCCCCCCCAACACCCCCCCCCCCCCCCCCCCCCCCCCCCCCCCACCCCCCACCCCACCACCCACCCCCACCCCCTCCCCCCCCCCCCCCACCCCCCCCCCCCCCCCCAACACCCCCCCCCCCCACCCCCCCCCCACAACCCCCCCCCCCCCCCCCCCCCCTCATGGTGATGTTCTAAATGCTCAGCCAAGGGGGTCCTCTATATAAGAAACCATTAGAGAATGGTGAGCGATTACAAAACTTGAACCAAAACAATAAACAGATGGACTGACAGACAGAAACAGACAAAAGAAGCAGGCCCCTCTCTCTTAGTTTCACCAGTATAGGGGACTAATGACTCCTATCAAATTAATACACAAATCCTTGTACACTAGATTCTATTGATAAATATTTAACTACAGTAGAACCTGACTTGAAAGACCATCCCATCTGCCATTGAAATGTGGTCTTATCAGACAGGTGGTCTCTCAAATGAGGTTTAATTTCAAGGATTATTGAACCAAGTGATTTTGAGAATGTGGTCTCCAAAGACAGATGGGTCTTTTTATGCAACAGTGGTCTCTCAAAACAGGTTCCACTTGACTATATAACCAGTGATGATTCAAATGTTAGAGGATGTTAAAATTACTGGTGATACACTGTATGTAGTTTTGAACAACTGAAATATACATGTTGATATCATATCAATATGTCAATTTCTTTAATCTTGAGGATCAGAAACTATCAATGCTGATCCCAGACCAGAGAAAGACAAATGATTCAGATGATCTTACCAAGTACAAGAGGGTGATCAAATTAACTCAGTATAAAGGAATGTATTAAGTAACCTGACATAATCATCTTCAGAAAATGAATTCTGATTTATTAATCATTTAACCCCTTAATGTCTTAATGGTATGTTCTTTTCTATTGTCTTAGGCCAATCTATTATGGTCTGTAGTGATGAAAGGTTGAAGTAAGAAAAACGGATTCCTGAGTACAAAATCAGATCATTGATAGTCTCTTTCTCCACCAGAAGCTGATCAATTTAAAAGTTTTTAATCTTTCTGCCAACATTTGTTACTGAGATAAAACCCGACATTGTTTGCCTATTTTCTCCCAATCACTTTCTCTGATGAAAGGAGGACTAATGTGAGAATACAAAAAAGGTTGACGTATTATCTAAGTTCACCTTTCGAGTCTTAGCCCTAACCATTACCTATCAATAAAAACAACTAAATTTAACTGATACTGGACAATGTGAGAAACATAGCTATGATACAGAATGGCCAATCTTTAATTTGAATTCCTTGGTACGATACGATACAAAAATAAAGATATCAAGAAACCGTGTATCATTTGTCATTATTATAACGGCTCATTTAGCAGGCAACTGGGGTGATACAGTATTCCGACTACAAGAGTACAAAAGGCAAGGTTCCGTATAATAACCGGGTTAAATAACCATGATTATTACGACATGCACTTAAATTATACACCTTTCAGACACCAGCCCCGGAAACAACACGTAAGTGCAATCTCAAGCATATTACTATCATGTCACGATAATTACAGTCGAACGTCGTACTCTGTCCGTACAAGTCTAAAATTATTTCCAAGTACACAATAAACCACTGGAAATTCTGCCTCGGTTTTTTTTTTTTTTGACAAATTTCTATACAATTACCTGTAAGGTGTAATTACATGCAAATGCTGCATTTGTGCATAAAAAACAAAGAACATGGAAATGTGCAATCAGGAGTAAAGATATTTCTTTTCAGACAGATGATTGTCAATACCTGAGAAATTTAGCATGTTACCTGCAGTGGGACAGGTGGTGAATCATTAATTTACAGGTGAGTGCTTAGAATTGCATGTCTTTTAACATGACCACAACCCACGGACCACCGGTCTCGAGCTTCCTTTTCACAATTTCTTTTCAAGTGAGAATCTATTTTTCATAAGATAGTTATTACAATACTTTAAAGTGAAAGTAGATAGGGCAAAAAATGAAGAAATAAAAAGTGAACTCAAATTTGTTTGGTGCAAGGGATTTACTGAGTACGTCAGCAAAACAAACATATATATGACTCAAATTACACCTCTTAAGTAGATTTACAATTGACATGTATTCATACTTCATGGGATTCAATACCAAAGTTAAAATAAATTAAAAACAGAATTTTTCCTCTGGTAATGAAATCGCAAAAAGACCAAAGAATTATTCACCCAATACTAATTCATGGTACACCTCAAAAAAGCTTAAAACGTTACTTGTAAACAGGATTTTACCAAGTGAATACAAAAAGGTGTTGTCCACTGACCACTCCACACCAACTGAACAAAATAATATTTGTTTGTTTACACATAGACGCACATTAACTGAAGTTGCTGCAGGCATGCTGATTAAAAGTCATGAAATACCATATCAGATCTATATTTAACAAATAAATATTTTACTTGATGTTTATTCCGCCTATGAATAGCTTCACTTACATTCCAAACTGTCTTCATTGAACTTCAAAAGGGACGTGCAGATTTTAATCAAGAAAGACGGGAAATCACTTATAATAGACCAGGGCCCCAAGTACCAAATTTACTTAATACTCAAACTCTACTAACTTTTTAAGATTTTAACCCATCAACCCCTGAAAAATAATGGACTCTTCTGTAAATCAATGACTTAGATCAGTCCAAATACGTCTTTAGGGGTAAATGGGTTGTGATGAACACACTCAGCCTAGGCATGACAGCTTGACCAATTCTTCGCATTTATTGTGTATACATTCATGGTATTTTTTGTATGAAATTGCATAAAAACAAATTTTGTATGTGTCAAAATGTTTATTGTCAAATAATAATGATCCTGCGAATTTCTCGGATTACCTAATGATTGATTTATTCGCGTCTTCTCGATGTTGTTCCTCATATTTCTTCAGTTTTTATATTTGCAATTGCATGCATGTAAAGTAAATATTTTTACTTTTTAGTGCATTAAATTTATTTTGTATAAAGAAACCCAAGAGACTCTTAAAACATACCACAGTGGGTTATTTAGTTGAACGTAAAATTACTGAAATGTATCAGGCAGAGAAAAATGTGCGGTCAGACCGGGAATCGAACCCAGGACCTTCCGAATACTTGCAGGGCGTTTTTTCCAATTGTGCTATGGGGGCTATATATATATATTATCAAAACCGGAAATAACATTGAGGAACATTTTTCTAGAATCACGCAAAAGGCGATAATAAAAGCAATATTATAACGGTAATCGGGGCTAACTCGAAAGTTCCCTATTAAAACAACTACAGTTTTGTTCACATGCTACATTTTATCTATCAAAATTAACGAGCTGTAGTGGATAATTTTACCAGTGAGTTCAATTTGGTTTACTGCCATGCTCAAAAGGGGTTGTGTGTGTGTGTGTGTGTGTGTGTGTGTGTGTGTGTGTGTGTGTGTGTGTGTGTGTGTGTGTGTGTGTGTGTAGGGGGGGGTTAAACTATCTCATAATTACTTGAAATAAAACTTTTCCATACTTCGGGACCATATGGTCACTTGTCAGGTATGGGAGCTTTATACAGGTCATTATAGGAAATACAGTTGAGTGGCCTATAGTAAAGTCACATGAGAACAGAGGTCTGGAATCATCAAATTCATTTGTTACTCAAGCTCAACTTTCATTTTAGTCATTTGACTCGGGCCTTTTTGTATAATTTCCACAGGACTAAATTTCGACCTCATTCCCAATGCAATTGCTGAAAGAGATTCCAAATGTGATGTTGAGACCATGACATAATGAAAAACAATTTAGTATAAGGAGAAATACATTTGAAAAAGATTCTGTTTCATTTAGATTTCCATGTGTGAAAAAAAAAAATTAACAATTTGACACAAATTTATGTTGAAAATTTCATTTGTGTCGCCAAGTAAAATTTTCCCAGATTTGTTTCATATTTTCAAAATTAAAAAAAAGGGTAATAAAACATGGAATGGCTTTCCTTTCTACAGACTCAGTGAGATATCAAAGTTAAATGTACTCTTGGTAAGAATTTTTAATACATGTACACTATGCTTGACAAATCTAAAAAAATAAAAACCTTGGAATTATAAACCATACTAAAAATATGCCATTGTTTGACTTGAGTTGGTGCATTTTTAATCCTGTTTATTTTGAAAACATATTAACAGTCTGAAGGTCAAAATCAAGTGTGACAGAAGTTTACAGACATATGGAATGGATTACCTGTAGTCATCCAAATACAAAGATATCTCTCACCTTGGACAAGTAAATCTACTGTTTTGCCAGGTGGAAATCTCTCTCTGTTCATACCCTATACACACACACTCAACCAGAAAGTTAAAGTGGCATTAGCTGTGGTTTTTTTTTGGTTTTTTTTAAAAAAGTTCTTTCCTTTTTTCATTTCCTATTAGATTGATATACAATAACAAACAAGAGATATAGACATGCATAAATTTTCTTAAATTCCTATATAATTTGTGAACATTGCTTGAGAAACCCAGTTTGGCAATTTTTCACTTGCACCGATTAATTCAACCAAATATTTGTATATGCATACCACACTGGACCTGACCTTATTTTCACAAAATATATAGGAATATAAGGTTTTTTTATGCCCGTGTAAAATTTTTACTTGTTAATGTACATCAAGGTCATGTACAAATAGTAAAAGTAGAAAAAAATCGAAATATTTTTTTTTTTTTATATAAAACACAGTTAATGCCCCTTTTAACGTTATAAAGTTCATTTATATCATATGCTGAAATATCAATGGGAATACAAATCTGTATCACAAACAAGTGAAAGAATAATAGTGTGTGGAGTGGATGAGGAAATCTCCACCCTCATGGTAGGAATTTTTTTGTCCAATCTAAGGGTTTCCAGAGGACTGGACTTTCAGATTCTTACCTTAAGGGTGGAGATTTCTGTTTTTTACTCAACACACATGCTTGATTATTTTTCTCCCATGTTTTTTTTTTTTTTAAATACACGTTTATGAAGATCTGCGCAAATAAAGTCTGACAAAACTATGCACTGTATTCTAGTAGACACAGAAATTTGACATCACAAATTTTACTGTGACGTCATAGCGTATGTAAGCTTTTTTCCCTAGGGAAAAGACAGAGTTATTTTTTCACAGGTAATCATTGTCTTTTACAGGCAAGTGTGGGGAAAAAAAAAAGAATGAAAAAATAATCTGTCCTGGGCCCTCTGAAAGGTACATGTATATGCAACATAAAAAAATCTCAACTGAGAATCTGTATTATTTTAATGTCCAATGTTACATGACCACAATTAATGAGTGAAAAAAAGGTCTAAACCAAGACTTTTCTTTTGTCATATACAGTAAAACCTGTATAAAGGGGCCACCCACGGGACCAGAGAATATTGACCTTTATGTGCAGGTGACCCTTATACAGAGGTTCAATTTAGTTGAAGTATGCAGTCAAGGGACTTTTCAAAACTGGCCTTTATAGACAGGTGATCCTTATATAGAGGTGGCCACTATAGCAGGTTTTACTGTATATACTATTTATGATTTATTGCCACTTATTGATATTTCTATGGAATCACTAGATGATGCTAATTGCATTTGTATACCATAATCCCAACCTTCTCTTGAGACTTCATACAAGTAGGTAAATGTATCCAGGCCTTTTTCTATAGTTTCCACGAGGTCGAAATTTGGCCCCCATTCCCAATGCAAAATACAAAATGTATATGTTTTTTCCCAATTCCCGATTGGTGTTCAGGCCATGACCAAAATGAAAAATAAATTAATGTAAGGGATATTGCTTTTAAAAGAGACTCCAATACATTTGGACTTCAATGTGTACAAAAAGTTTTTCAAAATTTGACAGAAATTCACCTTAAAATTCCCATTGTGTCACCATTGATGGCATTTTCCAAAAATTGACAGCAAAAGGCCTGGACTATCTGAAGTGTAACAAAATTTTCTAAGAAAATTATAGGGGCATTAGGTGTGGGTTTTTTTTTTCATTTTTTCTCCCTTTTTTACTACTTAGATTGATATACAATAATAAAAAAAAAAGATAGAAAATACAGGTATAAAAAATTCTTAAATCCTATATATTTTGTGAAAATTGCTTCAGCAATTATTCACTTGCATAACATGATGTGTTTTCTATTCAGTTAGGAATGTTTACAAACTATTATATAATCAAAATAATCAAGTAAAAGTTGAGTTTGAGCATTATAAGTAAATTTGGTGACTTCTGGCCCAGATCTTAACCAAACACAGATGCTAGGGCCATAAGTTGGAGATAACATAAGTCGCACTCCAGTTTGGTGAGGTGAGCTAATAATGTTATCAAAGGAAGCACCGTGATACATACATTTCTATAATTAAGAGGAAAAACTTATCAGCTGATCAGAGAATTCATTTCATCACCTTTACAAAATATTGTGAACAAAGAAATTATCACTCAACGGAAAGAAAAAAAAAAAAAACACCAGCAAAATAAATGAAGTGTTTTGTGTTTAAAAGACATATATGGCTTTGCGTCACATTTTTCATATCTTAGGAAGGGTAGTACAGGTGTATTTTACAGGTACAGGTGCAAGATAAGTCAAAGTTGTCATAAAAAACTCACTAAAATTAAAGGTAAATAAATTACTGAGAGTTAATTGATGTCGTTGTCAATGTTGGATCAAACAAATCATGCATTCAGGATTTTAATTTAAGATTTTCACAAAAGAAACTTTGGTCTTTGCAATCATACACTGCAAATGCAGACACCATTCAAATGGCTAAAGTTTGACTTTTTCTAGAAATATGGGTAGTATAGAAATAATTTATTTTAAAAATATTGTTGCATTATCAATTTTGAATTATAAGAATAGATATCAATTCTTTAGAATCTTTGTGCATATATCTGAGTTGATCAATTTCAAATTCTTTATTTTATCATAGTGCTATTTCAGATGTTCAAAGCAGTAATCATCTCACTTCTCTTCTATGTATTATTCAGTAATAGAGATTTATCTGTTTCATCTTTAATCTCACTTCTCTCTTTGTCTGTGTGATTCAGTAATAATGATGATCTCATTTTCTTTTTGTCTGTGATTCATAATAGTGATGATCTCACTTCTCTCTTAGTGTGATTCAGTAAGTGATGAATCACTTCTTTCTTTGTCTGTGTGATTCAGTAATAGTGATAATCTCACTTCTCTCTTTGTGTGATTCAGTAAGTGATGAATCACTTCTTTCTTTCTCTGTGTGATTCAGTAATAGTGATAATCTCACTTCTCTCTTTGTGTGATTCAGTAAGTGATGAATCACTTCTTTCTTTGTCTGTGTGATTCAGTAATAGTGATAATCTCACTTCTCTCTTTTTCTGTGTGATTCAGTAAGTGATGGTCTCATTTCTTTCTTTGCCTGTGTGATTCAGTAATAGTGATGATCTCACTTCTTTCTTTGTCTGTGTGATTCAGTAATAGTGATGATCTCACTTCTCTCTTTGAGTGATTCAGTAATAGTGATGATTTCACTTTTCTCTTTGTCTGTGTGATTCAGTAATAATGATCTCACTTCTCTCTTTGTCTGTGTGATCCAGTAATAGTCATGATCCCACTTCTTTTTCTGTCTGTGTGATTCAGTAATAGTGATGACCTCACTTCTTTCTTTATCTGTGTGATTCAGTATCAGTGATTATCCCACTTCTCTCTTTGTCTGTGTGCTTCATTAATAGTGATGACCTCACTTCTCATCTGTATGATTCAGTAACAGTGATAATGTCACTTCTCTCTTTGTTTCTCTGATTTGGTAATAGTTATGATCTCAATTTTCTTTTTGTGTGATTCGTAATAGTGATGATCTCACTTCTGTCTTTGTCCCTGTGATTCAGTAATAGTGATGATCTCACTTCTCTCTTTGTCTGTGTGATTCAGTAATAGTGATGATCTCACTTCTTTCTTTGTCTGAGTGATTCAGCAATAGTGATGATCTCACTTCTTTCTTTGTCTGTGTGATTTGTAATAGTGATGATCTCACTTCTTTCTTTGTCTATGTGATTCAGTAATAGTGATGATCTCACTTCTCTCTTTATCTGTGTGATTCAGTAATAGTGATTTTCTCACTTCTCTCTTTGTGTAATTCAGTAATAGTGATTTTCTCACTTCTCTCTTTGTGTGATTCATTAATAGGGATGATCTCACTTCTCTCTATGTGTGATTCAGTAATAGTAATTTTCTCACTTCTCTTTGTGTGATTCAGTAATAGTGATGATCTCACTTCTTTCTTTGTCTGTGTGATTCAGTAATAGTGATGATCTCACTTCTCTCTTTTTCTGTGTGATTCAGTAATAGTGATGGTCTCATTTCTTTCTTTGTCTGTGTGATTCAGTAATAGTGATAATCTCACTTCTTTCTTTGTCTATGTGATTCAGTAATAATGATGATCTCACTTCTCCCTTTGTGTGATTCAGTAATGATGTAACTTATTTCTTTGTCTGTGTGATTCAGTAATAGTGATGATCTCACTTCTCTCTTTGTCTGTGTGATTCAGTTATACAATGATCTCACTTCTCTCTTTATCTGTGTGATTTAGTTATAGTGATGATCTCACTCCTCTCTTTGTCTGTGTGATTCAATAATAATGATGATCTCCATTCTCTCTTTCTCTGTGTGATTCAGTAATAGTAATAATCATTCTTCTCTCGGTCTATGTGATTCAGTAATAGTGATAATCTCACTTTTCTCTTTGTATGTGATTCCTAATAGTGATGATCTCACTTCTTTCTCTGTGTGATTCAGTAATAGTGATGATCTCACTTCTCTCTTTGTCTGTGTGATTCAGTATCAGTGATGATCTCACTTCTTTCTATGTCTGTGTGATTCAGTAATAGTGATGATCTCACTTCTCTCTTTGTCTCTGTGATTCAGTAATAGTGATGATCTCACTTCTTTCTTTTTCTGTGTGATTCAGTAATAGGGGTGATCTCACTTCTCTCTATGTGTGATTCAGTAAAAGTGATTTTCTCACTTCTCTCTTTGTCTGTGATTCAGTAATAGTGATGATCTCACTTCTCTCTCCCGTGTGATTCAGTAAAAGTGATGATCTTACTTTTCTCTTTGTCTGTGTGATTCAGTATCAGTGATGATCTTACTCATTTCCTGTGTGATTCAGTAATAGTGAGGATCTCACTTCTCTCTTAGTCTGTGTGATTCAGTAACAGTGATGATCTCACTTCTTTCTTTGCCTGTGTGATTCAGTAATAGTGATGATCTCACATCTCTCTTTGTCTGTGTGATTCAGTATCAGTGATGATCTCACTTCTTTCTATGTCTGTGTGATTCAGTAATAGTGATGATCTCACTTCTTTCTTTGTCTGTGTGATTCAGCAATAGGGTGATCTCACTTCTCTCTATGTGTGATTCAGTAATAGTGATTTTCTCACTTCTCTCTTTGTCTGTGATTCAGTAATAGTGATTTTCTCACTTCTCTCTCCCGTGTGATTCAGTAAAAGTGATGATCTTACTTTTCTCTTTGTCTGTGTGATTCAGTAAAAGTGATGATCTTACTTTCTCTTTGTGTGATTCATAATAGTATGAGTGATCTGATCTTCTCTCTTTGTCTGTGTGATTCAGTAATAGTGATGATCTCACTTCTCTCTTTGCCTGTGTGATTCAGTAATAGTGGTAATCTCACTTCTCTCTTTGTCTGTGTGATTCAGTAATAGTGATGACCTCATTCTTTCTTTGTCTGTGTGATTCAATAATAATGATGATCCCACTTCTTCCTTTGTCTGGGTAATTCAATAATAATGATGATCTCACTTCTCTCTTTGTCTGTGTGATTCAGTAATAATGATGATCTCACTTTCTCTTTGTCTGTGTGATTCAATAATAATGATGATCTTCATTCCCTAGTTATATTCTCACTTTTCTCTTTGTCTGTCATTTATAATAGTGATGATCTCACTTCTTTCTTTGCCTGTGTGATTCAGTAATAGTGATAATCTCACTTCTTTTTTTGTCTGTGTGATTCAGTAATAGCAATGATCTCACTTCTCTCTTTGTCTGTGTGATTCAGTAATAGTTATAATCTCACTCCTCTCTTTGTGTCATTCAGTAATAGTGATGATCTCACTTCTCTCTTTGTCTGTGTGATTCAGTAATAGTGATAATCACCATTCTCTCTGTCTCTGTGATTCAGTAACAGTGATGATCTCACTTTTCTCTTTCTCTGTGTGATTCATAATAGTGATCATCTCACTTCTTTCTTTGTCTGTGTGATTCAGTAATAGTGATGATCTCACTTCTTTCTTTGTCTGTGTGACTCAGTAATAGTGATGATTTCACTTCTTTCTTTGTCTGTGTGATTCAGTAATAGTGATGATCTCACTTTTCTTTTTGTCTGTGTGATTCATAATAGTGATCATCTCACTTCTTTCTTTGTCTGTGTGATTCAGTAATAGTGATGATCTCTTTCCTCTCTTTGTCTGTGTGACTCAGTAATAGTGATGATTTCACTTCTTTCTTTGTCTGTGTGATTCAGTAATAGTGATGATCTCACTTCCTTCTTTGTCTGTGTTATTCATAATAGTGATGATCTCACTTATTTCTTTGTTTGTGTGATTCAGTAATAGTGATGATCTCACTCCTCTCTTTGTGTGATTCATAATAGTGATCATCTCACTTCTTTCTTTGTCTGTGTGATTCAGTAATAGTGATAATCTCACTTCTTTCTTTGTCTGTGTGACTCAGTAATAGTGATGATTTCACTTCTTTCTTTGTCTGTGTGATTCAGTAATAGTGATGATCTCACTTCTTTCTTTGTCTGTGTGATTCAGTAATAGGGATGATCTCACTTCTTTCTTTGCCTATGTGATTCAATAATAGTGATGATCTCACTTCTTTCTTTGTCTGTGTCATTCAGTAATAGTGATGATCTCACTTCTTTCTTTGTGTGATTCAGTAATAGTGATGATCTCACTTCTCTCTTTGTCTCTGTGATTCAGTTATACAATGATGATCTCACTTCTCTCTTTGTCATTGTGATTCAGTAATGTCCTGTGTTATTCAGTAAAAATGATGATCTTACTTTTCTCTTTGTCTGTGTGATTCAATATCAGTGATGATCTCACTCATTTCCTGTGTGATTCAGTAATAGTGATGACCTAACTTCTTTCTTTGTCTGTGTGATTCAGTAATAGTGATTATCTCACTTCTTTCTTTCTCTGTGTGATTCAATAATAGTGATGATCTCACTTCTCTCTTTGTCTGTGTGATTCAGTAATAATTATCTCACTTTCTCTTTGTCATTCTGATTCAATGATAATGAGGATCTCCATTCTCTAGTTATAATCTCACATTTCTTTGTCTGTAATTCATAATAGTGATGATCTCACTTCTTTCTTTGTCTGTGTGATTCAATAATAGTGATGATCCCACTCTTCTCTTTGTGTGATTCAGTATTAGTGATTATCTTACTTCTCTCTTTGTCTGTGATTCAGTAATAGTGATGATCTCACTTCTTTCTTAGTCTGTGTGATTCAGTAATAGTGATGATTTCACTTCTTTCTTTGTCTGTGATTCAGTAATAGTGATGATTTCACTTCTTTCTTTGTCTGTGTGATTCAGTAATAGTGATGATCTCAATTCTTTCTTTGTCTGTGTCATTCAGTAATAGTGATGGTCTCACTTCTTTCTTTGCCTATGTGATTCAGTAATAGTGATGATCTCACTTCTTTCTTTGTCTGTGTGATTCAGTTATACAATGATGATCTCACTTCTCTCTTTGTCTATGTGATTCAGTAATAGTGATCTCACTTCTCTGTCCTGTGTTATTCAGTAAAAATGATGATCTTACTTTTCTCTTTGTCTGTGTGATTCAATATCAGTGATGATATCACTCATTTCCTGTGTGATTCAGTAATAGTGATGACCTAACTTCTTTCTTTGTCTGTGTGATTCAGTAATAATGATTATCTCACTTCTTTCTTTCTCTGTGTGATTCAATAATATCGATGATCTCACTTCTCTCTTTGTCTGTGTGATTCAGTAATAATTATCTCACTTTCTCTGTCTGTCTGATTCAATAATGAGGATCTCCATTCTCTAGTTATAATCTCACATTTCTTTGTCTGTAATTCATAATAGTGATGATCTCACTTCTTTCTTTGTCTGTGTGATTCAATAATAGTGATGATCTCACTTCTCTCTTTGCATGATTCAGTATTAGTGATTATCTCACTTCTCTCTTTGTCTGTGATTCAGTAATAGTGATGATCTCACTTCTTTCTTAGTCTGTGTGATTCAGTAATAGTGATGATCTCACTTCTTTCTTTGTCTGTGTGATTCAGTAATAGTGACGATTTCACTTCTTTCTTTGTCTGTGTGATTCAGTAATAGTGATGATCTCAATTCTTTCTTTGTCTGTGTCATTCAGTAATAGTGATGGTCTCACTTCTTTCTTTGCCTATGTGATTCAGTAATAGTGATGATCTCACTTCTTTCTTTGTCTGTGTCATTCAGTAATAGTGATGATCTCACTTCTTTCTTTGTCTGTGTGATTCAGTAATAGTGATGATCTCACTTCTCTCTTTGTCTCTGTGATTCAGTTATACAATGATGATCTCACTTCTCTCTTTGTCTTTGTGATTCAGTAATAGTGATCTCACTTCTCTCTCCTGTGTGATTCAGTAAAAATGATGATCTTACTTTTCTCTTTGTCTGTGTGATTCAATATCAGTGATGATCTCACTCATTTCCTGTGTGATTCAGTAATAGTGATGACCTCACTTCTTTCTTCGTGTGTGTTATTCAGTAATAGTGATGATCTCACTTCTTTCTTTGTCTAAGTGATTCAATAATAGTGATGATCTCACTTCTCTCTTTGTCTGTGTGATTCAGTAATAATGATCTCACTTTCTCTTTGTCTGTCTGATTCAATAATAATAATGATCTCCATTCTCTAGTTATAATCTCACATCTCTTTGTCTGTCATTCATAATAGTGATGATCTCACTTCTTTCTTTGTCTGTGTCATTCAGTAATAGTGATGATCACACTTCTCTCTTTGTCTGTGTGATTCAGTAATAGTGATGATCTCACTTCTTTCTTTGCTTGTGTGATTCAGTAATAGTGGTGATCTCACTTCTCTCTTTGTCTGTGTGATTCAGTAATAGTGATGATCTCACTTCTTTCTTTGCATATGTGATTCAGTAATAGTGATAATCTCACATTTTTCTTTGTCTGTGTGATTCAGTTATACAATGATGATCTCACTTCTCTCTTTGTCTGTGTGATTCAGTTATAGCGATTGTCTTATTCTCTCTTTGACTCTTTGATTCAGTAATACATTGATCTCACTTCTCTTCCTAGTATGATTCAGTCATAAGGTGATGGTCCCCCTTTACACTTTATCTTTGTGATTCAGTATTACATCAGTGTTCTCATTTCCCTGTATTTAGGCTATATATACATCAATCATATACTATGGTAGTCTCATTTCCCTCCTACTCTGAATCACCACCCCTTTCTGTGATTCCATTACTCTGGTGGTGGTTAGAGCATCACACTTTGAACTATAGAGTCTCTCACTTCTGGTCAGTGCAGGTTCCAGCAAGAAAGTTTATTTGCTGAAGGCTGGTGGTTTCTTCTCGGGTACAGTGTAACTGGGTTCTGTCCTCCACCATTAAACACTGGCAACCACATTGTTGAACGTGGCATAAAACAAAAATCAAAATTCAAATACATATTTTCGGTGGTCTTCATTTCTCTAAATTAGCACCCCCTTTTCTATGATGCCATTACTTTGGTGGTGGTATTTCTGTTTTTATGTAAATATTCAATCTTCCAGTATAATTTCTAGACAGTTTGCTTACTGTTTTCATTTTATCAAATTAAGAATACTTCATTAGGTACTCTTTATGCTTCATGCATTGTTAATCTACAAATGACATAAATCTAATAAGACATTTTTCTGATCCTTGGAACATAACATCTATGCATTAAATATAAACACAGTAATTTGACAACTGAGTCAAACTTGTAAAAACTTTATCTCCCTGAAGAGTCTGGTTTAGAAACTGAATCACTCAAAATTACCTTAATTTCTAAATGTCTTACTGCCAAATTGGTAGCTAAGTGAGAAATCGGTTAATAAACTGTGTTTATACCTCTATAAAGGAAGTAGATTAGAAAATGCTCTATAGTTATACCAGCACCATTATCCTACAGTTATTATCAAAACTGAAAGTTTATGAAAACGCCAACAGCGGGAATGTCTAGCAATTTTAATGAATTGCAACATGAAGTACCGATATTTATAACATAGTAATTACCTTTCAATATAACTGTCTGATTAAAACATTTTAAACTCTTTCAACTTTTCATTTCAGTTTACTTAGGATGTATCAGATCATGACATTAACATATAAATATGTCTATGAAATCAATTGGTTTCATTCATTCATTTTACTGGATTTTATGTTCCTCTAAAAATATTTTATTTCTAAAAAAAACATGCTTGTGTTGTTCTAGTGGTTGGAGCATTTAACTTGAAAGCACAGGGTTCCTGGTTCAATTCCCGAAATCAAGTCATACCAAAGACATTAAGTGAATTTGAGTACAGTGTAGATAAACAGCTATGTTTACTTGAGTATATTGTAGATAAACAGCTGTTTACTTGAGTATATTGTAGATAAACAGCTGTTTACTTGAGTATATTATAGATAAACAGCTGTTTACTTGAGTATATTGTAGATAAACAGCTGTTTACTTGAGTATATTGTAGATAAACAGCTGTTTACTTGAGAATATTGTAGATAAACAGCTGTTTACTTGAGTATAATGTAGATAAGAAACTACATGCAGGCCTTTTTCTATCAAATTTGGGAATATGACATTGGTGACACAATTGGGAATTTTAATGTCAATTTGTGTCAAATTGGGAAAAATTGTTTGCACACATGGAAATCTAAATGTAATAAAATCTTTTTCTTAAATGAATTTCTCCTTAAATTAATTTACTTTTCATTATGATCATGGACTCAACACCAAATTGGGAATTTTTTTCATCAAATTGGGAAAAACGTGTATTTTGCATCGGGAATAGGCCCAAAATTCAGCCCCATGGAGACTAAAAAGGCCTATACATCTGTTTTAGTATATTGTAGATAAACAACTACATGTACATGTGTTTAAGTATATTGTAGATAAACAACTACATGTACATGTGTTTAAGTATACTGTAGATAAACAACTACATGTACATGTGTTTAAGTATATTGTAGATAAACAACCACATGTGCATGTGTTTAAGTATATTGTAGATAAACAGCTACATGTACATGTGTTTAAGTATATTGTAGATAAACAACTACATGTACATGTGTTTAAGTATATTGTAGATAAACAACTACATGTACATGTGTTTGGGTATATTGTAGATAAACAACTACATGTACATGTGTTTAAGTATATTGTAGATAAACAACTACATGTACATCTGTTTTAGTATATTGTAGATAAACAGCTAAATGTACGTGTGTTTAAGTATATTGTAGAGAAATAGCAACATGTACATGTGTTTAAGTATATTATAGATAAACAACTACATGTACATGTGTTTAAGTATATTATAGATAAACAACTACATGTACATGTGTTTTAGTATACTGTAGAGAAATAGCAACATGTGTTTGAGTATATTGTAGATAAACAGCTACATGTACATGTGTTTAAGTATATTGTAGATAAACAACTACATGTACATGTGTTTAAGTATATTGTAGATAAACAACTACATGTACATCTGTTTTAGTATATTGTAGATAAACAGCTAAATGTACGTGTGTTTAAGTATATTGTAGAGAAATAGCAACATGTACATGTGTTTAAATATTTTATAGATAAACAACTACATGTACATGTGTTTTAGTACACTGTAGAGAAATAGCAACATGTGTTTGAGTATATTGTAGATAAACAGCTACATGTACATGTGTTTTAGTATACTGTAGAGAAATAGCAACAAGTGTTTGAGTATATTGTAGATAAACAGCTACATGTGCATGTGTTTTAGTATACTGTAGAGAAATAGCAACATGTGTTTTAGTATATTGTAGATAAACAGCTACATGTACATGTGTTTTAGTATATTGTAGAGAAATAGCAACATGTGTTTGGGTATATTGTAGAGAAACAGCTACATGTGTTGAGTATATTGTAGGTAAACAGCTACATGTGTTTGAGTATATTGTAGAGAAACAGCTTCATGTGCTTCAGTATTTATTGTAGATAAAGTTATATGTGTTATAATATACTATAGATAAATAGCTACATGTGTTTGAGTATACTGTAGAGAAACAGCTTCATGTGTTTAAGAACACAGCAGAGATTCAGCTATAGTACATGTAATTGAGTACACTGAATATAAACAGCTACATGTGTATCACTGTAGATAAACAACTACATGTGTATCATTGTAGATAAACAGCTACATGTGTAACATTGTAGATAAACAGCTACATGTGTATCATTGTAGATAAACAGCTACATGTGTATCATTGTAGATAAACAGCTACATGTGTATCATTGTAGATAAACAGCTACATGTGTATCATTGTAGATAAACAGCTACATGTGTATCATTGTTGATAAACAGCTACATGTGTATCATTGTAGATAAACAGCTACATGTGTTTTAGTATATTGTAGAGAAATAGCTATGAGTTTGAGTATATTGTAGATAAACAGCTACACGTGTTAAGTATATTGTGGAAAAATATCTAAATGTGTTTGAGTATATTGTAGATAAACATATACATGTGTTGAGTATATTGTAGGTAAACAGCTACATGTGTTTGAGTATATTGTAGAGAAACAGCTTCATGTGCTTCAGTATATATTGTAGATAAAGTTATATGTGTTATAATATATCTATAGATAAATAGCTGCATGTGTTTGAGTATACTGTAGAGAAACAGCTTCATGTGTTTAAGAACACAGCAGAGATTCAACTATAGTACATGTAATTGAGTACACTGAATATAAACAGCTACATGTGTATCACTGTATATAAACAGCTACATGTGTATCATTGTAGATAAACAACTACATGTGTATCATTGTAGATAAACAGCTACATGTGTATCATTGTAGATAAACAGCTACATGTGTATCATTGTAGATAAACAGCTACATGTGTATCATTGTAGATAAACAGCTACATGTGTATCATTGTAGATAAACAGCTACATGTGTATCATTGTAGATAAACAGCTACATGTGTATCATTGTAGATAAACAGCTACATGTGTATCATTGTAGATAAACAGCTACATGTGTATCATTGTTGATAAACAGCTACATGTATATAAGTACACTGCAAATAAAATGTACTATATATATGAGTGCATTTACATCAACGAAAACAAATTTTTCAATTCCATTTAAAATGACCTGGAAACATATGCCAATGCAGAATATAAAACAACAAAATCTTTCCATGACAACATCACTGGTACAAAGTTATGAAAGTCAAGAATACTTGATATTAATTACTTCGTTAGCTAATTATTACTGGAATGACGAGATGCAGAATCAAATCTGCAAACCAGCAGGTGACTACTCCAAAAGCCATTACGAAATTAAGCTTCAAATATATGCGAATATTTATACATCTCTTTATTTATGTCACTGAATTATGACTTCAAGATGAGAAAAGCGTACAGAAATTTGCACTCAAAGATTTTCCAAGACTGTCTGAATTTAAAGCTTATGAATTTTGAAATGACCGACAAAAATGTGAGAAATTTATAGAAGAGTTGTCAGAAGACAACAAAGCTGGCAGGAAATGGGTTTAAATTTTCAAAATAGGATTTTGACCCACTGCTGTCAGGTTTTAAGGTCAAGGTTCTGTAAACATATTGATTCCTTCAGTTCAGGTTAGAGTTATTGAAAAGCAGGTCAAAGTTCAAGGTCAAGGTACCAAATGAAAGCTCTGGTCAAATGAAATATATACAATGTACATGTGAAATATCGAAGCCCAACTCCTCATGGTTTAAAGATATACAGCCGATGTTAAATTTTGTTTAAAGAAGGTCAAATGTCAAGGTTGACTGGGTTGAAATCGGAGTACAGTGAACACAGATGCAGTGTGCCATCTTGATTACAACACAGCCATGGACCAGGTTGAAATCTGAGTACAGTAACCATAGATAATCTATGCCAACTTGACTACAACACAGCCATGGACCAGGTTGATATCTGAACACAGACTTGAGATGGTTAAATACCAACTTGACTACAACACAGCCATGGACCAGGTTGATATCTGAACACAGACTTGAGATGGTTAAATACCAACTTGACTACAACACAGTCATGGACCAGGTTGATATGTGAACAATGACTAGAGATGATTTATGTCAACTTGACTACAACACAGTCATGGACCAGTTTGATATGTGAACACTGACTTGAGATGGTTAAATACCAACTTGACTACAACACAGCCAGGGACCAGGTTGATATCTGAATACAGACTTGAGATGGTTAAATACCAACTTGACTACAACACAGTCATGGACTAGGTTGAAATACAGCTAGGAAAAATATAACTAAGGCTCATTTATACATGTAAATAAATCTAGCTTAAATTTCCAAACTTTGTAGATATTGACTTACATGTAGCAATCATGGATACTATAGCAGAGTCTGGCCCTTTTGGGGGCCCCTAAGGCCTATGGGTCCTATCCCCTTTTCATTTGCAAACTTTATGCAGCTTCACATGGGGATACTTCCTGCCAAACTTGGTTAAAATTGGCCCACTGGCTCCTGAGAAGAAGTTGAAAATTTGTAAAAGTTAACAACAGACCACAGAAGATGCACAACAGACAATGCACCACATACAGGGGATAATAGACCCTTTTTGGGACAGGGTCCAGAACCCTTTCTATTGGGAATTTTACATCACAAGATGATGCTAGATGCATAATGACAGACAAAAAGACGATCACAAAAGGTCACCATGAGCGTATCGCTAAGGTGACCTAATAAACCCAATACAAAAGAATTAATGGATATAAAAAATTTTGATGTTTTTTAAAATCTTACACATGCATCACTGTCTACACAAAGAGAGCAGTGTCTCTCTTATTTCACAAATATTTTTTTTTTGTGCTGTCGAAAAAAAAAACACTAGTTCATCATGTTGTAGTTTGAACGAATCAATAAAACACTTATACACCTTGAACTAAGCACATCATGGTGGCAATTGTTTATGATAAAAAATAATTATGTCAAAATATTATCTGTCTATGAACCGTTGACTAATCAATCTCCCCCGAGAGTAAGAATAATCAAGGTTAAAAAGTGAGTGGTGCCATTTCAGCCGGAATTATTTATGGGTCTTCAATTTCCTTTTGAATAATAAAAAAACTCACAAAACAGGAGCAAGTGAATTGAGCAATTAAATCTATGATAAATGTTGGCCAATAAATGACTGTTTTATACACATAGTAACTTCAGCAAAAGGAATAAAAAAAATGTATGAAATATCCATGGCAACAGTTTCATGAAACATATAGAAAACCAGTAGATTGACTCTAATTGGGTTATAAATCAGACAAATGAGTGACTGGGGAGGTATGTATGGAGCACCACAGGACTTCTCTCCATATAACTGTACACCTGTCACTGAAGCCTTCAAACAATATAAGACTAATTGTGTTGTTCATTTTACAATTTCTCTATAAAATCAATTTCAATACAGTAGTAAATTTCATCATGAAAGTTTAAATGATCTCACTTGTGTGAACTTTCATTATCTGTAAGAATGGTATATTTCATCAGATGTATAAATGAATTTGTCAAAATATGCAAATCCAACCAGTTACAGCAGGCCTTTTGCTGTCAATTTTGGGAAAATGACATTGGCAACACAATTGGGAATTTAAATGTGAATTTGTGTCATACCGGGAAAAATTGTGCGCACAAATGGAAATCTAAATGCATTTAGTAAATGCATTTCCCCTGACATTATTATTTTTTTCATTACAGTTAACATCAAATTGGGAAAAAATATATGCATTTTGCATTGGGAATGGGGCCGAATTTTGGCCCCATGGATACTATAGAAAAGGCCTGTACAGTCAAATTTGCATTAAATACAACCACTGTATAAAAGGCACCTTTCTATAAAGCCATTAAAACATAACTTAAGTTAACTTTTTAAAAATAAATAAACGTGTTTATGAATTCCACTTGCCTGTAACAGCAACTTTTGTCTGTTAAAAAAAGGGTGTTTCCCATTTTATTTTCGTTATTAGATCTAATGAGAGGGCAAATTTAAAATGAAAGCAAAATCTTCAAGCTCCATGTAACTAATTAAAACAGGGACAAACGGACATACAGCCCATCTACGAGACTATGGTAGTTTAAGGTGTGTGTGTGTCCTACTGTTATTTACAGTACCTGAATATGTACAAATTTTCGTTTTTGATAAACATACACATGTACATGTATTAGCATGCATAACAGCGAAATGACGCCTAATTAACATTAATACCAAATCAATATCAATTTGAATTTGTGAAATTTTGACATCCAAATTCTAGCCTAGCTTTAATAATTCCAAAGATACATGTGTACGCTGGTTTCTAAGTCTTATGTAATTTTTCTCCATAGAAATCATTTTATTGGATATCTATATTTCAATGTAATAACTTTGCCAAATTAAAATATAAGTCGGCTTTTATTCACACATATAATATCTTTCAAATTAATGATGAAATCAAATCATAATCTATAACGATTGTGTGTAAAGAAAGAAACAAAGTAAAGAAAGGATCAATTTGGTCTGAGCAATTAATTGACTGTACAAGCAATTTATTCACATTTACAACAATCTCAATTAAGATTTGAATGCTCAAGAAATTACAGCTCGTAAAAACTTTTCCCTACGTTTCAAAAAATCTTACCTTCTGACGTAAAAATCAAACAAAGCCGACAAAATGTTGTGTTCAACCATTATACACCCACAAAAAAAAAAAAAATGCAAAAATTTCTTTTCTATTCTCCAAAGTCTGTAAGCCACTGTATTAAACCTAAATAGAAAATATGAAAAAACAAAATTTAAAAATCAATACTTAAATTTTAGTCTGCCAATCTTACGATTAGTTAATTGTGAAATACGTGACATTTTCTTCCTTTTATGAATGCCTTTGCATGATTTATGCGATAGCATTTCAATAAAAAAGAAACTAAAAGACAAAAAGTAAAGAGGCAACTGGGAAAATTAGGGACAAAATGCAAGTTTTTTAATGAGGCGTGTAAAATGTTTGATTTAAAAGTTTCTGCAATTCAATAAATAAGTGCTGATCTAGCAAATACAGAAATAGTGTCTATTGAAAAACTGTCAATGTTAAAAAAAACATAATTGAATGAAAAGATTGTAAAGTAACTCCAATTAAAGTTCAAAGTGCTGTGAGAATCTTCATATGAATGAGTAGTTCTGATAAATATTATCACCCCTGTTAAAGACAAATTTAATTACGGTAGTACCTAAGAATTCAAGATAATATGTATAGACTGAAGATGTAATTCATTTATACTCTTTTGTCGGAGTTAAGTGATCTTTCTTGCATACATCGGGGACTCTTTGGCCGAGTATTGTGCTTTGAACTTGGAAGTTTTTTGCTTCTAGTCAGTGCAGGTTAAAACCCCGCTGAAACCTAAGCTTAATTTCGTGAGAAAGTCTATTTTCAGGTTTAATTGTAAGTTTACTTGTGGATGTCCGGTGCTCTCTTCCCGCGTACATTATAGCAGGGTTCTCTCCTCCATCATTAAAAGCTGGCCATCACCATATAACTGAAAAATTGTAGAGTGTGGCGTAAAACAAAAATCAAAATTCTACATTCAAATTATTGCCTATGTTCCAGGATCGAACTGGCAAGTCATCAAATTGACTCAATACTCAACCTCAACTAACTTTTTATGATGTTAAGTAAAAACCACATAAAATTTACACTGCAACTGGACATGTTTGTGTATTGACTGCATACCATAGTAAATAAATTATGAAAATTATTGCTCATGGAAACTTCAGAAATATTTTTTAAAAATTGTTAGAGTACATATATGTAATCAAATTTTGAGTACTGTCTTATACATATGTCTAGCCATTAAATAAGCCTATAAATAGAATCGCTCTGGCAAACTTCCCCATAAAATCAACTTAAATGTAGGTTCTTGCGGGGTTCAGACTGACTCAGTGATACCGACTAGGGGTGAGAGATTTCATGGTTTAAAGTGCAGCCACAGATAGACCCTCTAGAATACTGGTAGATGTATTTAGGTATGTATAAGTGCATTGAAAGATTATATGCATCCTGGTAGGTTTGAGTATGGCAATGATACATGCACACTGGTATTTCTGTTATGGTAGAAATGCATATATCTCAGTATCTGTATGATTTTAATGTATGCATCTCAGTATGTATATAATTAAAATAGATGCATCTCAGTATGTATATAATTAAAATAGATGCATCTTAGTACATGTATGTACATAATTAGAATGCATGCATCTCAGTATGTATATAATTAGAATAGATGCATCTTAGTACATATATGTACATAATTAGAATGCATGCATCTCAGTATGTATATAATTAGAATGCATGCATCTCAGTATGTATATACATGTAATTAGAAAGCATGCATCTCAATATGTTTATGATTATAATACATGTGTCTCAGTATGTTCATTATTATAATGTATGCATCTCAGTATGTTTATTATTAAATACATGTGTCTCAGTATGTACATTATTATAATGTATGCATCTCAGTATGTTTATGATTATAATGTGTCTCTGTATGTTCATTATTATAATGTATGTATCTCAGTATGTTTATGATTATAATACATGCATTTCAGTATGTGTATTATTATAATGCATGTATCTCAATGTGTATATAATTAGAGTGCATCTCAATTTGTTTATAATTAGAACACATGCATCTTATACATGTATATGTTATGTTTATGCTTAGAATACATGCATCTCAATATGTTCATAATTAGAATACATGCATCTCTGTATGTATATAATTAGAATAGATGCATCTCAGTATGTATATCTCAGTATGTATATAATTAGAATGCATGCATCTCAGTATGTATATAATTAGAATGCATGCATCTCAGTATGTATATAATTAGAATGCTTGAATCTCAGTATGTATGTACATTGTACATGTAATTAGAAAGCATGCATCTCTTTATATATAATTAGAATACATGCATCTTGGTATGCTCATAATTAGAATACAAATATTCAGTCCTTTTGTCTTTTTCTTACAGTTTCTATAATCAGAAATGATTTAATAAGCAGACAGGCTTTCTCGAGTCTTACACAAATGGAATATCCCTTCAATTCAGTTTACCTTGGCAACAGGAGTTATACATGTATACCTTAATCTTGTTTCAGAATTAATTTAATGTTTTCAGTCTGACACTTAAATCAATATATTTACAAAGGTGTTAAATGAACCGTGAAAATCATCATATGGTTAATCATGACATGTGTCAAAATACGATGGTTGTCTATTTCATGTACATATATCATCACAACAAATGTTCTCAGCAAACAGCTGTGACATGTGTCTGATCTTGCTCATCCCTACATATACAGATTGACTGTCCTGTATCAATGATATGATGAAGAATCCATTGTTTTTTTCGGAATGGAGGAATTAACGGGGATAAATATAAAATGAGAAATTTTTATTATAGCTGAGGCTTTATTCAAATATGTAAAAATAAAATATCAATGATTTCATTTGTAAAATTAGATCAAATGTTGTCTACTTATTAATAGATATCATTTATAACCAGATTAACATTGAGAAATCTGGAAAAGTAAAACTAAACACTTAAATATCTTTGATCTGAACAGGCAGTTCTCGTGTCAATGTGACCCACAATGACATCAAATAATAGATTCCAAGATGCGCTGTACACAAGTCAGTGACAATTTGGAATTATGAATAGTGTTTAACGCCACACTCAACAATTTTTCAGTTACATGGTGCCGGCCAGTTTTAACGGTGGAGGGGAGAACCCAGTTACATTGTACCCATGCAGAGACCATTGAACTATGGTAAGTAAACTAGCAAACTTTCTCACAAAATCAGCTTAGGGTAGGTTTCAGCAGGGCTCAAACCTGCGCTGACCAGAAGTGAGAGACTTTATGGTTCATAGCACAATACTCTAACCACTCGGCCATGGACCCCCCCCCCCCCCATGACAGTGCCTATTACTCTGTAACAATAGCATACCAATAGTACAGTGAAACCTGGAACCATGGCTCTACAATCAGGTTTGTCTGGTTTTCTTGGACAAGTCCAATTTTCACTGGGATCAGTAATTTGTAAATATTACTCCTCACTTATTGTTGAATACAAAAATTAACCACCTGTCTTCTGAGACCACATTCTGAAAACCACTTGGTCATATAAACCTCTTTTTCAATTTGAGAGATCTCACCATCTGTCTCGATTGACTAAAATTCAGTGGTGGGTGGAACAGGTAGGCTTCGGAAGACAAGTTCCACTGTAACATAAGCCTACATACTGACATGTTTTATCATAAGGTCTGTGTGTGTGTGTGTGTGTGTGTGTGTGTGTGTATGTGTCTTTTTCATATTTCACTATGTGTTTCTATGCATTTTATATTTTTATGATAAATATCAAATCAAATATCAAATTTATATCCACATCCTCAATCACTGCCCACATGTACAGCATGGTGACAAAAGTCTTTCCTTTTTCCATCATTTTCTTCTTTGTTTTATATAAAACCAACAATTTTTTATGTTTATAAAATCATAAAATCTTAACACATTTTCCAATTTTATAGTTAATCAAATTAATATTTATAAAATGCATACACAGTAAATTTACTTGATATATTTATGGGAATATGTAGGTTTTAACTATAGAGAAAATTTTTAATTTCCTTACTCGTTATTTTAGTCATCTCTCTTCATGTGAACTAATTTTGTCTCTCATAAAATCAATGTATATTCAAAATATGCAGGATAGCTTTTTATATTTTAGAATTGATTCAAAATATGAATTTAATTTGCCACAGACAGAAATGTTTTATTTTAGTTTCCATTTAAATTTGTGGATTCTATGAACATTTAAGAATTGTTGGTATTATATAAAACAAAGAAGAAAATGGTGGAATAAGGAAAGACTTTTGTCGCCATGCTGTACATGTAGTGCTAAATTAATCTATTATTGGGTCACCACCACTGTTACAAACAGCCTGTTGACAGACAAATAAAAAAGCTGAAAAATGTAGAATTTGATATAGACATTGTGACAGAAACTGATCATGTAACTTACAACATCAATATCAATTACCCCTCAACAAAATTAAAGATAACCTCCTGACACCTGTCATATATTTGCAAGTAACAAACCCCCGCCCCTTCTCTCTAATTGATGTTTAAATATCTATATATATATTTTAATCTAGCTGATTATCAATATTAATTATCATTCTACACACAGCCTAACCAAGTAAATTTTAAGCCAAAACACTGAAACACAGATATACTATATAATAAAACTAATTTATAAGAAAAATTACAGGCCCTTATAGATCTACATGATGCTTTGGAAGAAGATTGTCAAGGGAGATAATCCAGTAAATCTGCTAGAAAACGGAGAAGGTACAGACATTTTATTTACCAATGACAAGTGCATCATAGACCTATAAATATAATACACCCTTCTACTTTTGTCGTTTTGATGCAAGCCAGTAAATGGAGATATAAAAGAAATCTTATATTAGCAATTTTATCAGCGATAAAATAAAGGCTTTATATATCGCTGATTTTATATATACCACTCACTAGATAGACTACCTAACGAGATTCACCCACGATTTTCTCACCGGAGTCTGATTGTAACACTCTTCTGTCTGGGAGTTACAGCACGTTGCACACAAAAAAAAGAAATCTATGGAGTACCACTTCTGTCATTACCAAGAGCAATGACCGTAATTTTAACTGTATCGAAAAACTGAGAAAATTTTAATCGAAAATACATATAGGCCTATATCACCGACATGTAGACCTGTATTCAAAATTTGTATCAGGCCATCTTTTTTTTTTATAGTTTTGGTTAAAAAAAAACAGTAGGCCTATTTAGATCAGGGTCCGAAGTCACCAAATTTACTCAATACTCAAGTTCAACAGTTATTTCGTTATTTTGACTGTATAATCGCTTGTACATTTTTGGGTTTGAGTAATTAGGTAACATATTATTATTTTCCATCATTCACATATAACTTTTTGCGTCACACTTATGATTTTCAAGTAAAAATGAATAAATGCGTTGAGTACGGTACTCAAACTATTTTTTAATATTTCTGAAGTTTTCTTCAAATTAGAAATCATTTTGATCATTATTTACAATTGTATGCTGTCAATATACAAACATGTCCAGTTACAGAATTACGTTTTGCGTGTTTTTACCTTAAAATCGTGAAAAGTTAGTTGAGCTTGAATACTGAGTAAATTTGGTGATTTCGGGCCCTAATCTCCAAATTTCGAAACCAGTTTCAAGTAGCTCTAGATCTACACTTTGGAGACCTAAACAGCATAAATGCCTTCGACTTAGGACTTTTCCTAATTGGTAGTATACCGTACATAGGCCTATAATATAATGATAGTTTTGTCAAATATGTAATTGACATCATTGTCACATATCAAAATACACACGTATAAGTCATAAATAAATCTTAAATGCTTTCTTAGTCTCTGCAGCGATATATAAAGATAACAAACTTTAAATATCGCTGATCTCTGTTTCAGATTCCAGGCCTATGAATGGTATTAAAAAGGTTGAAATTCTTATATTAAGTTGTAACTTTTTTTCTGGTTGATTTTACCAGAAAAAAAGTCACCAAAATTGGATTAACAAAAAAAAAATAATAATAATAAAAAGTATCCTAACTGAAAATCGGGGCCGAATTTCGATCTCGGTTTCTTAGTCAATTTATGATGATACTCATGTCTATCTCTTTTTTTCTAAAACATTTATTTTCACAATTGCAAAAATCAATAACTATAACTTATACCAGCAGGACTTCGCGGTTTTTAAATTTTCAAAAAATGTAATCACCATCCACCTAGATGACTTTATAATCAAAGGGAGATAAGTCTAAAACAGACCTGGGCCCGAAGTCACCAAATTTATTCAGTACTAGAGCTCAACTATCTTTTCATGATTTAAGGTAAAAACACGCAAAACTTAATTCTGTAACTGGACATATTTGTATACTGACAGCATGCAATTGTAAATAATGATCAAAATTATTGTTAATTAGAAGAAAACTTCAGAAATATTAAAAAATAGTTTGAGTACGTACTCAAATTTTGAGTACCGTACTCAACGCATTTATTCATTTTTACTTGAAAATCATAAGTGTGACGCAAAAAATTATATGTGAATGATGGAAAATAATAATATGTTACCTAATTACTCAAACCCAAAAATTTACAAGCGATTATACAGTCAAAATAACGAAATAAAAGTTGAGCTTGAGTATTGAGCAAATTTGGTGACTTCGGGCCCTACTTTACCTGTCTTTCGTTTTGTTTAGATTCTAGGTGTATATATTTTTTTCTTTCAAAAAAGGGTAGATCTGACAATATTGTGGTACATTTTATATACATCCTATTTGTATTTAAATAGTCTGATAAAAGATCATCGCGTGATCGAATTACAAATCTGAGGTAGGAAGAGACGCCCATCCGGCGAGAGCCAGACGGTTTCACCACAAATACCTGTCTCTAGTTTTAAAATATCATAAACTGTGGTAATTTAAAGATAGATCTATTTGAATGTATACGGATATAGATGAATTATTTTTGTAAGATCATTTATTATGAAAGACGGTGTAAGCCGATGTCTGTCGACAGGTGGGCTCAAACCCCCGACCTTGCGGTCGAATTCGTCATTGATTCGTGTATACATAATAGTTTTCCTTGTAAAAAAAAAATAATTTACATTTTGCAGAGAGTAGGCCTACCTGTAAGGCGTCCATATTTTGTCTATAGATTCAATCAACTTTATCAGCGATATATAAAGCTTTAAATATCGCTGACTTTATGGCTTCACATTTAAACATTGTCACAAAAACATGTTACGGCGCAATTCTCGTCAGGAAACGGATTTGTAGAGTATAGGCTACCGTATATTATCCCTGTTTTATAGTATCCTCTTACCCAGCCAAATTGTAATGACTCACGAATAATTCATTTGGGCATTATAGCGTAGTGATTGATTTCACATCGTAATAAATTGTTTTCAATGATTTACACAAAATCGCAAATTATTGATAAATGACACGCATTGTTTTAACCGATTTACACAAAAACATAAAATATTGATAAATCACACATCGAAAAGGAAATCCGTAATGACCACTCAAGAAAAATAAAACCTCAGGAAATTGATTATCATGATAAACAGACGGAGGTGGAATTTATCCTACGCATATACTGTAAGTTAATAACATGATTATTATCTTAACTGCAAGAAAACCGGAATTTCGTCTCATGGATTTGCCAAATTCGGAAATATATACTGAAACGGAAGATGTAGCTAGATGCATGGTGTATACGTATGCCCTATATGCAGTATCAAGAATTATATCACCATCTGGAATTAAATATGGTAAAAATAATAAAAACCACGTGTCTACTATGATCTCTAGTCGCTCCCGTCTCCTTCGGGTATATTCCGGTGACAGAAATCGAACCCGGGACCTTCCGTTTGATAGTCGAACGTTCTAGTATTAAACCGAAACTAGAGCGTCGATCATTTTATGGTAACTTCAAAATCCAAACGGAATTTTCAGTAAGTGTCACTTCCCAGTTTCGAGATATCCAACAAATTTAATGGTTTTTTTTTCAAATCTTGTTTATGTATTTCATTAAATTATTTTCATACTGGAAATCAAGTGGTTCCGTCTATGATCGTTTTGTTCATTTTCCGATTGGAATTACGTCAGTTATGAGTCAGATAAAGGACAGTGTCAAAGGTTAGTGACAAACATCGATATGTTAATACAGTAATCAGTTTCAATACAGCAGGTGAGTCATAAACATGCCATCACATACCCGAGAGATCAACCGGATAGAGAGAAAAAAAACGGAGAGCAAAATCAATAGCCCACCATCGATTTGTGTGTCTGATATGCATTTCCATTAATTATTACACATGACTCATTGTGATCCGTCAACAAAAACCAAAAACAGTAACAACATATTTGCTAACAAGTATACTTAATGTCCACGTATCCCATCCAAACGAGCAAAGGAACCATTTCCCTATAAATGATCCAAAGAAAACTTTTATTACATTCTCCTGTGAACTATATATTTCGAACGCCCGAATAATATTGTCCTAGTGGTAAACAAATTAAAGATCGCAAATTTTTCAACCCGTGAATTAGCAATCTATCCGAGGTAAATCTCATATCGGATATCAGGGTATTGCAGTTGTCTTTCATGCCATGATGATGGTCAGATGAACGTTTGTCGGATTCACCGTATTCAAGAAATTTGATAAATTTGAAAATTTCAGTTATTAGTCGATTAGCCATTTTGATTTAAATTAAACTAACTACACGAAGTGACTTACGTCTCCTCGTAAAAATAGCATGGAAACAACAACGAAACCTTCACAAGGACAACAATTAAAATACTAAGTTAAAAGGGGCATTAGCTGTTTTTACCAGTGAAAAATAATTCTTTTTTTTCTACTTCTACTACATGTACTTGATGTACAATAACAAATAAAAGCTAACCACAGACAAAAATTTTGTAATCCTATATATTTTGTGAAATTAAGGTCAGATCCAGTGTGATATGCATATACAAACATAAGGTTGAATTAATCAATTGCAAGTGAATAATTGCCAAACTGAGTTTCTAAAGCAATTTTACACAATATATAGGAATTTTAGAATGTTTATGTCTGTATATCTCTTTTTGTTATTGTATATCAATCTAAGTAGTAAAAAAAGAAATATTTGTAAGGTTTTGTCATTTTCAAGGTGAGTGAGTGAAAATACAAAATTTACAACACGAGATTTTCAATGTCAAGATGGGTGTAAATACAAAATGTACAACATGAAAGGCGTCTGACGACACGGAGTTTTAGATGGTTTCTAAATCTGAGAAAAAATTGAAAAAATTATTTTGAAATCCGAATGGCTTGGCACTCCAGTGTAATAATATTCTCATATGTTGTATAACGTTGGACCCTGTAGCGGATATATTTTCCAACGAAAGTAATGATTCTTCCAATAGTAAAACGGTTGACCTCACGTCTCACGCATTTTCTGATGTTGTAAGTCTTTCCTTGTATAATATATAATGATTTCAGTCTTCAGTGGTTGATCTCACGTCTCAAGCCTTTTCTGATGTTGTAAGTCTTTACTGGTAAATATATAATGATTTAATTTTATCAACATTTCAATTAAAAAATCGACTAGCTGACCTATGAAAATAGCAATGTCCAGAATAGAACAATTGGTAAATATGTCTGATAAATCGTGGAGATTTAACAAATAAAAGTGTTATGTTTCAGTTTTTGAATTTACTAGGTGGGTGGTAAATACAAACATCAAAACATGACAACAACATGACAATAGATCAAATACCACTGGGCAATTCAATAAATCTTTGAAATGGATCAAGAATTCTGATACAAGATCGATCAGATCACAGCGAAATAATGTCTTGTTTCAGGAATACCGTTTCCTTTTATGAAGATACAAGCAGTAGTGTTGCAAGTATAATTGTGTTATTATGTAGCCTGTAATGAACATCATGATAACAGTTTAGGTGATTATGAGGTAATAGAGGTAAAAGTATGAGACTGGGGTCAGATATGAACTATGTCCCATACATTTTAAATGTGATTAAGGACAATCGCGTCTTATGTTTTATTCGAAATCCAAGGGCAAGGCAACGCGAAACAACGAAATTTTATTGTTTATATCGATTCTTTGTATCAAACAAATGATGGAGTTGGAAAGCTGTTTGTTTATTTGTTTGTTTGTTTGTTTGTTTGAATGATGTTTTAGGCCAAACTCAGCAAATTTTAAGGCACATGGTGGCGGCCATCTCTAAGAGAAGATATACTAGAGGCCAAAATTGATCATCCTTAACAAATGGAATTTTACAGAATTTGCAAATATTGAGAGGTTTAACGTGGAGAATGTAATATTTCCCCTTCTTCATAACATTTGTCACTTCTTATATTTCGAGATATCTTTTTAAAATAAAAATCTTAATGAAAAAGAAATAAAAAGAAATTGATAAAGTATCACTGATTTCATGTTCAGTATGAATTGATGATTTTTCTTATCGGAATTCAACTGAAATACATGTATCAAAAACATTAAAAATTATATATATATATATATATATATATATATATATATATATATATATATATATATATATATATATATATATATATATATATATATATATAGATAGATAGATAGATAGATAGATAGATAGATAGATAGATATATATATATATATATATATATATATATTCGTGCTCCCATGTTTCTTGCGTCTAACATCGCTTAAAACTACAAAATCAGCCATCACCACAGGTGATCACCAGTAATTAGTTATTTGTGAAAATGTCTGGAAATACCAGCTCGTTGATTATATTTGGTGCCTGCAGTAATAAATCGACCTAGCCTTTTTATGAACCACATCATTCCGAAATGTATAACAAACTTGGATTTTTGTCCAATACGCCTCAAATTACCATCAATTTTAAACGTGTTACTTTTTCTTATAACTGACAAAATATAAGCAATATTATCATTTCTCTAGGGATACTATGTCTCGTCTTTTTAAACTCATTGAGAATTGGCGAGATAGAAACTGACGTAAAATCAATACTAAAACTAACTTCATAATTTTCTGTGTCGCAATCAATATGATAACAATGGTAAGTTTAAACTTTGGAATAAATGCGCAAGAAATATTACTAAAGGAGAATAAATTGCTTCAAGATACTATCCAACGAAATCGACTCTAGCATTTTAGCTATAAATGTTTGACTGCCGATATAATGATTATCAATTTATGATATCGCGTGTAAAATGCAACAAAAATTTGATTATTGCAGTTCCGTAGTTGATACTGCCATGCACACGATTTTACGAGAAGGATCTCCATATTTCTTCCGTGTCTTTTACTTAAAATATTTCCTTTGGGATCGGGGGACTGTCGAAGAAACGAACGATGTCCACGAGAGACTTGAATTTCTATGCAAAAGTCGAAAGTTAACGTCAGAAATATCGAAAAGAAAAGAACAATCTAATATTTCTATAAGCAACTATCATTTTTTGAAACCATTTTTACATAAAACCTATTGTTAAATATAAATTTGTTGCTAGGCAATATAGCTGTATAATTTATTTTTACTCGGCGAGATGTGCATTGTGCATAACATATCAAAATGTTTTTATCTGTTTTAGCAGGTCAATGTTCCCAATACATGAAAATGTTTTTGATTTTTATTCATTCATCAAGTTTGTTTTCCCAATAATAATAAAACCATGTCTTAACGAGAGAAACGTTTGTCGTGATATTAGCGTTACTTTATAGATCTAAATAAATTTTGGACTTCATGGTGGGTTTGTGGGGTTTCTTCCTGTGTGTTAACGTCCCACTACGGTTTTCCCAGTTAGAATCACCATGTTTTTAGGTTGGTCATCTTGTACTTAAAGGACATTAGCTGTGTTTGCCTAAACATAATTTCGATTTTTTTAACTTTTAATACTTGTGCTTGATGTACAATAACAAATAATAGCTATACACAGGCATACAAAATCTTATATTCCTGACAGCGTATTTCTGGAAAATAAGGTAAAGTTCAGTGTGGTATCCATATACAAATAGTTAGGTTGAGTTAATCAATTGCAATTGGAAAAGTGCCAAACCTGGGTTTCTCAAGCAATTTTCACAAAATATATAGAAATTTAAGAATTTTTAGGCATATGTATATCTCTTTTTGTTATAATATTTTATCAATCAAAGTAGGAAAAAAGGGAAAAAATAATTTTTGAGAAAAAAAAATAGCTGATGCACTTTTGAACAAAATGTATTTACTTTTTATTGCCATGAGTATCCACAGAACATGCCCACCATGAACAGGGACTTTGACTTTGATCCAAGACTCTCACTGGAGTATTCAGGATTTCGAACGTGAGGACAGACACCAAAGGGTCAGGGTTCATTACCCCATCTGTTATCATATTGTTGCCATTCTTGCAAAGCAAGGACATACACAGTATGGAGTTGTAATCAAACTACATATCGTCATGGTGTATAGTGGGGAAATTTTTGTAAGAAGTAAAAAAGTCAGTACATAAAATGTTTTGTACATAATAATAAACTAATACGTGGTTTGTTATTGTAAAATCCATACAACCTGGCGGGGTGGAGTCTCGTGAACCCTTTCTTGACCTGGGCGAGTTTAAATTTTAGGTTATAAGGCATAACATTAAAATTACACTGACAAGAGAACTAGTCCCTAATTGTTACCAAGTATAAGAGGGTATCTAGTGAGGAACAAAGGGTCTTTCCTGTGCAGCTTGTCATGACCGAAAAGTGAAAAGAATCATCTGTATGATAATCAAAAGGTTAGCCCGCCCCGCCATCTTATGTGAATCCGACAATAGTACGTTGTGATGATTTTACTATATATCATAGCATGTTATAATCATTGAATTTCTGTCCGTTTCAAAGTCCCCACTGTCAAGGTGCTTATCACAGATTGCTAGGTAACCAAGGTCAGCAAAGCATTTCCAAGCTCATTTATGTATCAATCGATGTACAGTGAAACTTGTATATAACGACCTCCTTAGGGACACAGTACAAGAAAACCAGTCTTTATAGGGCGGCGGTCTTTTATATAGAGGTTGATTTGTACACAAATGGTACTTTGGGGGACAGCAAAAACGGTATTTGTGACCAAGTGGTCTTTATACACTGGTGGTCGTTAAAGCAGGTTTTACTGTATTGTGGATATATTTGAAGGCAATATCGGTGATTTTAGATACCGCATTCTAATGTAATGATGATTCGTTTCAAGTTCATTGTCAAGATATTCTTTCAAAGATTCCAAGGTAACAAGGTCAAAAATTCCATTTTCAAGGTTAAGGACAAACCTTCATCTTCCAGAAAACTTATTTTCTTTTTTGGTATTACAAGCTGACTTGAACATAATTACAGCAACTTAAAGGCAAAATGTATATTCGAAGAGCATAAAGTTCGGTATTTTCTGGAATTGGTTTACATATCGGAGAATAGGCAAGCATTAGTATTTTATATAATCTAATTGTTCTTCTCGATTTATAGACGCATTTTTGAAATAATGTGATAACTGATATCTTTGGTCCATAGAAATATTATAAATGTACAGTTTAATGTATGAAATTCATTGAAACCTGATACCAAAGTTATAGTTTTGCAACATTGACCAAAAATGCTCAAGACGATCGTTTATGCAATGAGACTTCATCAATTGAGATCGAATTTGAATTAGATGTTATTCCGAAAGAGAAGGTGGTATCGTACAAGGCCGATAAAAAGTTGGAAAGTGTTTTAATTGTTTATAAGGAAAATGTAGTGAAACAATATAAAAAATCTCAGATACCAAAGTATTAATCTTTCAAGATGTATAGGATACATATACAAATCTGGTAAACATTGGACAAACACGGACCTCTGGAAATCAAGAGGTGGGATCACGTGTCATGGAAGAGTAAACATCCCCTATTGACTGATCACACCCTCCGTGAGTCCAGAGTCAAATCCAAATGAAATAAGTGGGAAACGAATCCTCGTTACAATTTGTACAGAAGTTTCAACAACTGTATTGATCATTTAGCTTGAAAATGTCGATTTCATTTAAAATTTGTCAGCTCATCTAAGGGCAAAAATGGCGATAATTTTCAAGTATTCAGTAATGTCAAATTGATGGCAATGCATATGGCTATCTTTTTCTTCGTTTGATTCGGAGGCTTCTGGGTGAACTCTGCTTCATATGAATAAAAGGAGATGTCGGCTAATAAAGGGGCACATGTGGTCCCCATGGGAATCTCATGCAAGTTGATACAAATCCAAAATGTACTTTTTGTATAGGTTAATAAATAAAGTTTTTCTACAAGTCTTCAGAGTTGTGCCATGTTTATTTGTTTATTCACTAATTACTTAACACATAGTACTCTGACATCGACCTGTAAAAAATGTCTGACACTGAATGCATACATATGTTTTGTTTTGTTTGAAGGGGTGTTTATGTCATAATTAATCATTTTTCAGGTATATTTTTAATGATGGAGGAGAAAACCCGAATACAATATACACGTTCACATGACAAAACCACCATCCTTCCACAAGTAAAGTGACAAACTTCCCTCACAAAATCAGCCTAGGTTCCAGCGGGACTCGAACCTGCGCTGACTAGAGAATGTGAGATACCTCGGGGTTTGAAGCAACATGCATATATGATGTAATGGAAATATAACCTTTATTCAGAATAAGAACAATCGCCTATCAACCACAGATAGCGACTAATTATTTTATGGTATTGGATATTGATGTCATAAAGAAATGTTATTATAATTTGTCAAACGTAAATGTCAGGGTTTTATTGTTACGCAAGTGAAATAAATAGGCAATTCTCAAAAAAGATGCTGTATCATGATTCGAGATGATATCTACATGGTTGTGTAACATAAAAAATACAGCTATTTGTGCAAAGAAAAGTCGCAATAAATAATTGTTAGATCTAAATGAAATAAAACATTGTAAAATACACAGTCTAATGTAACTCCATTAAACATAACAATGTTATGATGGATGGACCAACAAATATCAACGGTAATGTATCATGATCACTGATATTTATGGAGTTATAAATGTACTGATATGATATAAAAATTTACATCATAAATTATTGAACCAGTAAGTAAAGGTAGTAAACAATATCAATAACGGATAACATTTCAAGTAGTACAAGGGATACGTCACAGACCAGACAAACATTGAACACCCGCTCCAGAACATGCCAAAATAATGACTTCTGAAATGCACCGAAGTCTCGATATTATTATTGCTGTTCATGTTTTACTTCTGAGACTAATTAGTCGATTTCTTTATATTTTTTTCTATTAGTATTATTTATTTATTTATTTTGTATATTTTATGGATTAATTGTAAGACTCTATCAAATCAATTTGGGACTAATTATCTACTAGTATTAATAGTATCTGGACACTTTGTCCATTCCGATGTATGTGAAATGTGTAAAGGCTGCACCGGTCCGTTTGATGTCAGAGACAAAATGATCAACGGCTGGGAAATGATAAAAGATGTGGTCGAAATTTCTTTTTCATCCAGATGAAACTTGTACGTGGGCCACGTGGCTACTGTCATGTTGTAAATTTTGAATTTACTGGGTGGGTGTAAATACAAGTAAATTACATCACGACACTATTAAGAGTCTCGTGCCAGGTTTTATTGATTCAAAATGTCCTTCACGGAGTAAAGACCAGTTTTTCCATCACCGTTTCAAAAGTTGATGTAAAATGCATATTAAGAAATTAGACTCCATTTTTCTTATACATTTAGTAAAAAATTGTAAAATAAAGAAAGTTCCTTGGGAATCTCTGGTTTGTTTACACATTAAAAAAAAAAAATGACGTCGACGGTACCGCTACGTTCATTAACGTCAGTTCATTTACGTATACATATATGCGTCACCTAAAGACCTTTCAAGAGTTTATTAAAACAATATTAATTTCAAAATAACCAATGGATGGATCCGTGGGTATTTTCAATGTTTAGCTACATCTCTAGATAATAATATAGAGTGACGTGAAATCCCACGTGTTTAGTTACAACTTACCTTTGATGCCGGTGTGGAAAACTAATATGCTCCAAACTGCTGTTATATAAAATGACAAATAGACAAAATCTTCAGCCGTAAAATTTGTCAAAAACATTCCCAAGTTATACAAAATCTTAATACTAGAAGTATTAGTAATGGCAGACGACAGGCGACCGCTGATAACGAGCCCATGACAAACAGAAAAAAAAATGAGTCACTCTTCGTTACATTCTCATTTTCACAATGAAAAAAAAAACAACCTGAAATCGAATCGAGTGATTCTTAGCCGGCGTCTGTCACTGGCTGTATTACAACACAGTTGATATCGCTAATGAAAGATCGAACAATGTGTGTATCAACATGCATAATGCAGAGACGTTTGAAGACAACATGTCTGTGGCGAATTGCATTTAATTATGAATTATTTGTCAGATCTTCTCAACCCGACAAAATTATGAGTTTTCTCAATACCCCGTCTGCAGAAACAGACACACAGACGGAAAATTACCTCCAGATATTTTCTTAATCCAACCACAATGCACATTCTAATTAGGAAATAGAATTATAGAAGAAATGAAATATTTGATTCTGTGGAGCTCGGAGATAAATAGATAGAAGTGATTATGGAAATAAATATTCAGAACTTTTTTGTATCTGATTTTGGGGGTTTCCAAATAGTATAGCGCCACTTACGTCTCTACATTATAAACAAAAGATTTCACATTAGTTTTTAACAATGATATTTTTGTACTCCTTCAAGGACCAGTGTCACATTGCCACAGACGTGTTGTTTTTTTTTTAGATTTGATAGCGAAACTCAGATAGGCAGAAGAAATACACATTGATTTGGCACTGGAGTTGTCTGTGATCAGTAGATTATGTGCGTACATTAGATATAAATGATTTATATAATTGACTGCAAACAAGGATATATTTCACCATCATAAAAAATCGCAAGGAAACAAAAGCAAGGAACGAAGGCATTACCTAAGAAGTAAAGTTCACAAGTTATTTGGATAAAATTGAAATTGAAAACAAAATGATTATGTATGTGTGTGTGTGTGTGTGTGTGTTCAACTTTTGATGATTTCAATGTTACGTTGAGCATACTGTTTCAACACTGTTAATACATTTGTTGCAGCTAATGTACATCACACATAGAGAAGTGGAAATAATAAGTCAATCATGTTAGAAACATCATAAGTCGAGTAATTGTTGTACATCAAACCAGATAAATCCATGGTATTGAAATTGATGTTGTGGTGGTGGCGCTGTACCCATGGCAACTTCCGGTCATACCAGGAGATTTTTTAAGCAATTACTAATTATCCCGTCACTACGCGTATGGCATGGAAACCCAAGACATTCGATGGTGGAGTTCTGCGAAAGATGAGATGCATCTTGATAGACCAAGCACACACGACCAGAAATTGATGGAGAAGGTGGTAGCGATGGACACCACAGGTCTATACTGAAAAGGCATAAGTCAGGTCAAGCATGACGTATTTAACATATTCAGAAGAAGTAAGAACCAAGGCCGGGGACAGCACCATAACACTTGAGAATTTACTCAAGTCTGGCAATATTCTCAGACTGGCTTGCTCAGTCACTTAGATTTCAGGATTAGTCGGTTTAGGTGAAACTTTTAGACTTAGGCCCCTAAGTAATTTTTAGGCTTTATGGTGTCCCAGAAACGTAGGCTTTATTTGACATGTTCACGAAGACTGTCCGAATATGTACACGTGTGCGTTTATTGTACTTGTAAAATTTGAGTCTCTCATCTGTAAACTGGTGAAGCCTCCACATAAGTAAATTCTTGACTGGAAATGAATCAAACTAATAAAATCGATACCATACCCCACCCCCATCCTCACCCCTCCATAAAAGAAAAATAATAATAATAATAATCATGTTTATATGTCATTCCTGAAACATATTTCAAGACGCAAAATACATTTAGACCCTTTTATCACGCCACCCAATTCGAAATTTTCATTCTGTCTATAATTCCGAAAAAATATTTATCTCTAAGGAAACATAATAACCATAGCGTTGCCTTGTCTCCCACGTGCGCCCAATACGCACGCATCCAGACAGAACAATTAAGTTCGTTTGTGACAAAATCTCTCTACTGCAGACAGATGCACTCATTTTCTGCATCCAGATGCACACTTTTACAGAAAGATTGAAATCTACAACAAAGAAACTCAATTCTATTTACCAGATGGTCAACTCTAATTTTTGCACTCGTCTTTGACAGCTTAATTCACTTTAACATCACGTTACTCGATAGATTGCGAGATTTTGACAGAAATGTGATCAGTAGACAACGTAATCACTTCCTCGTATTACATAACACCGGGCACATCTGTGTACAAGTGCACACGTCACATGATGTCGAAGGTCCTGCAGTGTTTCTTGGTAACTCATCAACCCCTGAAAAACAGTTGACTCTTCTGTAAATCAATGACTTAGACCAGTCCAAATGTGTTATTAGGGGTACATGCCTTAATATGTTCTTAATTTTGAATTTCCGGGATGGTGTCAAGTTTTTATAATGGTATTTTCTAACACTCCTTCAAATCTTAAAGACGATATTTTACACTAATGTTCATAAATAATAACTGTATATCACCAAATAAATCACACATACTTAGGAAGAGAGGGATAGGATGATTATAACATTGAGCTTAACAATGACACTTTATTTTATTTTATTTTTATTTTTATCGTCACGCGTGAATGGACTTCCTCGAACTTAAATATCGTAACATATGATTAAAACGTCATATAATTCTAATTAATTTTCGCAGGCCATAAGACCAAAACTGAATAATCTCAATCGAATTCCATATGATTCATCTCACAGTAAATTAAATTAAATGACACGTCTTATTCATTATGTTTCATGCATTGGATCACTTTCGTTATGTAACATCGCAAGGGCGATGGTACCGTATGAATCCCACATACGCCTAATGCATATTTTCTCCAAAGTAAAAATGAAGAAGTACCAATTGATAATCGAAACTCAGAGTCCATTACAACACGACAAATTAGATGTGTAAATGGTCTCAACGTGAAGAACAATTGCGAATCCCAAACGGGATAGGACCAGGTGTCGGGAAGGAGTCAGCGCCCCCTGCTGGCATACCACACACCACCCGTCGCAATGTTCCATGGAAACTTTTCTAGTTCGACGAAAATGTCAAATTCGGTGAAACAGTCAATTTTGGTGAAAAGATCAAGTTCGGTGAAAAGCACGATTGGCGAAAGGGAGTCTCTGTTTGTGGTCGTGCTCCAGAATACTATCTAATATTCCTGAGAAGGGGACTGCAGCTACAAATGGATAGATGACATTTTAAAAATCAATTTTGTAAAACCCACAGATACCAAAGTATTAATCTCCAAGATGTCGGAAAGATAAATATACCAAAATGGTGAACATTGGACAACATGCATCTCTGAGAATCCAGAAGTGGGATCAGGTGTCATGGAGGAGTAAGATCAGTTTTACTAGAAACAATATTAATAATGTTAGGTTTGTTCATTTTGGATTTGTTAGAGGTATCTATCATAGTAAGTGTTACGACTCTCCGCCGATACTTAAGCATTTGGCATAGCTCTGCGTATGTGCGAATTACTGACGTCGTTATCAGTTATGAATCTAGAGCTGAGTATCTTAATTAATTTATTTCTATTCCATTTTGATGTGAGACGACCGTAAAAGGGCATTAGCTAGTTTACAGAAAAAAAATTCTATTATTTCTACTTTGACTACTTGTACTTGATATACAATAACAATTAGGACCTATACGCAGGTATAAAAATCCTATATTCTTTTATAATTGTATGAAAATAATGTCTGGTCCGGTGTGGAATGCATATACAAGTAGTAAAGTTTAGTTAATCAAATGGAAGTGAATAATTGCCAAACTGGATTTCTCGTGCAATTTTCACAAAATATATAGAAATTTATGAATTATTATGCCTGTGTATATATCTTTTTATTATTGTATATCAATCTTAGTAGTATAAAAAGAAAGGTTTTTTTTAATACAGTTAATCCACCTTTAAAACTGACATTAGGTAAATTAGTTTTGACCACATATATCGTCTTCTGAGTAATCATACCTAGTCGACAGGGGATGCTTAAACTCCTCCAGGACACCTGATCCCCCTCTGGATATCCCGGAGTTCCAATGTTCACCTGATTTGTTTCTTGAATCATCTGACGGTTTATATACGTTGGTATGTATGTTTTTATATTCTTACCAAAAGCGCGATAACTCATTTGGATTTAGCTCATACTCACATATGAGTTACCATCTAAGGGTGAATTTATCGTCCATAATCAGGTTCTGGTTTATAGATGGTTTGGTAAACCTTTCATTTATCGCACCAAACTGGTTTGAAACTAATTTAGGTTTTCTTATTTATCGCGAACAGTTTCAAACCAGTTCGGGAAACCGACCAAACTACCTCCGGAGGTGATCTCAGTGGTTTGCATGTAGTCCAAAGCATGCAAAGACGGCGGCAACCGGCGCAACAGAATGAGACAGAGTGATCTCTTTGGTTTTGTTTTTTTTTTTTTTGGGGGGGGTGGTTGTTTTTTTTTAATAAAGTTTTAAAAATATTGTTTAGTAAAGATTAAATTATGTTTAATATACTATAAAATTCAACAAAATATACACTAAACCCGGTTTACGCAAGTGTATGTACAGCAAATTCTAATATGTCGGTCATTTTGAAAATGCAAACCTATCATTTATTGTATATTAACTTCAAACTTAACGAAACCAGTTGAAACCATGTTGAAACAAGAAATCAAACCTGAAACCATTATACTGTCATTTAATTCGCCCTAAATGAAATGTTTTGAACTTATATTATTCCATTCTCAGCGTTTTCGTAACTCTTCCCTCAATTCTGGAAGCGAATACGAAGAATATATATCCATTTTATCGTTACTGACGTTAACCTACACAATTTCTTTTTTCAATTCAACAACCGCTGCTAACTTATAATATTTATAAAACTCTTCTGACTCCGGAGGTATGATAAGACTTGAACCTAACCGTGTCATGCGCCATCTGTTGTCAAGGGGACATAAAAACTGGTAACATCGGCCAATTGGCCCCAATTGCGCTGTAAAGTTGTACTATTCCCTCCCAGCCATTCAAGCTGTATGTTGCATTAACTTGCTTACATTTTTTTTCTCAGCCATATTCGCATTGTGGTCGCAATATTAACAAGTGTCTACTTCATCTATTTATACTTCATGTGCATGACATATGATTGTGTAAAAATGCGCAAGTCATGGAGCCAACGCCCATTATAATAATGTTTTGTTATCTTTTGAATGATGTTGTAAATATTTGATGTCCGTTTGAGAATCGTCGAATAAAGAACATGAACAAAATGACTGATATAGATTTATAATAAGTAGAGGGCAATTATAACATTTACTGAAAGTTTATTAAACATGGATGTTTGGTATGTAAAAATGAATTGCGATGTACATCGGTAACTCAGATACAAAATACATTCATACACAACATTGAATGTATGTTCAGTAAACAGTTTACAATCGATATATCTAAGTGTAATTAGGAATATTATTCTCAAAAAATTTAATGCTGAACATTGTATATAGAGATATCATATCTCCTGTCAATTTTTGTGGACAATTTATAATTACCAGTCCAAAATGTATTCTATTTCTGTCACCTAGTAGGTCAAAATATTTTTCAGTTTAAATCCAGAGTTATCTTTATGCAATCTGTAATCACTCGCCTATTAACCGTTAGGCCGTGTAGGCTGTTGCATACATATCATTTTGACGAAAAACAAAATTCTTCAATGTGTAACTTAGCATTCTAACTATACAAGAATGCAATTTTTCCATTAAAATTCAACGAACGTTGTTCTAATATTAAATTATTACAATACGACAGTGTTCTGCAAAGTATATTTTAGACCATGCCGTTATATTCCTAAACAATGGTAATTACGGTTCCAATATTCGATCCGTTTTTCGGTTCTTGGATTTGCAGTTTTTCTTATATTGTCAACACTCAAAACAAAGCATTCCCCCCCAAAATGCTTGCATCATACGTATCAAACGACGATATTAATAATCAAGTAGAAGACCAAAGTTCACACTTCCTCAATACGAACATAACTCTTCGGATTTGCAAATATAGTTGCATCTGAGTTTCAAATAAAAAAAACATTTTAAACTGAAACCATTTCAGAAACATTGTACGCATACCATTTCCAGTTTTCAAGAATTACCACTTCCAAATAGCATTTATAACATTAGTTTGTATTTTATGAAAAACAAGAGTAGTAAAAGCTGGGTGCCTCACGTGAACTACGAATTGGCCAGGAGTTTTTTTTTTCTCTGGGGAACTCAAATCCACAAGACAAAATCCCAAACAATGCCAACTTAATCTGAAGCTAAGCGATCCCGGAGTTTTCATTCATGTATTAAAAGTCATGTTCCTCGATGGTTTAAAGAAAAATCTTAAAATTTGCAGGGGATAGACGCCCTGGACTGAACTTTCTATAATTTGTTATTTTAAAAATGGTAATGGCCCACTTCAATGATTTGATTTGATTTTTTTGTTTTACGCCATACTCAACAATCTTTCAGTCATATTTTATTGGTGGGGGAGAAACCCCGGTTACCCGGGTAAAGACCACCGACCTTCCGCAAGTAAACTGGCAAACTTTCCCACATAATTCGAAACGACCCTAGCGGAATTCGAACCAGAGGTGAGAGGCCTTGTGATTTAAAGCGCAATGCTCTAACCACTCGGCCACGGAGGCCCCCTTCCTACTTTAATAACGTCCGACTTGTCCGTGTGTTGTATATCGTGTAACGGGAGATAACTCTCATACATGATACGTAATTATTACAAATACATGTATATGCGAGTGGGTAAAATTCTATTTTATCGAAGAATAAGACCGAACAATTATATTTCATCATCGAACAAATAAAACTAAAACAATTAAATGACAAATAACATATTACAAAAAGTACGTTGATCAAACATATGAAGCATACTAATAAGTCCGATGGATCTAAAGTTGATTGATACCCCCCCCCCAATACATTTCTCACAGGACTGTCAGAGTTATCTCTCTTGGACTTTATAATTAAAGTTCTTATGCGATATAAAATCCTCGAAGTAATTGCTATATCTTATATGCGGATTACAGGATTTATCTCCCATTTGCTGAGTTATCTCCTCTTTATTGCGTGTATCTGGTAAAGACGTATGTGGACACTTTTTGTTTTTTCTGCTTTAAAAAATCCTTGGGCCTATACACCTTACATGCTTAAGTAAACATTATTTACCTCATATATCAAAAATAAAGATAAAAAGTAGCTATATAGTTTTTCGTCCAATTTGTTCATTACAGATACCTGCTCTAATGAAAGACAACTCTTCCAAATGGGAGGTTACTCTGTATTCAGCAAATCAAGAATAGCATTGAATTGAAACTTATAAAACAAATCAATTACATGTATATTACATACTTAACTAGGGTATGTTACATTTCCCTTGTCCAAAACAATTCCTCTATACTGTAATTCCGATTTTTTCGCGGTTCTTTATTTTCGCGACTCACCGGTTATGAATTTATTTGCGAGATTATATTTTCGTGATAACGAATGCCCATTCCGTCGTGTTATTGTCGTTCTTCATTAAAAGAAGTTGCCATCCGTACACTTACAATAAATATCAACCGTCTTCTCAATCTAATTAAAAACAATCTCTAATCGCTCCCACTTTCTGATATGTCGCGTATGGGATCACGTGCAGATGACCTCGTAGGTGTGTCATTTCAACCAATGAAAAAGGGATTTACAGAATCTTGTAAGCGATCAAACAGCAAAGAAATGTAAACATTTTTAACATTATAAAGAACACTGAGCGCACAAATACGGTAGAACAGAATTATATTCATAACCCTGGATGACTTCGAATCACAAAACATATTCTGATGGGATTTTGCGGACTTATGGTTTCCTTTTTTATAAGATAAATAAAATCTCTGTGCCATTAATGTTTGTAAGTCGCATTTTTATTGGTTGAACATCACACATCTACGAGAGGTCACCTACACGTGACCCCAAAGCGAATTACGTTAGATCCTCTACGCTACACATCAGAAAACGGGAGCGGTGAGAGATCGGTTTTTAATTAGATTGCCGTCTTCTAAAAATCAAACCCAAGAACATTGTTCCTTTCAGTTTTACTGTCGGTATCAGGTTATGAAATTTAGCGAGAATTTTAATTTTGCAAACGCGTAAGTACAATTTTCGCGAAAAAAAAACCCGGATTTACAGTATTTGAGAACAGGTTTGTAAGTGCTACAGGCAAGAAGAGTTCGCTACACTGCTCTTAGGGAACAGTGATTATTAAGAAGCAAACACGTGATTGGAAAATTCAAAGCGATTTCTATATAGAAGAAGTTATAAAAAGGTTCGTTCACCAACTGCGATCAACTGCAGAACTGGTGATTAATAAACCACACTTTCACCAATCAACTTTTCAGCAACATTTCGTATCACACATATTAATTATCGATATCTGCGGCAAACAAGTTCCACCTGGCAATCATCGATATCTGTGGCAAACAGAATCCATCTGGCAATCATCGATATCTACTGCAAATAAATTCCACTTGTCAATCATCGATATCTGCGGCAAACAGGTTCCATCTTGCAATCATCGATATATGCGCCAAATACATGTAGGTTCCACTGGCAATCATCGATATCTGCAGCAAACAGGTTCCACTTGTCGATCATCGATATTTGTGGCAAATACATGTAAGTTCCACTGGCAATCATTGATATCTGCAGCAAACATGTTCCACTTCTCGATCATCGATATCTGCGGCAAACAGGTTCCACCTGGCAATCACTGATATCTGCGGCAAATACATGTAGGTTCCACTGGCAATCATCGATATCTGCAGCAAACAGGTTCCACTTGTCAATCATCGATATCTGCAGCAAACAGGTTCCACTTATCAATCATCGATATCTGCAGCAAGCAGGTTCCACTTGTTAATCATCGATATCTGCGGTAAACAAGTTCTGTCCGGCAAATATCAATATCTTCGGCACAAGTTCTGCCTGGCAATCACTGATATCTGCGGCAAATACATGTAGGTTCCACTTGTCAATCATCGATATCTGCGGCAAACAAGTTCCACTTGTCAATCATCGGTATCCATGGTAAACAAATTCCATCTACCAATCATAGATAATCACGCCAACTAATTTCCACCACATAGACGAGTTCTGTTACACAATTGCCAATCATTACGAGTCACTTTTCGGCAAGGTCGTGATCTAAAACAGTAAATATGACATACGTACGGTCAAACCTGTCGGCTATAAAGGTCACTCAATGGAACAAGCAAAAGTAGCTGTTATAGACGAATGGCCTTTATAAAAATGTTTATTCATTATAAGACAGTTAACAAAGGTTATGTTTGAGTGGCCTTTATTGGCAGGTGCCCTTTATACAGAGGTGGCCTTTAATGCAAGTTGGACTGTATCATGTGTGACCACTACACCACCATATGAGATAATTTCATAATTATGTGCCTATTTGTAATGACCGATCATCGGCATATAGTCGCCACTTATCTAAACGTTTAGTTTATAACTTTGGTATTATGTTTATAATATTTAGTTCGACTGTCAGACTTCTAAAGTCTTGGACTGAAAAATAAGTCAGATTTTAACGTTCAGAGAGAAAGTGTCGTCGTCTAAAACATACTACTCGACATCTTTTAAGCAAGATAGTAGGTCGACAAATATTCATAAACAAATTGTAGATCTAGTTCATTCCTTTGCTTTAACAAATGGAGTCCCTTACATCTGATCCCAATGTATATGTACATTGTAACCAGAATCTCTCCTCTACCATTAAAAACTGACCGCATTATATAACTGAAAATGTTTAGTTTGGCTGACACACACACACACACACACACACAAGTTGAAAGCAGTTTCTGTTGCGGACGGGAATATAAAGGTATCAAATATAACGATAAAGGGTAGAGAAGTCTTTTATCAAGAATTGATTCAGAAAATTTGAAAAAAATATATATATATCACGAACTTATGATTATCTATTTAACGTTTTGGTTTTCAGTGATCATAATACACTTTATCCCGTTATTAACGTTCCGAAATGTGCGTCACAGTAGGGGACTGAACATTCAGAAATTTTATTTTCTTATTTGTTTTGTGAGTACTATAGATCGAATAGTGTATTCATATTCTCGTTATTTTAAATAAACCCACGTGTTTTTCAAACAACTCTTTTAAATAGTGAATACTTCCATTTTCAATCGTAGATTTCAATCGGGTAAAGGGGGTATTTTGAAAGGTTCTAAACATGTTGAATTATCAAGATAATTCTTTTAACGTATAATATATACAATAAATTCAAATACCATTTCTTTGACTGTGCAGTGTTGGCACAAAAACTTTAATAACTGAAAACTTCACCATGGCTGAGTCAATAAAACGCGGTAAAAAGTCATTTTTATAGATATTGACTCGTACGATTGTCATCTACAATATGGGAATATTATAAACAAGAAGACAATTTGTGTTAAAACTGACAAAAAAAAAACTTCTATAGGCAGGTGTTCGGGACTTCGAGTGTTTACTATAAATGCCGTCTATTGAAATTATACAATTCTGGCTACGAAAACGGAAAACGGGGAGTATAGAGAGTGAAGGAATTCTAATAACCAAATGTACATTGAATACCTGCCTTAGACAAATTTTAACATTGATATCAACTGTAGCCATACGCGCCTTTTGATAACTATAGCCACACGCGCTGTTTGGTAACTGTAGCCACACGCGCTATTTGGTAATTTTACCACACGCGCTTGTGAATGTTATCAAACTCATGCTTGTAAATAAAGTCCCAGATCTACCTCACATAAGTGTTTTAAATATGTCATTGTATTTATTGTAATGTAGAAAATGGGTTAAGATGCGTGTATTAGTTTTTTTTATCAAATTATATGTGGTCATACGTCCTTTATCCCTTCACATGTGCTATCTATCTGTAAGAACAGAGAAGTTTATATAGTAAAACGCCTAACGTTCAACCTAAAGGTCCCTGGTTCGATCCCCGAGCATGCCACATTGGCTGTCTGCATAACTCTATGCCGAGATAGAGGTAAAATAGTTCTAGGATGTGCAGTTTGATTCCTCCGTTGAAAATAAGGGCCACTAAAGCTAGAACACAAACACGCATTTACAGCGGAACCTCGCCATTCCATCTAACTGATTAGTGAGGTGGTCACTTTACAGAGGTTCAGTGCTTATCAGAGATATTTATCAAGAAACTGTAAATGTATGATCTTAAATGCGAGCTGGCCTCCTAAGCGAGGTGATTTTTAGGCGAGGTTCCACTTTAATACGATGTCTCTCCCTGCTTCACAGAGACGAGTGACAAAGGCATCAGGGATCGCACCTATGGTTACGCCAAGCCAAGCCAAGCCAAATCAAAAAAGCTATCTATAAGCGGTGACATGTCGATAGTCCGACGGTCCGATAGTCCGACAGTTAAATCTCATGGCTATCAAGAGGATTAAACAGAACAAAAAGTCACTTAAATATTTGACGCAGTGTCTGCTTTGTCACCACGCAATTTATAATAACTTTTTAAAAGCCATTTTATTGGGTTCAAACCCATCTTTTCTCCATTAAATTGGTCAAATTGTGTCTTAAGACGGTCATCCCAAACATTTTCCCCTATTTTTAAAATAATTCTCTGATTTTGATCGGACTATCGAACCGTCGGACTATCGAACCGTCGGACTATCGGGATGTCCCCCTATAAGCTACCATGGTAACGTGATATGTTTCCATCTACTAATTCATTGTCGATTTCAAACTCTCTATATATATCTTTTTGATGGCATGCATTGTTCCTGTCCTCTGACCGTGGTGTTATCGATTTATAAAACTAACGCTGTTTTCAAATCGACTCTGAGACAAATGCCATGTTCGGAACCAAAAACGGTCTAATGGACATACTATTTACATGGAAATGAGAACACACCACACTAAGTTTTATGAAAATTTTGCTTTTATTTCATTATTTTACCCTAATGCTTAATGAGATTCCATTACTAATGTACCTAGGATGTTTATGATAATATTATATATATATATAACTGAAAGGACTAATTGAACATAAATCATCATTATTCGCTGAGATACTCAATTCCTTTTAATAGCATATTCCTGTGTTATATATATATATATATAATTAATTAACTTGTTGATGTTTTCCTGTAGCTGTTTTTGATGAAAATATTGTCATATTTATATAACAAGAGGCACATGGGCCTTGCCGCTCACGTGATTTGCAGGAGGTGATGTCTGAGCTTTACATAGGCTTGAGCAGCATAAGTAGCAGCACATGGTAGGGACTTCATGAGGATAATTTGTAGCAAGTTAGAGATGTCTGGAAAAAAATTGTATATTACTGAGCTAAAGAGAATTAAGCATTGGTGGTAATGTTGGAATGGATATGATCTGTGCAAACAATGACACTTCTTGTTAACGTTATGCTGATCAGAAGGCTTGGTGGATTTATTGTGGATTTTCGAGACAATCTGTTAGTGACATTATGGCAAAGGGCCATAACTCTGGAAACAAGGGGTTGCAGACCATAGTTTGTGGGCATTGCATATTGTAATGCGATCAATACTGAATTACAAAAGTTAATGATGTTACCCCATAGAGAGGCCATCACAAAACTTGAACAAAGGGTTATAATTGTGTAAATAAGGGGTTCTACATCCTGAAGTTCATCCAGTTCACAGGATCTTCATGCGACTAATATACATTTCATAGTAATGATGACAATGTGGACAGTCAACATTTTGGGAAATAGCAATATGTCTTTAATCAAGGTGTTCTGGTTGAGTTGGTTCAGTGGTTTTTAAGATTTAGTTGAAAATATCTCAGACAATCAGAGGCCAGGACGGCCATCTTGGTTTTTCAGGTCAGCCTGGAAAACAACACTTTTTCAGGAATACAATATGTGTACCAAGTTTGAAGGCAATCGGTTCAGTGGTTCTTAAGAATAAGTTCAAAATGTCTCAGCCAATCAGACGCCAAGGCGGCAATCTTGGATTTTCGTATCGGCCAAAAAAGCAACAGCACTTGGTCAGGACATCATAAGGAACATGTGTACTAAGTTAGAAGGTTCAGTGATACTGATAGAGGAAGTTTAAAATGTAAATGTTTAACGAACGACGACAGAGAACGATCGCAGTAGCTCACATGAGCAATCATGTGAGCTAAAAAAAAAAGCCACCCCCCCCAAAAAAAAAAAAACAAACAAACAAAACAAAATAGGAAAATCAAAATAAAAAACAAACAAATAAATTGTAATATTATGCACAATATTTATACGCGTACGTGTAACACTGCATTCACGTATCTGCTTTCGATTATTATAATACAACTTGTACTACTCTGAGGATCTAATTCCTAATTTGGATCGCTTCTGCTAAACTGGAATTCGAGAGATATTTTCCATGTACTGAATTGAATGACATGTTTCTATATAACTTTATTGATTCTATAAGCTTCTTTACGAACGTCGGCGTACTAAAACAATAGCAGATATATATATATATATATATATATATATAGATATATACATTAATTTATATATATATATATAATCTATATATATAGCAAGATATATTCTGATAGGCGTCGGACATCTAGGGGGGCTTAGGCCCCCCCCCCTGTCACTTTTTTTGTCAGACAGGCATCGAAAATTTCAAACGTTTCCTGTGTGTCTTCGCACCTTTAGCCCCCCCACTTTGTCTGCATGTTCTCATAAGCCCCGCCAAAACACGTGTGTGTGTTTTAAATATGTAGCCCAACTTTTGTACGACGGCGTGTATCGACTGTAGTGTATTTTGCCTTGTCAGCTAGAATTTCTGAATCAACCGCCTGTCTCTGCTGCAATCGATTTTTACCGTTGAATTCGTAACTTTGTCTGCATATATGTAAATAAAACACTGTAAATATGTATCGTACAGGCGAATCGACTATGTATATATATCATCTGGAATAAATTTGCTGAAGATACGGAACACACACACACACATGTACATATATTAAAATAATATTATATAATTAATATTTTAATATCCAGTGTGTTTTTTTTTTTGAGGAAGGTAGTATCACACACGCGCGCGCGCACACACACACACTTTATAATATTACCAAATTAATTTTTAATATCCATTCATTTTTTTTTAATTATATATAACATTCGACCTGAAAGATTAGATATAGATGTTTAGAAAGACTCAATCATTAGTTACCTACTTTGAATTCCTAAAAAAAGATGGCCTGGGATTACACCATCTAAACAGGATCGAGTTATTGGATTTTGCACTGTTGTTGCAACGTGTTGTATAATAAACTGATAAAAACCACAGACACCAAAGTAATAATCTTCATGATGTTCAGGAGACAATATACAAATCATGTGAACATTAGACAAAGACAGACCTTTGGAAACCCAGAGGTGGGATCAGGTGTCACGGAGAAATAAGCATCCCCCTGTTGACCGATCACACCCGCTGCGAGTCCACAGTCAAATTAAAACGAAATAAGCGAGGGATAAATGCTCGTCAGAAATTGGTATACCCTTATATGTACATTTATATCTATAACCCTAATCTATTTGACGTTTAGATATAGATGTCTTAGAACGAAAAATCATCATCATTTACCGTACTGAATCTAGACTCCAGAAAGTTCTAATGTTATAGTAGAGTCTTGGTAGTTTTACATCGATGTACTGTTAGATTCTTGTATGGGGCTTCCGTGTGACAGAGTGGTTAGAGCATTGTGCTTTGAACCATGATACTTTCTCACTTCTGGTCAGCGCAGGTCCGAGCCCCGCTGGAACCAGTTGATTTTTGTGACAAATTTTGCATGTTTACTTGCGGATGGCCGGCGGTAACTTAAACATTGTTTAGTGTGGCGTAAAACACTACCCCCCACCTAAAAATTTAGTAAGTTTGTGAAGTGGAGTAACACGTTATAGGTTAAGGCAGTCTTCACAGAGGGAAAATGTGTTCGGTTCGAATCCGGTCATTAATGTCTAATGCATTATAAATTATCCGTATCCAAATGTTTTGCTACAGACCTTGAAAAATGTAAATAGAGATAAACTTTAAAAGGAAGTCAATGTTGGGCATTTACAGATTTTTCACCCATGCTTTTGGCTTTGACGGAGGTTTCGAAGGGAAAAAACGACTTGTACGTGACCCTGCTAACTCTGTGGTATGTCTTTCTCGCCGTCGCGTGTGATTCATCGATTAGGCTTTGTGTAAGAACAAAAAATAAAACAAGAAAGAAATTTCACAATTTTCCGTCTGTGTAACTCTGCCCTAGGAAAAAAATATTGATTTTTTGTGGTAATCTTCTGTTCTTCAGATACTCGCAATTAAAATGTCCATAGTCTTCTGCACAGGGTGTTCAGTCTTGAACAAACTCGAGCTCAAGATTGTATGAATCACATTCACGACTTACTGAGACCAGGGACGTGTTATCTACGTCCCTGCTGAGATCTAGTTCTTCTTTCTTAATTTGATTTTTTTTTTTTTAATCGGGATAAGATTCTTGAGTGGCAAACCCTCGGCAAGCCTCGGTGTTGTCATTCAAGAATCTTACCCTCGGATTGAGATTCCTTTGTCATACTCTCAAGGTAGGGGTAGATTCTGTTAGTCACTAGGCCACAGGGACCCCTCCTATTTCTACAAACGTCGGTTAGACGGGTAAAAAAGCAAAAATGATATCTGTCTAAAAAGCTGTACATGTGTTATTATTTGTTTTTGTCGGTACAGATTTGGAAGTTACCTCCCTTTTCGTGGCTACTTTTCAATATATTAGCATTAAAAAATGTACCCAAAAAGTCATGTTCAGTAACTTATGATAAAATGACAAATATGTTGTTTTTTCCTGAATCTTTATAATCTTGGTTAGGTGGAGTACTCTGGTATAAGTTACAATGACAAAAACCCCACGCACAGTATTGAAATGCCACCACAGTCACCACCCGCACCACCACTATACGCACGTCTTTGTCACGACTGTAATAACGTTGCTACAACATCTGCCAGTTTTGTCTTTGAATTTTGAATAGTAACAGTTCACGCCACACTTAACAATTTGTCAGTTATATGGTAGCAGCTAGTTTTTAATGGTGGAGGAGAGAACTCTGTTACAATGTACCCGGGAAGAGACCACTGGCCTTCCGCAAGTGAAAACTGGCAAAGTTTTTTTTTAACTTTGTCTTAAAAATCAGCTTTAATAGGTTCATTATTTTAAACAATAAAGTGATACGGATTCACCATATGATTTCCTTTCTGTATCATCTTCTTTTTACGATACATTGCGAACATAACTGATTGACTGACATATCTGCCTCATGTTCGTCAATTTCATTTACCATGCACTTGTAGGCACCAATGCACAGCATATGTATCATTAACGTCTTTGTTAACAGATTTATAATACTACAACTCGAAGGGTAGTACGTGCTTTATGTCCCAAAATTGTTGTAATATTTAGTCATTTCTGACGTTAATAGTCAAGACTATATTAAATTATCGCCTTTTCTAATTAGTCGTGTGAGAGAAGCTTCTGTAATTCTTTTATTTACTGCTGGGCACATTGTATAACACAATTCACGATAAACTGGTAATATGTATATAAATCGAACAGAGAGAGAGAGAGAGAGAGAGAGAGAGAGAGAGAGAGAGAGAGAGAGAGAGAGAGAGAGAGAGAGAGAGAGAGAGACCCCCCTCTCAGTAATTGTGCCGTGCATCCTTGTCGTTACATACCGTCTTTTTTCTTTTTTTTCTATTATTTCACTTTCTGATACTCACCTAATTATCCCGGCTCCTTTCAAGACACGTGCCAGATAGAAGTGTTATTTTTCATATATCTAATATTTCTTCATCCAATTCGCTAGTCTGTTTGCATGGTTTTCTGTTTTCTGTTTTTATTTCCGATTGAATATTAATACATATTAGTTTTTAACTTTCTGAGCGGAGACATATTTTATTTCAATTTTTGCTTTCAGAGAAAATCAGAGAGAATCTCTTTACTATAAATGATATGTTTAAATACATTGTACAGTATGTCGGTCTCTAAATATATTATGTTATGTAGTGTATTTTTTCTGCGGCTCACCTTGCACTCATAACAGGATTTGGAGTGACAACGAAAGAACGATTATTTATTAACTTCAAATGGGGATCTCGTATAGATTCAAAACATTTATTTCCGATCATTTGCTTGTTTGATTATCGTGTCTTTCGTTCATTTATCTATGTATTTATTTGTCTCCATATCTATTTCTTATATCTCTTTACTCGTGAAAGGTTAGGTGGTTAGATTACGTCGATATGTAAGAAAAAATATGCATGTATATAAAAAGTGCTCGTACCTATAGGCTTTATATATCGCTGATGATTGCTCATCCGCGGGGCAAGGACATACATGTACATTTCCCCGATGCAATACATTTCATGGTCTGTAGGGATGTCGATTGCACGTTGAATATTAACTCGGATAAGTTAGCCTACAGTTCGGAACCTTTCATCAGAGACATATATAATGTTATATATATATATCTCTGCTTTCGCTGTTTGGTTGTAGGCTAATGCTTACTAGGCACATTGCTAATCACGGGAATGGAGATTCATGGACATATTGAAAATAAAACAACTTTTTATTGTAAATCAGCTGAGAGTATCGTGATTTGATCGATAAACTCCCCTGAATTACGTAATGGTCGAACCGCTGAGCACCAACCGCACTTATAGAATGCCATATGAAAATATGAATGAAAGTAATCGGTGTGTAGCTTATATCCAAGCGCATATCTGCATCAGGTATTAAACCCGTTCAGCCGTCATAACAGCGATGGATAAATATAAAATGAAAACAAAATAAAGTATTTGCAATTTTAATCTTTTTTTTTTTCATCTGTGTATGTATAATTTCTTGAATGGTAGCGGCGTTCCCATTTTCACATTACGAAAAAAATAATTAGGTTACCTGAGGTCGATACACCTTTTGGGTGGAGCTAAATCATATTCATACGCGTAGCTTTGCGTATGTAAACATGGACAGGTAAAACTGAAATGGAATAAAAGTTTTGGAGTGTCTCTCGTCTATTTGTTAAATTTCAGATAAACTGAAGTACACATAACAAAAATAACACAAATTCCATCAGTTTACACGGAAAATTAAAGCCACAGAGTCGTATAACAAATGCTTCGTTTGTAGAGCGCGAAAGGATATACACTGATATGATATCTCCGCCTATTGAAACACACAGCAGTTATTAGAATGGCCGACGATAGAGCGGCATGACAAAATCGTTTGTGATGGATATTGTGTGTTTTTATTGTGATAACGCTGGGGAATTATATTTTGGACTGGCAGCAGAGGTTTGTATTTCTTGTTTATTTAATTAAGCAATAATATTTCTTAATTTTTCATCAATGACTTGTTGTTTTGATGCATTTTCGTTGTCAAATAAAGTTGACACTAAGAGACAGTTGGGTCCCGAGTTACCTGCCCTTTGTCCAATCAGCTGATGACATTTTTAACTCGAATCATTTGAAATGTCACTACTCACTATCCCGTCCAATTAGTTGTAATTAATTGTGATATCGTGTTGACACCGAGTGCACGTGTGATAATTTGATTAAGGATGTTTTAGTGTGTTGGAAATCATTTTGTATCGGAAAAGGAATATAAATTCGGATAAGTTCCGTATCCGACTAACGTGACCCCCAGCCGTGCAAAATAATCAAGGTAAGAAAGGTAGAAGACGTTTTGTATGATTTTAACCCGTTGATAGATGCAACATCTACTCAAATTGCACAATTATATATACATGTACAGAATAATTTAAATCCCGTCAGAATTATTGGCCAATTACCGGGTTTATCATTGATCTGAATGTCAACAAATGATTCTCAATATTTTGAAGTTGACACTGCCCTAATTTTGTTTTTGACAGGTGCGTGTTTAGAAAATGTATTCAGAGGTTTTTCGTGCCCCTCTGCCTCATACATTATGAAAAGTTTGATACACTAATGTGTATGATAATTTTCAGCGGGATGTGGAATCCTTCAAATTGTTGGGAAAATAAAGACTTATTTTGCGAAGAGGAAACGCTGGGTAAAATCAGAGAATTTTATATGTCCCATTTAAATTCCTTTATTTTACCCAGCGTTTCTACAGAAATTAACTGTAAACTTAACAGTCATAAATTCAACCTGAAACACTGGTATTTCACAGGATGTAATATTAATAGTTTAAATGTTTCTTTATATTAGGGCAAGTAGATAGATAAAATGACATATATATCATTTATAACGGCATGTACACGTATGTATGTTTGTAATAACACTATACATAATTCTGATGTTTTATTGAAACACAGGGGACCAGTATTAATCATGTTCAAAATAACCAGAAATTTAAATAAATTTACAGATTCCAATTTTGCTGCAGGAGAATGCAATTTTTTTATAAAGTTTTTACATAAGAAAATGTATTTTAAATGTTTTATATCTTGAAAAAAAAATGAAAATACCCCTTTATGCCCAATTACTAATTGATTTCTAGTTAACTTCATTTTACCAGGAGTACATGTATACAATCAAGAAAGAGAAGGGAGAGAGTATTATAATTATGTTTTGTTCACATTCATAGCATTGAGTGTACCTAATTAACAAAGTTGAGCACACTGTCTCTATTAATATTGAAAGTTTCATATGTTCAAAGAGAACACCATACAGGGCCACAAACTGTTAACTGACAGTTGCATGCTCATGTTAGTTGTTAACAGCTTTTCAATTTCCCACCTGGTTGATAATTCAGCCATTGTATTTATTGCCTTATGCATAGAAAATGGACTTACACCTAAGCCTCAGGTCTAATTACTACTGATGTTCCAACAATTACTGTATAGGAAATCCAGTCTATAAACCTAAAATTGAATTACATGTGCGTTTCTGTTAATCTGCAGAAATGGATTTCATAATCTATTTCATATCAGTATGCTGTCTCTGAAAACAAAAGAAAGTGTATTCACACAACATCTAAATGTAAACACAAGTAGAAAGTTTTAAAGACATCAAATTTGAGAAAGAGCAGGTGTATATTATATATCAAGATTAAGGTAAGAATGTGAATGTTTATGAATTATTTATCTAAATGCCTTGTGCTAGTGTGATAAAAAGTTATAATCATAAATTCATAGTTCAAAGGCATCACAGCCAATGTCCAGATGCTGTTTATAATGCATAGCAATGAATACATTTTTGTTTTATTTTGGGGGTCCAGTCATGGTCAATAAAAATATACCTGTTTATATATACATGTATATACACACAGGTATACATACCTTATTTATGTAGTTTTGTAAAAAGTTTTAAAAGATAACGTTCTGACAGACTGCATGCAGGATCCCTCATTTACGAGATATCAGATCTTCCCCAGGCGTTATGCGATTATACGGTACTTTCCCAGAATTCAAAATCTACCTAAAAATGATTTAATAGTCATAAACAGTGTCATGAAGGAAGTCCAAACAGTGCAGTTTTTATTTACAAATAATGCTAGTGGCAGGGAATAAGTTTACGATCTGAGTTACATGTATGTATACAGATCTTTAAGAGAAACCCCTTTGAGCTTGAATAATGCATGTATAAAATGTTTTTATTCCATCAGACTTTGAGAGTTTTGAAAATATTAAAGAAGAAAGGTATAAGGCAATTGATTTTATGGAAAAAGAAAATATACATGAATGTTTGTATATATTTAATCATATGATAGTATGATAACCGATACAGTTTTAAGATGTTCAGAATATTATGGCTATAATAATGTATATAACCGTGGGCTGGACAAATTAAAACGCATGCAGTGCATGTACATGTATCAGTTCTGTTACAGTTGAACCTTGCCATTAAGACCCTCTGACTAACTAAAAGTGGTCTCATTAGTGAGGTGGTCTCATTAGTGAGGTGGTCTCATTAGTGAGGTGGTCTCATTAGTGAGGGTACATGTATAAATTGATTAATGGGGAAATTTTAAAGAGACTGAATATTAATAGTCTTAAATGTGTGGTGGTCTCCTGAGCGAGGTGGTTCTTTAGTTGAGGTTCAACTTTACCGGTATTTGTAGTGGTTCATACATGACAATGTAATTTTTCATCCTTCCATGTACAGGTACATGTAAAATTCCACAAACCATGCAGTTAAACTTGTTCGTTAATACGCAATAGAGAGACCGCTGTACCTGTCTTTTAAGTGCCACATTCTAGTGGCGGATGGGGTGGTCTTCCAAGGCAGGTTTCACTGTGTTTACATCAAGTTTGACTTGTAGCTTCTGCTACATGTAATTTCTTTAACAGTAAGCAAGTAAGCATTTTATAATATACCTTTAATCAGACATGTAACAGCTTGTAAAAGGAAATGTACATGTAGATCTAAAAGCTAAACACAGGTTTCTAGGATAATTTCCTTGTCATATTTAGGATTAACTTATTTAGTTAAGTCACATATTTCTCAATGTATGTCTATAACATTTAGAACAAGGTCAACTAAAATGGTGGTTTTATCAATTTGTGATTTTACAAATAAAATTGATATACAATCATGTACATGTTAGTAGATGAGTACATTTACATAACAGTTTCATATACATGGAGGGATTGCCCTAACTCCTATTCCTAAATTCTGGGTCCATGGTTTTAAAAAAAAAAATTCAGAAAATATATGAAGTTCTAAGTAAAACAGAAAAACTTAATTTGAGGCTTTGGTTAAAAATAATTTATCCTTTATTTTGAAAATCCAATTTGGGAATTTTTGTGTATTTCGGGGAAAATACAATAAGTAATTTTTGCATTGGGAAATGGGTGTAACAGGACCCAAAAATGACCTTGGAAAACTCCTGACACATGTACATGTTTATATGAAACTGTACTTATTGTACATTAAATTTGTTTAATCTTGGCAACATGCATGCAGATGAGTGGCTGTGCTGTAATGAAGTGCTAAATTTATTTTGGATAATTCCAAAGAATAAAAAAATATTTTATGTTTTATATATATATAGTTTATATTAAAATACTTACATGTTTGCACTAGAACTTAATTTACCAGTAATTTAAAGTCAGCTATATGAAGAAATCGCTATCAGTGAAACATACATGTACATGTTAATTAAATTCTTATCATAAACGTTTTTTTCAAAATTCAACAAGTTCACTTTAACTCCATTATTACTGCATGTTTGAAGTACATGTATGTGATTTAGGAACATTTTATGTATTTTCTTGTTTTTCTTGGCATAATATTTATTAAAAAAACCCTGATTAATATATGCAAAATTAATAAAATTAAAAGTGGGACAATTTATTGTTGATCACTTGAATACAGAAAAGTGTTAATTAATGCAAATTCAGTTTCTCAAACATCAAAGCTTTCTTTTTTTAGAAACTTGTATAAAATGTAAACATTACACATCTAGTACAATAACATTACTCATCAGTCAGAATATTTTGAAGACTTTATTTGTACTGTGCATAAATGTGTTCATCTAGGAGGTTTCCATTGCTAAACAATTTTTACAATTAAAATAGGGTTATATCTACATTGTGTAGTCTGAAGGTACGTGTTTGTTTACATGTAAGTGACGTGTATACATTGTAACTTATTGATCCAAATACACAATACAAAAGGATGAAATATACAGTTTATTTTGTATTAACTTATTTTACATTTACATACAATGTATATAGTTCATGCAGTGCAATCAAGGAGCATAAATTGGATTAATTAAATAATCAGGCAAGTTTTCATAATTTTTTTGTTTGTTTGTTATTTCCTTAAATATTTTTTTAAACATTTTAAAAAATTATAAAGACTTGTCTTTGAACACCTTTAAACTTCTAACCACGCAGCTGCCGTGATCATTATCTGCTACCCTTTTGACCCCATTGACCACAATGGACTGGCCTTATATACAGCAGAAAAGAACAAACCATTAAGATATTTGGGGATAAATAGGGTTAAGAGCTTTTGTTTAGTTTTTTTCAGCACCTGGTCAGCAGCTTTTGAAAAATTATAAAATTTCAAATGAAAAATATATTCTAGATTGAATTTGAATAAAATATTTTAGGATATTTAAAGGACAACTGAGTTCATTTGTACATGTAAACCAGTACATTATTTATAAGAACATTACATGTCTAATTACATGTACATGTATACGGTATATATCTGATATTTCCAGCCAGACTCTGTCAATGTGATTACAAAATTGAAGTAATGACACTGAAGGGGTCCCTGGGATATGACAAGATTGTTTTATCGATGAATAAAAACCAGATACCACTGTTTGTCTCAAAAATGTTAAGTGTGGCTAAAACACCAGAGTATTTATTTAAATTGATAAATCAATTGAATGCTCCCTCCAGTCCGCTTTGAAGCACTTGAAAATTTCCATCTTTGAAGTTCAAAATACATCTGTATTATTACTTTGTGCATGCTAGACTGCTGCGCTGGATATTTCCGGTCATAAAAATTGGAAATCTCATCTGTAATATCTCGTCACTTTGATTACAAGAGTAAAGGGTTCTTAATTAATATACCTGTTGTTTACAACACCTGAATCGGTTCAGTTGATGGAAGGTAATTTAAAGGGAGGGATATACGTCACGTGCACGTAAATATAAATGGTTTAACTTTAGAAGTCACATATATCGGTAATATAAACTTATAAACTGTTATATCTGATCCTCTGGTTGGCTATATACAGTAAAACCTGTATATAGGGGCCACCCAAGGGACCAGAAAATATTGGCCTTCATGTGCAGGTGACCCTTATACACAGGTTCAATTTAGTTGAAGTATGCAGTCAAGGGACTTTTCAAAACTGGCCTTTATAGACAGGTGATCCTTATATAGAGGTGGCCGCTATAGCAGGTTTTACTGTAGTACTGAGAGTGGGAACACAACATGACTTAATACGTAGTGTAGCTCAGAGCTCAAGCTTGATATCGGCAGTTGGCAGTGAACTTAATAATTTGTAGAAGGACTGCTTACAAAAACTGCTCATCTCTGAACTTCACCAGAGCTTTGGACCAATAGAAAGTCCAATTGGTGCCACTTCAGAAAACTTGTGTATCTGTATCAAGGAAGGAACAACCATATTGCTGACATTACATGTGCATGTAGTTTTGTACATAAGAGCATATTAGTCAGAGACATGTACATGTGTACATCTAGTAAACAAAAAATGTATGTACATGTATATATTATACATGTTCATTGTACATGTAGATACAGTGAGATACAAGAGGAAAATATGAAATGTAGATTTCTATAAGATACCCCTTTTTTTATACATTGTATGTACTTATACATATGAAGTATGTGAGTAATTTATGACTTGGTAACTGATACCAGTTCTGAATACTTACAAAAAATATTAAAAGTACATATTTATTGTTTATGACCTAAAATTTGATACATATTGATGTTCATACATATATACATGTGTGTAAAAATAAACAACCACATTTATCTTGAATGATACTGTTATCATAGACAGCCTCGTGTACTTTAGTTTTGTGTCGTTCTCGTTAACAAAACATTAGATCTCTCTCGAGGTCAGATATTATAATGAGAAGATTTTATTCTCTCTCTTCCTGTATTATTATACCTTATTTTTTGTTCTTTTAAACCTGCGCTCAGACACAGACTTTGATAAAGTTAGGTTCGCATCAGATCTTTCGTCTGTATATATTTACATGTACGCGGTAATATTTTTCATATACATGTATATGTACAATGTACAATGTATGATGAATTCGTCCATTGATAAATCGTAAACACAAGCTACAGGTAGATCTAGACTAATCTTGTGGAACTGCTAAGTTCGTTTATGACTGCGATCAGAATTTTATGAATGAACGAATGAATCATAGCACAGCTTTTTACCTGCTTAAGTATTCCGGAGACACAGGTAAAAATATAAAAAACTTTTAAGTTATTAAACCTACAGGTAGAAGATCAACTCGTATATATGATTTGGCCTCTGTTACTACATATAGTCTAATAAATCATGTCACACAACAAAACCAGAGAATGAACAAAAAAGTTAAGGATTGGAGACTTTTCGTGAGACCAAATGCGGATGTAAGATTATCAGATATGTGTGTGTAAAGTTATGATAAAATGATATGATAGTTTGTATAATCATGTCATCCTACTGAATGTGTAATTTTAGATAAGAGCCTGTACGTACATTGTGTCAATTTCATTTTCGACTTTTGTGGAATTACCGGTAATTCTTTTTTTACCTATGTGTTGATCATCATTATAGGTACTTTTCGTAGAACGTACATGTATATCTGCCGCCATATATACATTTTAAGCAGTGGACTGTAAAATCATATTTATCAACATACAGTTAATTAAATAACGATATTTGATATGGACAGTTTCAGGATACACGTAAGTTTCATTTACAGTTGATTTATTGCGAAAATCAGAAATTTTTATGAGAATTCAGCATTAATCTACCTTTGGTCTTTGATTTTTAGTTGAAAATATAAAGGGACTAATTAATAATCATTAAATTTATGAGCCATCAAAATGTTTATGAACAAAATGTACAATGTACATGTAGGCTTACATGTACAATTAATGTATGCTTATATGCAAGTAGGTTTTGTAAGAATTTACAAGATAAAAATGTCTGTATCTTTTGACACTTGTCCGATGATAAAGCATTATTCAGAATTTTGAAGTAACTGTAAGAGGTTTATAATCATGTAACTATCTATCTACATGTACATACCCCGGGTACAGGGTATATCACACAGCCTTTATTTTTCATCTAATCTCGACATTTTCTCAGTCTGATAAAAGTTTTGTAATCACTTTATTAATGTTCAGAGAGTTTGATCTTGTCTCTTGAGATGACCAGAATTCGAAATGTTATTTACTTGTTTCTTTCTTCATGTATGGTCCCACCTGCATTGAGACATCTTTAAGCTACAGGTAAAATGCCTCCAATGTTTAACCTATGCATTGGACTGATTTCAAAGCAGGAGTTAATTAATTTGGCAATTCATTAATGCGCCATACCAATTCTCACACATGGGCATATCCAAAGAACTCTGTAAATTTCCCATCTTCTGTTGATCGGCTAACATTAAAAAATCATTAGTTTGATTTGCCTGACCAGAAGTTTTGGAATGGGGTCATTCAGTAGCATAGGAAAACCTTTTTTTAAAATTCTTTTTCAAATTTGATGTCATTTGGACAAAATTTATAAAAACTAAAAAATAGGGCAAAAATACTTAAAATAATTTGGGTTGGGTTGGGTTAACCCCTAAAAACACATTTGGACTGGTCAAAGTCATTGCATAATTTACAGAAGAGTACATTGTTTTTCAGGTGTTGATGAGTTAAAAATAATTCGAGTTGAAGCTTTTTAGATTGAGTTGGTGGGGTCACATAAAAAAAATATTTTTTAGGCGTGAATTCTACATAATACATGTACGTCGTGTACATACATTGCATCATTAATAATAAATGTGATGATTTTAATGATGGCTGTTAATTCCATTATAAAGCACTTTATTTTTTGGTAATCTTATTTAGCTATTAGCCGGACATCAGGTATATTTACGACAGTCTTACCTTGTTTGATATATACCGACCATTTGTTTTGACCACAAGGCATGGACAAGTAGCTTTAGGTAACATGCCGTGCTGGCAAAAAATCAGGTCCGAGAAATTCTTATCAATTGAAATAAAAATGGACAAGCTGATTGAGAACAAAATAATAGATGATGAATTGTTATAGAGTAAATCAAAGTTTCATAATGGCTAATCTATTGACATTAACTTATTCACCCCTTAACACACATTTGGTCTGGTCTAAGTCATTGATTTAAAGAAGAGTCCATTGTTTTTCAGAGGTTGATGAATTAATATTTGATCCACATTGGATAGTATGATTGATCAAAGTGGGTCAATTTTCTTATCGGCATAGATCAGTATTTTATGTGGATTCAATGGATAACATGTTTTTGATGATACATGTACACATGTATATTTATCAGTCAATATCAGCGTGGTTCAGTGGTTACCGATATCTGCTAATCTCTCTATCCATTAATTCTATATCTACCTGTATCTGTTAGTGGTCATCCACCGGGGTTAAACTCTTTGTCTGTTTACATTTGTGTATGTTGCCATCTACCCCTAGGTTTTTGTCTGTGTACAATTGTGTATGTGGTCATCTACTCCTGGGTTTTTGTCAAGGTAATTGGTCATCTGTGTCCATCTCCAATACATCCATATATCCATAAGTAGCCACTTTCAGTTTTGGTAAATTGTTAACACATCAACTCCTGAAAACACATTTGGACTGGTCTTGGCAATTGATTTTCAAAAGAGTTAATTGTTTTTAGGGCTTGACGAGTTAATCCCCGATTGCAAATTTCTGTACATGTATGTTTACTATTTACGCTGTATACGTAAACATCTGAATGTTCCTGGTGTACAATGGGTATTTTTTGGATATCTTGATATTAACAGTTACAGGTGTTTTCTCAGGTAAATTCGCACCCAAATTAAATGGATATATTGTTAAACTCCCACGCCTCAAAAATCAGGTTATAGAGTTGTTTATGTGAGTATTAACAGTGATCAAATGGACTATTGAGTCAAAAGTTGATATGCAAATTAACAGGATAATTTGCACAATATAGTTCTCGGGTTCCTGTAAGATCGTATGATCATATGTTTTCTGTATACCCTTAATATACATGTAGTTTTTGGGGTTTCCTATTAATTCTCTGTTCCTTTGTGAGTGGTGGGTAAATTTAGACGTGATCAAATTGCCACTAAATTCATTTTACAGAAATTTATTTCAAAATAATGATCATTCTACAGGTACATACATTCACTAGATTTGGAAAATTGGTAGTTTTCACCAGAGTTTTTCCTCTATTTAGTCTTCTGCTTTGACATCTGTGCTGTAACCTGATTTGAGTTGTCAATTACAGTTGTGATGTCGCTGATTACCGATATTGAGCTTTAAGCTGTTGTACATGTATGTAGGGCCTTTGCAGTTGTCCATGTGAAATGTTCCATTGTTTGTGTAAAATCTTTCAGTTTTGTTGTCATTTATTAGTGTGAAGTTTCTAGTTGTTGGTGCAATAGTTTCACTTGTTGGGATGAGGCTTTCAGCAGTTGTGAAAGCTTTGGTTGTTTGTGTGACATTTCAGTTATTTGTGTGAAGTCTTCAGTTGTTGGTATATTACATTGTATCACTACATTTGTAGGTGTTGATGTAATGGGGTAATCAGTGGGAGTGTCTAGTTGCTGGGGTGAAGTCTTTGCTAGTTGGTTGGTAATATTGGTAGGCAAAATCATTTTTAAATTTTCTTTTTGATTTTGATATGTAAATTGGACAAAAATTCAAATTTTTGAAAAAGTTGGCAAAATTGCCTACGGTAAATATTTTTAGGTGGGATGGCTTTGTCACTTGAGACAAATCTTTCTGATTTTTAGCCGAGAGTCACAAGTTATCGGTGTTCACACTAGATTTTTCTGTGAGATAGTTATATTTTTTTCACCATAAGTCTCAAGTTGGTGTAGAAATTTCAATTTCTGTTTTGAAAATCCGCTGTCCAGGCTACATGTAGCTGTCAACTTAGCCAACATACCCCCACAGACACGATTGAACTGAGCATATCATTGTCATGAAGTATAGTCCACAGTTTTTCAGGGATGACTGAGTTAGTTAATGTACCAGTAAGTTACTGAAGTATGTGGTTTATGGTACTTCACAATCAGAATGGCTCGTTTACAATGATAATGGTAATTTATGTGAAGTCTACCCCTTGGTCAAATTACAGTACTGTGTGGTCACTGATAAAAATTGTCCCATTTAGAGCTGGTCAATGCTGGGAGTAGAATGCAATTGCCCGTGGCTTATAGCACATGGTGGCTTATAGCACATCGTAAAGTAAATGGTTTGGTGGTCTTTGCGGGCGGGAGGTTGACAATGGGTATATATATATATATATACATTTTAGCTTGGACAGAGAATGTTATATATTAACTAGCTGTTTATGTCCTTACATTGGGTAAATTATCTGTGTGTTAATGTATTCTAATAAAATGAAGCAGTTTTATTTTCTATCGAAACCTCAAAAGTCAGGTCAGGACAGGACACTTGTGTACATGAACATGTATACAGACCACAAAATTACATAGAAGCCATTGTTCAGGTTACATGCAGGTTACGACAAATGCAAATCACAGAACCTCCTTTTTATTCTCTGTGAATTTCATTTTAAAGTCTTCATTATTGCTATCGTAACCTGTAGGTTATGGTCATTCTTTTTTGCGTAACCTGTGAGTGGGTTACAATTATTTATTTCTGTTATTTTGTGGCCTGTGTATACATGGATCCTGTACCCAATAATTTTTTTCAAGGTGTTTCAGAGACATGCATGTTTGATTAATACTGAGGGGTACAATGTACATTTGTACATTGTACATTTACACATTGGGCTGTAACTTTTGAAATATTAGAAGTACATGTAGTATTGTAGTAGAATTTTAAAATTTCAAATGTGCAATCCTTATGATCAGCCATTTTATATGGCACCATGACCTTTGAACCAGTGACCTACATGTACTGCTACATGTATATATTGAAATGTCAAGTGTACATGTACATAAAGCCATTTGACCTACTTTTAACTCAGAATATCGGTATCCGAGATGCAGTGCTTCGTTGTCTTCGGAGAACTTTTGTTAGGTAAATTAATTGTGTATTGCAGCATGTACTACATGTATGTATGATTATAAAGATCATGTGGTGCATCAAGTACTAATTTTTACTCAATTTCTTTAAATTCGCATTGTTTATTTTCTGTTAAGTTTTTGTTTATTTTCTGTTAAGTTTTGATTTTGACATTTATGCGATTCGTTTTATAAGGAGATAAAAGAAAATAAGAGAATCTTGAATTCTAAAAATCATACCATTTATTCAAAAAGATGATACATGTATATCTAGAAAGCAGTATGACTCAAGTTAAAATTTGACTTCCGATAAAAAAACCCAAAGTGTCATGTTTCTATAAATAAAATTTAAAGTCCACTTTTTGTTTAAGGTTTGTGCCACTTGAAACTGATAAGCATTAACTCGAGAGAACAGTGACAATCCTTTACTTTAAGTTTGTTTAACTTTAGGATAAATGTTTAATATTGTTCCGAGAATGCAGTCCCTGTTGATTCACGCGTAAGGGAGCAGGTGCCAATTATTGGTTGAACTTTTTTTTTTTTTTTTTCGTTGGTGTCATGATAGCTGTTTGCAGTTTAAGTCAATAAAATCTTGAATCTCATAATAGGTACATGTAGACTCGAAGGACAAACCAGTGTTTAATCCTACTTCTTTATTGAATATGTAAACCAGAACAGGGGGCTCACCACACCGCGTGAGAAGTCGGGATTATTATATACCGATATTCCTTTCAATGGCTAATATTCTCCTTGTTGTGTGGCTTGAGGAGAAGTTATGTCATCTAAAATATCTGAAAACTTACAGACAATCTTTCAATGGCCAATATTCTCTTTGTTGTATGGCTTAGGGAGAAGTTATGTTATATAAAATAAATGAAAAACTTACAGACAATCTCTTCATTTATATTGTACATGTACAGTATGGTCCCAACTGGTTTTATTTAGGGTCAGCGCAGGTCCGGTATAAGGCCTCATTCCCAATGGCAAAATTTAACATTTTTTTCCCAATTTTAGGCCAAAATACAAGATGTACATGTATTCCCAATTCTAATACTGGTCATGTGAGAAAAGGGACATCTTCGGTAGTAATTAATTAAAAAAGAAAAAAAAGAAAATAAGAATAAATGCAGTTGAATTTTCTGAAGCAATTAAGATACAAAGCAAACTAAGTAAATTTGAATAAATTAACCACTATAATATCAGAGGACTCATAATGTCAGCTGCTAAATGCTAATGTCAGATTTTTCTCACTTTGTGAAAACTGTTACAATATTTCCAGTTGGAAAGGTACATGTACTGGCCCCAGTTTCTTGAGGGCCGAAAAAAAACCCTGGGTACATTTATAATAGAAAAGCTGCGTTATCATTCATGACTTCTCATTTCTCTATTTTTATCAGAGGAAAAAAAAAACTTCTCCTTTGAAGTTGAACGTAATTAGTGAGCCTTGACCATCAACATAATTACATGTAGCTAGACAGAATACATGTATTATTACAATTTTAGACACGCTAACTGTTATGATGTAAAATGGCAGACATATAAGAGTGAGCTGATTTTTTAAAGAGATAGGGAAATGACCAGACATCTTGTTGCTATCAGCATGCATCTACCCGATATCTGGTTAGTGGACCACAAAATACCCAGTTATAAGAATGGAAGCATAATTACATTGTTATGTCAAAATAGGGCCTAATTGTTCTTCATGCTAAGTGACTTCCATTACATTGTATGTTACATAATTTTGCGTTCATCAAAAAGACGTTTTTACTACAAACACAGCCATTCAAAAAACATTAAATAGTTACTGATCTAAGCCACAAAAATGTTTCAGTAAATTACGATATATTTATGTTAAAAGTAAAACATGTAAGGGAAAATAATGGTAGTTGATAGGTGTGGGTAATTCTTGATGTTTTGTTTATTGATTTAGCTATCAATATTATAATTAAAGTCTGTTGTGTTGTTACTATACAGCAAAAAACCTGTTTATACTGCCACCATTTGTTCAGCCCCCATTTGGCATTTTAAAGGGGCTTGGCAATATGTTAAGGAAAACCTTATAAGAAATTATATGGAAATTTGGAAAAGTGGACTTTCAAAAATTGTGGCGTAAAGTGAGGTGGCAAATGAAATGAGGGGCAATGTATATTGTTCAGCATAATATAAATTATAATTGCTGAATTGTCATCCATTAGGAAATTTACATTTGTAATGAATATTCTTCTCTAATTTCATAACTACAATTTACCTTGATACATGTACATGTAGAAACTGATTAACTCTTACACTTTCAGATAGTCTAGATCTATAGACCCTGAATTTACTTAAAACTTTACTTAAATCACATGTAACTATGAAAAAAAGACAACTATATACATGTACATGTACAGTGGAATCAGACGAGGTGAAATTTGAGTTACATGTATGTCAAATTTGAACATCCGATCCCAATTTTTATAGATAGATTAATAAATATATAAATTGTTTATTAAATCTTCAGTTATTTCAAATTCTGGATATCTCAAAGTAATAGGGGTTGCCTGGTGAAATTCGAGATAATGTTATTCCTCTGTGTTTCAAAATTTCGGTTAAATTACTAAGCATTTATCAGGAAATGCCAAAATTCAAAATATAGTGATTTTATTAAGTTCCTTTGTTCCTATTGGAAATCTATACATACATTGTATGATTTCACTTCAATTTTTGAAGAGTTGTCTATCTGTGATAGAAATGACATGTATTTTTGAGGATCTGTTTAAGGGGGGAAAAAAAAAAAATAATACTACAAAATTATAATTTGTGCAGCCATGAGCTTGATTCTTATGGAACATAAAATCCGTTCTACAATGTCGGTGTATAATTGATAACTTTGAAATGAAATAGCATCCCCTTCCTCCTTACGTGACATTTTACATTACATGTAGTTCAGAATATCACATTCAATGCTGCGAGCATGTTTTTTGTTGGACATCTGCAGATCCAAGAACTTAGTACATTTGTAGAACCATGAGACATTGTAACTCGGCACATGTATTTACGCGTACATGTATCTTATACTTGTAAAAACGGCAGATGAAACATGTAACTTAAGCTATGAAACACACGCCAGTGCTTCTCTGATTTTACATTTATCAAAATTTTGTAAAAGGGCTGGAAACATGGAAATTATCAAACATTGTAAGAGAGGATTAAAACATTTTATTCCTAGAAATATTTTATTTAGGTTGTATGGTCTTTTTTGGGCTAGAAAATAAAACGCAACTTTTTTTTAATTTTTGTGCTTGAAATTCCTAAGTAACTTAATGGAACAGATTTCACATCTGAGCAAAATATTTGTAAACTAATTTTCAAGGATTATTTTGTTTTTTTAAAGCTTTCCTTCATTTACAAGCTGCATGCCAGAAATTTCAGCAAACATAAACAAAGATATATTTTTTCTTTCATGTGCATCAGGTTAAGAAATACAGCGATAAAAAGGAAAATAGAATCTGCACAAAAATAACTCAAATTGAAAAAAAAGGACGGCCTGAAGCTTGTACGTACTGAAGGAATTTAAAAGAAAAATGTTAGATGGCAAACATGACATGGATTCTATCGTTGTACATGTTTCTGTTGTCTACAAACACACAGAGGTTAATTACAGGATGTCCTGTTCAACAATCTTCGAAACTTAAACACAGCGACTATTTTTGCTAATTCTTTAAGCTTGAAATTTGAAACACCACACTGCTCACTGAATTTGGATGCTCAAGGTGTGTGTATGATAGTTCACCTGGTGCAGGGTGTTCACAGTTGAACAGATTCAAAATTGTGGATTGGTTGATACACTTTTTTTCATCGCAAATCAAACATAAATGTTTACGAACTGGATATCGGTCAATTTAATTTATATTAAAGTGATCTTAACGACAGTCTAGATCACTCAGGTGTACATTTCTTTGTGTGCTTTATGATTTATCTGTATTCATCTATTTCATTTTGATGCAGTCGTCTGGAAATTATATACACATGTACAATACAGAAATGTCTATATATGAAATTATAAAGATATCTAGAGAAATATAATAAATAAATACATTTAAACGTATAGTGATAAATCTATATACTTACATGTAAATGTATACGGTGAATATATATATTTATTAAACATATATACCGTGTGTGTGTGTGTGTATATATATATATATATATATATGTGTGTATGTGTGTGTGTGTGTGTGTGTGTGTGTGTGTGTGTGTGTGTGCGTGCCTGTTTGTAAATCTAAGAAAAATAAAGTGAGCAATATGTAACTTTAAAAAGACGCAAGCACTTTTATTACTAAGAAATTCAGACGCCTTGAAAAGAAATGAAAGTGCTTGCATCTTTTTAAAGTTGCTTGTTGCTCTCTTTATTTTTGTTGTGTGTTTGTGTGTATGTATATATATATATATACACATATATACATACATGTATTAGTGTGTGTGTTGCAATACGTAAAACATAAGGGATATATAAATATACATTGATGTACGTTTTAGCACACATATTACATACGTAAAACGTGTAGCACCCATATGACTTCGCCCCCTTGACATTACTAAATTAACACACACACATATCTATTGAGGTCGATCACTCTATATTCACGACATTTGCGTAATTATACAGTGTACATGTTAATTTAAAACAAAGTCTACCCCTTTTATGATTTTGAAGAATATGAAACATGCTTACAATTATTTGACCTACATGTAAATAGTGGAATTAAAGCATGCAGTCGGTTTGACATACCCGATGGCCTTTAGACTTCTTTGTGCTTGTACGACCGTACAGTGGCTTTTTAAGTGATTGTTCTTGTATCCATAAATAGAAAAAGTATACAAGTCAATTGTGATTTACTAAAGACGCCAAATGTTGGAAGAGATTCCTGGCTCAGTATTGTAGGGTCATAGTCCGTCCAGTTGTACTGATTTGGCAGTTGGTTCAACTTAGATGTAATGTTTCTTATTAAAACACATGTAAATAACAAGATCTGACCATTGTTACACTGTGTGTGTAGAGGCCTAGTATATAGATGTACAGTCAAACTTGTCTATAAAGGCCTCACAAGGGAACTGGCAAAAGTAGCCATTATAGACAGGTTACCTTTATAAAGAGGTGGCTGTTAATGCAAGTTTGACTATATATTGTAATAAAAAAAGTTTCACTATTAAGAACAGTGTATTTTATTGGTGTTTTACTTCCTGCAAAATAATTTTTTCACTTCTATTTAGAGTGTCATCAGCCTTAGGTGAAGTGCCACAAATTTTAACCTATGATATGTTGATATGGACCTACATTTTGTATGCCATGGGAATAAAATAGCAGATTTTGCATTGGAAATGCGACCTTTTACAGGACCCGCATGTTGATGATATTAATCCTTGTGTACATGTCTGATCGGATACCTGGAATAAAACTTGGATCATTCTGCTCCTGAGTTGGACACTCTTATACTCCCCCACTGACTGCAAGCGGTGTTATGTATCTATAAAGACCACTCAAAGGAACAGGCAAAAGTGGTCATTATAGACTGATGGCCTTTCTATAAAGAGGTATTATAGAATGCCATTATGGCTCCACAGTACAGTGCTCGATTCACAACCAGGGGATCGTGGGTTCGAGCCTGGGCGGAGGCGGCTGGCTTATCCTGTCCTATGGATGAGACAGTAAAAACCAAGGTCCTGTGTCACAGTACATGTAGGTGTCGACACGTTAAAGAATCCTCACTGCTCAATGGCAGTAAAGTGCTGAGTATAGGCCAAAATTTGAAGCCCTTCACTGGCATTTGTTGAGTGAAAGATTCTTGAGTGAGATGTTAAACAACAATACAACAGCAACAAAGAGATTTATTCATTATAAAAAAATTAACAAATGTTGTGTTTGAATGGCCTTTATTGGCAGGTGCTCTTTATAGAGAGGTGGCCTTTATAGACAAGTTTAACTGTACCTTGTATAGATAAAATTTTATGTGTCATCGCCATACACTATGCAAAACATCACAATTTGTCAACGGTACACAAGGATTGTGAAAGTCCACTGTGTCATTTAATTGTCACAGTTTCAAGTTTCTGTCAAATTCGGATCTATATTTAGATCTGTCGGTGGTTAATTGTATCGTTTAATTAGGATTATATATACTGCACCTGTGCTGTGCAAGGCAATGTCTCGTAACATTTGACCTACATTGACTATAAATTATTTAATCATTGTAAGCTAGCACAGATCGTCAAAACTTGCTTTTTAGTTTTAGCAAAAACATGGCTCCTCGTGTCCCTGAAATACAGAAATTTAAATACGTTACTCATCGTTGTGGTTTGAAAATTTGTGTTTGCTTTGCATGCTAATCAGATTACAATGTACATGTTTGTTAGATTGGGTCGTAGAAAATACCTGTAATTTAAATTACAGTATATTAAGTTAATGATGCCATTTGTTATCTATTTTGCGAGGGGGTACAACAGCATATTTACTTTTTAGGAGAGAGAAGGGTTTTCAATTCAACATTCAGTAAGTCTAAATCTCTCTCAGCTGAGTATGGAAAAGGCTTAACTCGAAATCTCTCATACATAGTACATGTAGCTGAATGAAGTACATTGACCATGTTGAAATTCTCTGAGGAAAAGGAACACCCCCCTTAAAAAAAGGCACTTGAATGGCATCTGTCAATAATATTGGTAAATTTAATATGATTATATAAAGCGGCACATGAATAAGAACTCACATGTACATTGTATCTTTCGGCACCACTAAAATATGAAATGCATATTCTATAGTCCTACAATGTATTGCTGCATTGATTGATACAAATGAGCACAAGGACACAGAAAAATCACAGCTGTGCTAGTGTGCTGTAAACTCTCTGCTGGATGCATAAATAAGGTCAATTAAGAGAGATTGCAAAAAAAGGAAGGATGTGACAAAATTTTGGCAAGGGTGGTAATATTCATGGCAGGACAGGGCACCCTAATAAAGCCCTGAGTAGCTAAATGTACATTGCGTATGCATGTAGCACATTTAATGCTTTAAGTGAGGAACAGTGGTAACTCATGCATATGTACAGTCAAACTTGCAGGGCACTTCTGTATAAAGGGCACCTGCCTATAAAGGCCTTCAATTATCAACTTTTTAAACTATTTTTTTTTTATGGATAAACCTCTTTATTAAGGTCACCTGTCTATAACTGCTACTTTTGCTAGTTCCCTTGAGTGATCTTTCTTTTTAGACAAGTGTGACTGTACATGTATGATGTAGGTAATTTGTGATCTAGTCTACGATCACCTCCAGTATGGATAAGTCATTTACACTTTAAAAGATAAGTTACATCTTTTTATCACCTGTTGATTGTGGTATTGACTAGTACATGTAGTTCGCTCAGGTATTGTGATATGGGTAATTTTTACATCCCAACATTGTTATTGTATCGGTAATTCACACATCTAGACCAAGGTTGGGTGGTATTTAGACGTTGACAACAGGGTAGTGTTTCGGACTCTGAATGTTGGGTACTTGCACTGTGTAGGTAAATTATTTTGTGAACCAGTGGCTCTGATGCTACATGTATCTTTTCTTCCTTGTATCTAGATTGACATGAATCATTCAATTGTTCATCCGTGATTTATTTTTCTGGTTTTACACATTTTGCACCACAATTCCGAGAATTTTACCTGTACACAGCTTCTGATAATTCTGAAATCTGATTGGCTGAGAATTTTAGATTTTCAAGTTTTGTGGTACATGTAGTGTGTTATGAGTCCCTGGGCTGTACATAAACACAGGTAAGTAATTTTGCTATTCAGTGCTTCTGATCATACCACCAGGTAATTGACATTTATGATGTACATTGTACTTGTTTGCCTTTTTATTTTAATGATCAGTAATTTGTTGGTGTATGTTTTAGATCTGATAAAAGTAAAGTCAGTTACATTTATATGAAGGGATAAAGTGTTTGACAAGCTTTGATTATGGGTGATAATTTCTAAATTTGATATTGCTAGCCCTGGAAGGTACATACATATGTAAGTTGTTTATATCCAGTGTTTGTGTGAAAATTGGTCCAGGCTGTGATAGAAGTAAGTAGTTTGTTTCTGTTTTGAGCTACATGTATTTTGATTCGGGATCAGGGTACAAAAAGGAAGTAGTCACAAATGCAAACAAATACATACATCCATACAGACAAACATGAGCACGGACACACATGCACACAGACATATACATGTACACAGACAAACGCACACAGGCATACACATGTACACAGACACAAATGCACATGCACACAGATACACACATGCACATACTCATATACACACACATGCTATCACACAGTTACACATGCACTCACAAACATGCAAACAGACACACACATGCACACAGACACACACATGCACACAGACACACACATGCACACAGATTCATCACCGTCATGTCAACCTGGTTTCTTCAGTCAGCACATTGTATCATGGTGTACATGTACCTACATTTGTACGTAGACAAATTTTCCAGTTTATTGATATTTACATTGTTATTAAAGAATTAAACTAGGATGTGAGTCATCTATTTGACTTTTCACATTGTGAAAAAAAAAAAGATAATCCACTGATAAAAGACTCCACACTGCACATTGAGGTTTAGCAGACTATTTATTTTCTGTCATTACCGATTGTTTTCTCTGACATGTAAAGATGAATCACATGTATTAATTGAGATACTGGAACAATATCTTACTGGCTGTTAATTCCTGTTATTTTGACCTTCATTTTCTAGTTATTGGTTTGGAAATAATGCTACAGAAAACAATACACATGATTGATTTATAATGTACTAAAGTAAATGAACTGGCAGAAATAAGAGAACTAGATCATCAGCAGAAGTCTTATTCTCGTTTTGGTTCTAAGGTAACAATCTGTTGATTACGCAGCATGAAATATGTTTGGTGACAGCGGCTTGAGGAAGTAGGAATTCTAAAATTGTCGCACATTGATTTGCAGTAAAAGATTTCCACATTTCTTCATCCATTTGCAGAACAAGGATTATCCTACGTCCTAAATTCTGGGTCCAGAGTCCGAAAAACTGGGGAAAATATACAACGTCTTAGATAAAACAGTAAAACTTAATTTGAGACATTTTTTTTTTTAAATACTTTACTCTTTATTTTGATATTCAAGATAAGGAAGTTTTGTTTATATTTTGGAAAAATACAAGCCAATTTTGCGTTGGGAATGGTTCCTGTAACCAGACCTTTAAGCTGGCCTTGGAAAACTCCTGCAGATCATAGGAAACATTCAGGGATAGTTGTCTGCTTCTGTTATGTTTTTACACCACAAGTTGTCAGTTACGTGTGTATGATGGCTGTCCACTTTTTCATCCAATCAGGGACAAGACCTGAATGTCACAAAGTACATGTACTAATACATGTACTGGTGGTACCTAAGAAATGAAGCGGTGTCTTGAGAAACCACTCTCATAAAAATTATCGTTGTTTAATGTCCCACTCAAGAATACTCTCAGAAAAAAAAATACCTCTCTTTTGAGACCATTTTTGAAAACCATTCGGTTAAGCAATCATTCAGATATAGTCTCTTTTTGAGAGATCGCCTTTCTTGTAAGACTACATTTCAGTGGCAGATTGGGTGGTCTCTCTCTTGAGACACTGGTTTTACTGTAGTGTCAATAATGGTAAAAAAAATTAACATTTATATAATGGTAAAACAGGACATAAGATATATATATATTTACAGTGGAACCTTGCTTAAAGACCACCTTCCTTTGGAGACCACCTTGCATTTAGGACCACAAGTTTTCAGTCTCTTTATGTAGAAATATCTAATTAGTGTAAGACCTCCCTCAAGAGACCATCTCACTAATCCGACCACTTTAAGTCATTAAGGTGGTCTTAGTAATGAGGTTCCACTGTATACAAAATTACTTAGGTCCTAAAATTATTTGTAATTTAAAGTCACATCCAGTTTAGATTCCCATTTACATTTTATTTACAAGTTGTCTTTTGTGTAGAATTAAATTTTATTGGGAGCATGATGATTGCGTATTTTTTTTTTTATTGTTGTTGACCGATATCGTTAGATTAAAAGCTCAAGGTGGGTTAGAATTAGGGATTAGCCAACTGTCAGCGAGCATTATATGCAGTTGATGTATTTTGTATATGATTCTGGCATAATCATCGTAAACGTGTATCTAAATATGACAATTATAAGAATAGATGCCCATTTAATTTGACATCATGTAAATGCTGATAACGCTTGATGTGATTTCCATTGTTTCCACACCTCCGACTCATCTCAGCTCAAGTAACAAAGATAATTATGTCTGGCAGATAAATAAACCATAAATACATACATATACACACTGTACGTGTACATATAGCGTGTACATATAGCGATCAGATTGGTGTCAGATCAATGTATTGAGTAGATAATACACGCAGACCACACATGGCACCACTTGATGCAGAAGAATTAATCTTTTTTGTATTACTATATACAATGTAGATAAGCTTCTTTTAATGCTGTGTTACTGTGTGTCATTTTAACAGGAAATAAACCGACTGTAGATATTATTATGATTATATATACATGTAAATTGAAATCAATGGCTTCTGAGTTGTATCTAGATACATTGAATGAAAAGTAATCTGAGGTGCTCTTTAATTAAATTATAATTTAGAACAGTGACTACAGTATTAGTACTGTGAAACCTGTCTTGAAAGACCTCTCTCATGAAGACTACATTGTACCTGTTTTTTTTTTTTAAGGTGGCATCTTGAAATCCCATTTGGATAAATAATCATTTAGATATATTTTGTACATGAACATGTATAACCTCTTTTGACAGACCACCTGTCTTTAGAGACCATATTTCAGTGGCACAAGGGATGGTCTCTCAGTATAGGTTCCACTGTAATTTGAGCTTTTAATTAAAGTTTGGGTGAATTTCAGTGACTCTTGATGTATTTTTTATACGTACATGTACATGTTACTTGTACTGATATTTTGTTTATACGGAACAAGAGCTTGAGTTGCCGATACTAGATCAGTATGTGAAGAAGCTGTAGGATGTTTAACTCATCACCCCTGCTCCCTCCAGAAAGGCAATGGACTCTTTCATAAATTAATGACTTAGACCTGTCCAAATATGTTTTAGGGGTTAATGAGTTAAGTACATCTACTGATGTGTAATAAACAACCCATTATATCTTAATATATGTATTGTAATTTGAAGTGTACAAAAGGGGGCTTCTGTGGCTTTGTGGTTACTGGAAAAGTTCATTTACAGTAACTGAAACCATTATATCTCACATCTCTAGTCATGATCAGTGAGGCAGCTTTCTTTTTTTCAGTTTAAAGAAGATAAACTTTATTCATTCTGCAACAGTTTTCTAAAATGTTTAACATATTTAAATGTTTTTTGTTGGCTCCGATGTTGGCAAGAGGGGTTATTCTTACTAATACTTTAGACAGAAACCTGGAGTACATGTACGGTACCCAGGAAAAAAAAATACATGTCTGATCATGAGCTCATGCAGCCCCCCCATTGCTATCCCATATACTCCTCTGTCCAAACTACTCCCCTGTCCAAACTGGGAATTGAACCTGGGTCATAATAATGAAAAGCAAGTACTAAGTACATGTATGCTACCTGACACCACTTTCCAGTTTTGCTTTTTGTATTTAGAAGGTTATTAATAATTTTCCATTTAAGTTTCTGGCACTAAATACAAGAAGTGTGAAAAATAGTTTAGTTTGGTGTGAAATACTATAGAAAAGCAAATATTTCAGAAATTTATAGACATATGATGTAAACCTGTGTCTATTGATTTGCCAAGGATTACATGTAACATTCTTACCAGTCAGTGTAAGGTTATGTCGTAATGTCTGTTTTAATAATGATGTTTTATGCTTTACTCAGCAATTTTGATATTGCTATACATGTTAACATGCATTGTTTTGACAGCCAGTTTTTAATGGTAGAGAATAACTGGTCACAATGCATGATGTACTTGGACTAAAAACCGTCAAATTTACTGAAGTAAAAATTAGCAAACATTCCAATATTATTAGCTTAAGTTTCAACGAGATATGAATCTGTCTAGAGGTAATGACAGTTGTCATGTTTAAAAGAATCAATGTTGCTCTATCAACAATTTAGTTATAATACAGAAGCCACTACAGTGAAGCCTGTCTTGTGAGACCACTGTACAGAAACAACCATGCCTTCTGAAGATCCCTTAAATTTGTAGTTAAGTTATCCTTTAGGTAAAACCTCTTGATTGACCTCTAGTCTTATAAGACCGCATTTCAGCGGCAGAAAGGTTGGTCTTTCAAGACAGTTCCTACTGTATGTTGTTATGTAATTTGCTCAGGTTCATTCACAGTTGAAAACCTCCAATTACAGTTTTTCATCAATCCATCATTTGCTGTTCAAGTGCTTGTTGTGAGTAAAATAAATGTTCATGTAACAGGGCTTTATGACCTTTTTTGGGGGAAATGAAATAGGGGCTAAACACTTCTTCACACCTGAAGACAAAATGGGCTGGTCGAAGTCTTTGATTTTCAGAAGAGTCCATTGTTTTTTCAGTGGTTGATGAGTTAAACATCAAGTCAGATTCAGATTCTTCTAGTGGACATCATAGAGCATTCTGTGTGATACACATGTACACAAGGTAACTGACCACTCTTCACCATGTGTACATGTTTATATTAAACATGTAAGTTGTTTGTATTTATAATTTCTCAAGTTCTCCAGCTTTCAAGGACATTTCAGCAGCATGGTCATTCATTGGTCACACATACCAGTGGGGATCAAATTGAGTGGACAGTCCAGGATTTGTCTCGGTAGAGAAAGAAACATTATAAAACAATTTTAGGACACATCAAAGTAACGTTAAGACTGTCGGAATGCTGTGTTATCTTGGAATATATATTAAACGGTGTTTGTGTTCAACTATCTGTTGTGGTATGTACAAGGAGTTTTAAAGTGATGCAGGAAGTAGTTACTTTAAAAGCTAAAGTGGACATCATTAAGAGAGAGCATACAACCGCTATCTGGTTGGTCAGTATTTTAATAGGTTCAAGTACCTCTTTTACGACTGGATTTTGTATATCATTTTAGAGTTATCTTATATTAAGTGCAGCTATCTGATATTAGGGTCTATTAAAGCCATAAAGATTCAAGTTGAATTACTGGCAGTATGAATGGCAAAACATGATAAATGTGAGATGGGACATTTTGTCAAATATTTATATTATAGATTGTCTAAACCCATAAAATATCTTTTCGGTGCTCTTTTGAAGGGATATGGTGTTTGTCAACCCATGTGTAATGTGTGTATGTTTTTACTCATTCACCCCAAAAACACATTTGGACTCATCTAAATCATTGATTCACAGAAGAGTACATTGTTTTTCAGGGGTTGATGAATTAAACTGTAATCAAGTTCTACCTGTTTCTGCGCTCCTTTTCTACAGACTGGACCATGGCTTACAAAAAATAAAAAGGAAATACAAGTAGTATAAGAAATAAATTCACCTAGGCCCAAATATCACTGAGTCATCCTGGACTTTAATCAAAATTGAAATTTTCTGTTAAAATTTCATGGATATCATTCACACAAAAATTAGAAGTATAAATACATGTATGTATTTTATCATTAAGTTTGTCACCCTCTCACCCTAAGTATCTAAATGATATGCTCTTTTCTATTGTGGTAGACCAGTCTATTGTGGTGTGTAGGTTTCAAATGGGTTAACTAGAAAAAATATCAAAGTTTGTAAAAGTTACTAAATGTTCATTTTATTGTTGATTGCAATTTTGACTTACATTTTCCAGTAAATCTAAGGATTGCTTCATGATCCCAGACCCTGGTGTTATAAGTTTTAGGATGACCCATGGTCAGATACTGCCCATCAACCTCTGAAATCTGGACAGTTAGGGATGTTAAATTTGTAAAATAGCTAATTACTGTCAAAAGTGTTTGTATTATTACAACAGTTGGATAGTCATAACAAGTTAACCACTTCACTGTCAATATCTAAATAGGAAAACTGGCAGTAGAAGATAAAAGTCTGGCCGATATATTGTTAATCAGAGAATGTGTTAAAAAGCTACAAATATATGTAATGTACATGTAGATTGTACTGAAGTTTGAAATCCCAAACATACTGGGCAAAAAAGTATCTTCCAGAACCAAATTCAACTCATTCTCCCCTAAAGATACATTTGAACTCTCCCATTTCAAAGAATGGTAAAGTCCACTGTCAGAATTCAAGGGTGTATGATTGTTTACATGTACATGTATAAGAATCCAAATTTTACAATAATTTTACATGCTATTCTAACTTGTTCACTCCTAAACTATGACCGAAGACCATACTATTTATAGAGTTGAGTGAGTCTAAGTGAGACCACGGGGGTTGATGAGTTGGACTGTTTAAAGTACAGTGGAACCTGTATTACAAAAATCCACCTTCATGAAAGATTGCCTGTCTTTTGAGACTAAATGTATTCTAAAAATCACTTGGTTAAATGAGAATCCTCTGAATAAACCCTCTTTTGAAAGACCACCTGTCTTGAGTGAGGGTCTCTACTTTGATTATTTATCAAGAGACTGGAAAATTATGGTCTGAACTGTGAGGTGGTCTCCTAAGTGAGGTGGTCTCCTAAGTGAGGTGGTCTCCTAAGTGAGGTGGTCTCCTAAGTGAGGTGGTCTCCTAAGCAAGGTGGTCTTTAGGTGAGGTTCCACTGTACATGTTTTTGAAAGACAAAATAATGTGTTCAATGTACATTGCAAGCTTTGTAGAAGTTAAGAATATATAGAAAAGAGAAGGGAACAAACTTAAGATGAATGTACATGTACTGATGCTCACTGAATGCCAGGATCAAATCAAAGAGTCTGGCACCAGAGATCTTAAGAAATTTCTTATGTCTGAGAAGAATATTCATCTAAGCCAAACTGATTTTTAGGATCATCTGATTTCGAGAGTGTGCTCAGACATAATTGTATACTGGTAGTTAAGTTTGTGGCATTGAAACTAGACTGTATATAGTTAGTCTGAAATTTTAAACTTTATAATATTTATCAAAACAATGGTTGAAGTCAAATTAAAAATGGCCCGCATTTGTTCCGTGGTGTCGTAAAAATGTAGAATTCTGTTACAGGTCATGTATACATGTATGTACATACAGTTGTATTGGCTGAATTCAGATGCATGTTATGTACATGTAAACTGTACTTGTAAATTTGCATATTATGGTAACCGACTTCCATAGCTCAAGTCTATATTTGTGGCATATCATCTACAGATTTATGATGACACCTTCATATTATAGCTAGTTCTTTGTCTTGCATCTTAGCACAATCATGTCATTAACTCCTCATCCCCTGCGTTTACATAATTTTAGACTCGCCCAGATCAATAAATACATGAAGTATGGTCTGCTATCATAATTCAGGTGGGAACAAGTTGATGAAGCATGTATAATTATTTTATAATTCTGATTCTAAATTATAAACACTGAATTCCAATAGTGTACTGGCTTTTAAGCATTCTTTGAAATGGGGAGGTCCAAATTAATGTGACTTCAGGGGTTTGAGGTGAGTTTAAATGTCAGTAACATTATTTCAGTTCGGTAACTTGGTATATTGTCAGGAGTCTGAAACACACCTTAAGAAACCAAAACCAGAATTCTAATAAAAAGATTGGTACACATGTAAAATCTCTGTTATATTTACACTATCAGTTTTAGTACTGGCATTTAATATAGCATAACTCGAGAGCCAGGCAGATGGTGAAGAACAAAAACGATAACATATTGGAAAAAAGCAGAGAGAATTCAATAATAAAAACTGTATGTTAAGACAAGGGAACTTTCAACTACAGATTACGATGTGGAATGGATGAAATATATGTGCATTTGTATATCAAGAGAGAGAGAGAGAGAGAGAGAGAGAGAGAGAGAGAGAGAGAGAGAGAGAGAGAGAGAGACCATTACTATTTAGCAAAACAATAAAATCCATAATGAGACAATGCAAACACACTTAAAAGCATTATGGTAAATATTGAAAATCATATTGAAATTACATGGGAAATGACTTTGTGATAGTTTAAAAAAAAAAATATTGTTTTATATGAAATATATGTGTTTAAAGGAAAAAGAAAAATTTGCATCAATTTTGGCATGTCTCTGTACTGTATGTTGTTTTGGTGAAAAATCAATGTTTACAATGTACATACATACATTTTTATCAATGCATTATGTATATTATGATTATATTGTCTTTGGTGAAAAAGGAGATAATAGATTTTCTCTATGTGGTTACAATATAAATTTGCATTATTTTCTACACATTTCTGATGATTATGTACACGAGCCAACTATTTTATGTTTAAAATATCTCACTCTGATGAACAGATATAGGTACAAATGTAGTCTCCATGGCTTCAGATCGCTTTAGAAATCTCATTGTCAATTTCGTGTCACATCTTAATGAACAGATACATAAAAATGAAACTGATGATGGGTTTGTTATCTGAAAAAAAAAAAAACTTTCACAAGCAATTTGATTAAAATTATCGATTTGTTTATGTTCTTGTAATGATTTTTCATGGAATATTTCAGTTTTTCAAAACATCATCTGAAATTTATGACATATCTAAACATGATACATCATGTGTACTTTGTACATGTGGGTCAGCATAAATACATGTAGGCTATAATCGGAGTAGAATATTTCACATTAAATTTAAGTGAAATCGATGTGAAGCGAAACTGAATCAGTATGATATGAAGTGTGGTATCTAAAGAATTGATGTGAAATATTGTAGCAGTTTATTACATACATTTACTACAGTGCAACTCGGATATAAAGACCCCCCCGTAAGAGACACAAAAATACCTGTCTTTATAGGGAGGTGGTCTTTATATAGAGGTTGATTTGTACACAAATGGTACTATTGCGGAGAGCAAAAAAAGTCTTTACGACCAGGTGGTCTTTATACACAGGTGGTCACTAAAGCAAGTTTTACTGTACATTGTATATGTTTTGTCAATTATTCCAGAGACCTTTTCCAAATGGTAAAAAAAATCACACTTTGAACCATGAAGTCTCTCACTTCTGGTCAACACAGGCTTAAGCCCCGCTGGAACCTAAACTGATTTTTGTGAGAACATTTTCTAGTTTACTTGTGGAGGGCTGGTGGTCTCTTCTTGGATACATCTCCTCCCAACATTAAAAACTGGCTGCCACCATATACGTGTAACTGAAAAAAAGTGGTGCCTTCTGCAAGTAAACTAGACAATGTTCACAAAAATGTACTCTAGGATTACATTTATACTGGTCGTTTTCCGAAAAAAAAAAATGATATCTAGGCTTATTCACTGACCAGAAAGATCCTAAAGCTGCCAAAATGCTGAAGGGTTTAACATTAATTGAGTGAACAATTAGAACACAATGAAATCTTATTACACATGTGTGTAATAGTCATGTACTTCAATGAAATAGATTACGTGTAGTCAGAATGACTCTGATTTCCACATTATTTTCATATTAAAATACTTATTATTCCAATATACTGTATAAGTGTGAATGGGCATGACTTAATTTCCACATTTAATAATTTTACAGGTGCTAAAATTACATTTAAATTAAGAAACAGGTATTAATGTCTTTTACGGCACAATTAAAACTATTTCTGATATTTTGATTGTGGTTTTATTTAGATGTATATTGCCTGTAAAAGTGTCATTTTTTTAATACACGTACTGTATGTTGACTTTTGCATCTGTACATCACTACATGTACATGTACATGTATATGAAGATCAGAACTGGCGATGAATTATCACAGCTACAAAATGTAGTTTGTTACATACATTTCTGTTGATAAGTCAATGAAAACTTAACTTGTACACCCCTAAAAACACATTTTGGACTGGTCTTTGTTATTGATTTTCAGTCACTAGAGTCCACTATTTTCTGGTGTTGGATGGGTACAAAATGTAAATATGGGGCTCATTAACAGAATGCATGTGTGCAGGGTCAAAATGTTATTTCTCAATTAAATCTAATTTTGTTTTTGGATTTTTCTTGATGCATTTAACATAAACCTAATTACATGCACATCGGTATAAAGCAACATGAATAACTTAAAAAAAAACCTGTAATTCAACATTCCTGTACATCAGATCTACATACCATGGCCAGTATGTACAATTTATATCAGGAATTCTCATAGCATTTTTAACTTATTCACCCCTAAAGACACATTTGGACTGTTTTACAGAAGAGTCCATTGTTTTTCAGGGGTTGATGAGTAAAGATGATATACCAGTAGCCTTTCTTTACCTTTGTGCATCTAAATCCAGTACCGTGTACAATTTATTCAAAATCTATGAAATAAACAACCTTTTTTTTTAGCTAATAGAAACATTTTATGATTTAAAAAAAAGTCATTTATGAAATTTGGTGAAAAAGCACCGTTTTAGAATTTCATAAAGATGATGGGAATTCTGAGGAAAAATAAAAATTATGTGAAATAAACTGAAATTAATTGAATTAAATTAAAACATATTTTACTTTATGGTATCATAACAGACAGTCAGTTAAATTTGTTCGTGTAGAATTGAAACACCCAAGAAAAAAAACAAAGGTGAAAGAAGCTGATATTGATAATCGTCTATGATTCATCCGTGATAATGTTACATATTAAATCGGTGGAGTAAGTTCATTTCCTGCGTGTAATAGTCTCCATATTATCCTCGGGAGTTGAGTTTTAGATTTCCTGGTTGTAGAAAGCTGCAGTGTGTTTGACAAAGGGACTCAATATCTGTTTACATTTCAATTCAAGTTGCTTTTTTTTGTTTTGAATGATTCAGAAAGATGAGGAAATGGTTATATTACCTTATAACAATTTTTTATTTTTCTACATCCTGTGATAAAAGAATATGATTATTCACATTCAAATACTTGTTGCTATTAATTTTGAATGAGAGAGAGAGAGAGAGAGAGAGGGAGAGAGAGAGAGAGAGAGAGAGAGAGAGAGAGAGAGAGAGAGAGAGATTTGTATTCATTTAGATGAATAATATGATGTAATTAAAAAAAAAATAGCACCTTAATTTTCTATTCACAACATGTACACAACACCTGGTTAACATTAAGAAACATTACTCATTAGCAGTGACAGGATTCAAATTTTTAGAAATGACAGATCTTGTCTCGTGTATCATCTAATTAGGAAACTCTAAAAAAAAAAAAATAATAATTCTCAAATCAATGTATAATTTGCATGTTTGCATTCATTCATTTCTGAAATCTCCTTAGACCCCAAAACATTTGTACCTGTACATGATCATCTGGGTTAACAATAAACATGCATACAGTGTACATATATATATATATATATATATATATATATATATATATATATATATATATATATATATATATATATATATATATATATATATATATATATATATATATATATATATATATATACACATGTACATAGAGTTGTTTATTGATTGTAAACATCAAGTTATGTATCAATATTAGATGAAGAATCTATTTCAAAATTTGTACATTACACGTACATGCAGAAAAAGATTATTCTAGTTTCATATTAGATAGGTATTGTGACTACTAAGTGTTTGTGTTTTGCACATGGATTAAAATTTGAATTTTGTATTTTGAATGGTGTTTTACGCCACACTCAACACTTTTCAATTATATTGTCATATGAATTGGAAATGCGTTTTGTCAGTGGAGTCGGTGTTTCATACTTAAATGTACATGTACAATTAATATACCGCATGCATCTACATCTACATCTACATAATAAATGGTACATGTAATAGACTTATAGTGATATGTACACATATTTAGAAATTTGGAGTATCAGAGGTAATTATATAGAAATTAAATCAACAATATTTAAAATATTGTGCATAGCTTTCCATATTTCACTAAGCCACCATTACCAGAAGAGATCTGAGATTTTGCAGGATGATATAGGACACATAGTCATTGTAATTATATGTAATATCTTTGGCATTGATACGGCATGTTAAACTTACATCATTTACATAATTTCTACACTTTAAATTTTCTAGTTGAACTATAACTGACTCCTTATCAGCCCCTAGTAATCTATAGATGTTCATATGATCCCCCCCAGTGGTATATAAGTCTTCCAGTGCACATTGATATTACGATAAGAAATCTCTTGTATTGCCGAAGTTTTAACAATTTACCGTATACATTTGTTTCGGTTTTTTTTTCCCCCTTCATTTACAATGCATACAGAGTTTTGAGATAGTATTTAACGCTTCATTTGTACCTGTACGGTAGCTCAGGTGACTTAATTAACTGTTGAATATGGGATTAAATTTCCCTGAATGTGATGAACACATTTGATAACAGAACTATACTCAAATTAAAACTGTCCGCTTTATGTCAATTGTCGATAATTGTGTGTTCGTTATGTATCTGTTTAATGAGATGGTCTATTTCCACCTAACTGTAATGAACAGTAATTTTCTCTAAATTCAGATAAATCTCTTGTTCTGCTGATTATAATATTTTGTAATGAATAATACAAATGCACATATCCAAGCTACATTTGTACATGTATAGATGGTTGTACAATTGTCTACTCAGAAATTTTAATGTACAAGACATGTTGTCTTTTTATATGAACAAAAGTTATCAAATTTCATCCTTGAACACTTACATATACATACATGTACATGTAGCGATGTAAGCAAAGGACCCCCTAACCATGCTCGTGTCTAACGGGTTAAGGGAAATTGATTTACAGTAATGTAATATTACATGGTTACATATTAATGACAACCTGCTTGCTTTTATATCTTTATATCAGTATTGACATGTCACCATGTCCCCGGTTTTCAATTAGCAATGTCATTGCCTCCAGGCGAAAGTTATGCAAACTTTGATCAGGTGCATCTTTTTGTAACACATATACATGTAGCCATTGGAATGCATGCTCATAAGATATAGTTGTTATGATATATATCGGAGAGGTACAATGTGATAAACAGTCTTGATCTGAATCTAAAGAAATAATGAATATATACATGGATACATACGGGACATGACTGTCTTACATGTACCTGATACGAAAAGTTAGACAAGGTTGGTGTTTTATTTGAATTTGTTTTAAATTTATATATATGTTGTGAAGGTTTTAAATATTTTAACATTCGTAAGTCATAAATAGTGCAACTCCTGCAATATAAGAAAACTATGTTTTTTAATATTTATTTATTTATTTATTTTTTTTTTCAGAAATGAAGTGAAAAATGGAAAGTAAGAATTGGAGATGGTGGGAAAATAAAGCCCAAGTGTTACGTTATACATGGATTGTATTACACTGTATTCTTGAGCTAACGGCATCATGTTCCGGCTACTCCATGAAGCCGGAGGACTTCCATTTCACTCATTCTCTCTACAATGCCACCATTCCAGAAATGGCTCTCAGCAAGTCATACGTCACTTCATCCCGGAAGATGGGTATCTTCATCACAGATCCCAGAATAACAGTCCGGTATAAAATCGAGGACGGGGATAAGACAAATGTTTTTAAAGTGGAAGACTTTAGAGTAGGCGATTTTGTTTTCTTGCGTGTGAGGACTCATTCGAGTAATTATGGAAGTTTGAATCGAGAGTTAGAGAGTAAGTTTCACTTAAAAATCAAAGCCATTGGACAGTATGATCCAGGCTTTTCATTATCAGCTACCACGGAACTGATTATAAAAGTTTTGGATAAAAATGATCTCAATCCGCTGTTTGATCCGGAACATTACAACGTGTCCGTTAGTGAGGACACACCATTACATTCCAGTTTAGTTAAAGTTACCGCATCAGATGGTGATGCAGGATTAAATTCGGAAATATACTACAGCTTTGTCCAAAAGACCAACACCTTCGCCATCCATCCTTCCTCAGGTGTGATTACTTTAACGCGGCAGCTAAATTTCTACGAACAAAATAAATTTGTATTGACAGTGACAGCGCAGGACAGAGGACCAACATCTCTTTCTCATAATCGCTTAATGAGGCGAAATGCAAATGTGACTATTTTTGTTACCCATGCTAACTTTTTTAGGCCAGAAATTACAGTTCAACATTTGCCGTCGATAATTGAAAACGGTCATGCTGGTGTTGTGTATGCCGTTTTAAATGTTATCGATGAAGATTCCGCAGATAGTGGTAAAATTTCAAGTGTTCGGATAATAGAAGATGTGTCAAAATCATTTCAAATTTTTCACACAAAAGATGAGGATAGATATGAATTAGTTCTGATAAGATCTCTTCAGCCAGATATCATACAACAAAATTTTGATGTAGTCGTCGTAGCGACAGACAAGGGCAGCCCACCAAAATCATCAACCACCACCATTTATGTGAATGTCTTAGATCTGAATGATAACAGGGACATTTTCAAAGAAACCTCCTACAGTGTATCAATCAGGGAGGACTCACCGAAGGGATCATCAGTGCTCTATCTTCAGCCGAATAGTGACAACCTCGGACCAACTACAGACATAATGTATAGCATAAGAAATACAGAGCAGAAGTTATTTGAAATTGGCAAGTATTCGGGATTGATTAAGACATCTGCTGTACTTGATACAGAGTTGGTTCCTTTTGTTCAGTTACATATCAGTGCCATAGATAGGGGGTACGGCAGTAAAATTAGACGTGGATCTGCCGAAGTCAATATCACCATTTTAGACTGCAACGATAATGACCCTGTGTTTAATATAACAGAAACTAACATTGTCTTTGATGAAAATCTTTCAGTTGGGTCTGTTGTTTTCAAGGTCAAGGCCACAGATGCAGATCAAGGTGAAAATGGTCAGGTGAGTTACTCCATTGCAAATGCAAATGCGGTGCCTTTTGAAATTGATCATTTTAGTGGAGCAGTAAAAGTTACAAAATTACTCGATTTTGAAACCATGTTGCGACTTTACAAAGTTAAAATTAGAGCTTCTGATGGAGGGAGTCCATTTCGAAGGGAGTCAGAAATCTTAATGAACTTTCATTTAAGCAATGTTAATGATAACAAACCTCTTTTTGAGAAAGTGAATTGCTCTGGGTATTTGTCAAGAGAAGCTGATATTGGCACTGATGTTGACATAATCACAGCCATTGACTTTGATTACAACATTCTAACCTACATTATCAAGTCTGGTAATGAGGATGGCTGTTTTGAGCTTGAATCTACCTCTGGACGACTTAGGTTAAATTGTAGCATGATGTCCGAAGTGGCAAATAAAAGGAAGGTCGTCATTGTCGCATCTGATGGCAAATACGAATCTGACCCCGTTTCAATCAATTTGACACTAGTGAACAACAAACGAACGTTACAGTTATCAAACAAAGATGCAAATGTACATTGTCAGACGACAAACGCATCTTTGGAGCTGGCAAAAGTTTTACAGATATCCAGACAGAATAATGATGTGAAATTGACAGAGCTACAGTCACATCCATTAAATGTTGAGAACATGCATGCACCACAATTCAATTTGTCTCTACCAAAAATGATATCGGTCTCGGAAAATACAGCTGTCGGATCAAGTGTGTTGAATATTGCTGCATATGATGAGGACATTGGTTTCAATGGATTGCTTGTGTATTCTATTTTAGACGGAGACCCATATGATAATTTTAGAATTAATTGCTCCACGGGAGATTTGGTGGTGATTTCCCCACTAGATAGAGAATTCCTTCCAATATATGATCTGAAAATAATGATTAGCGATTCTGCAGTTGAAAAATTAAGGAAAAGTGCCACCACCGTTCTCTCTGTTAGAGTTGAGGACGAAAATGACAATACTCCAAAGTTTGAACACGACACATATCAGACCTCCGTCTCGGAGGGAATCCTGGTGAATTCTACTGTGATTCAGGTAATTGCGGAAGACAAAGATGTCGGAAACAATGGTAAAGTGGTGTATGTACTGGCTAAAGATATTGATAAATTTACCATAGATCCAAATAATGGTATAATAACGGTAAACAAACCACTGGATAGAGAAACTCAGGACCATTACGTCCTTTCTATCAGAGCCACTGATTCTGGAGAGAAACCACTGTCCTCAACGGCAACAGTCAAAATTATACTGCAAGACGAAAATGATAATGTTCCCAAATTCGTTCCGGAGAGTTACGATGTCAAACTTCGAGAAGATTTACCAATAGGTGCTGTCGTAACTAGTGTAAAGGCAGAAGATCCAGATATGGGTGTAAACGGGAAGCTTACCTACCAACTGTTTTATGGTGCGGAGAATACATTTGAAATTGATGAAATGACTGGAATAATCAGGATCACCAACAAGCTTGATTTCGAGAAAAAACAAGTTTATAATATAAGTGCTCATGTGTCGGATGGTGGTTCGCCACCACTTATGTCTGCTTGTTTTATCAATATTGAAATTATTGATGTAAATGATAATGTGGAACCACCTGTGTTTGATAGTTTTTATGAAGTGGGTCTCATCAAAGAAAATTTAAGCATCGGTTCCATAGTCATGGTTGTTAGTGCGAGGGATCCCGATGCAAAAATGACGGATAAGAGCGACTGGAATCCTATCACATACTCCATTAGAGATGGGACGGGACTCGGATATTTTACCATTGACAATGACGGTAAGTACTTGCATGTTGTATGATATGTACATAAAATGGATACACATAAAATTACAAATAACATATTCAACCCAATAAGTGTCCATGTCACTGTAAGTACCCATCCCCTAGATTTACTCACCTTATTACAAACGATTGAGCATCTTTTCTAGTCTGTTAACAATTTGATTTTAACCAGAAAAAATGTAAGTAACAGTTTATCTCTAGCCCCCCCCTCCCCCCTCCCCAAAACAGCAGAAGAATTTTGATTGGTTAAATGGTAATAACTACAGCAACTTTACTACCGTGCCTTATAAAAGAATTAACTATTTTCTGTCAGAATCTTAACTTGTCCCAATAAATGCCCACCCATTTTTCCTTTTTTTTAGTGCCCTGGGTGCTTATTGGGTCAGTTATGGTACTTATAAATCATGGTCTTCATGACAAATATGTACACATACTTGTATTCAATGTACCATATCAAATATTCAATCCTTTCTCCCCTAATGTCTAAATGATATGGTCTTTCCTATTATATTTGACTAGTTTATTACATATGTATGATCTGTTATGTTGAAAACGGTAAAAATATGGGGACTCCATACAAAAAATCTCTAACACATGAAAGTTTGACAGATGTAAAAAACTAAATGCATTGACATTGACAGTTGTATACATGTGTATACACATAAGGGTCAGCTAGTGAAATGTTTGTATAAAAAGGGCAACCATGCATACACGCACACCCTCTCAAAAAAACCAAGAAAATTGCCCAGTTTTGTTTCTGCAATTTACCTAACTGTTTTCTGTAATTATAAATTGTATAAATTTGCAAATATCAAATTCATGTACATGCAGCCTTTTCATTGGATGTCAAGAGTAATTACTAAACTAAATTACATGTTCTAGAATTTTAGGTCTGACAGATACATGTACAAATGTAGCATGCTTGCATAGATTAGGGGTCTTATTTTCTATTCAGCTGTAAACCACAGACAAGAGATATATGACGCCAAGTTAGTGGTTTGGAGTATACATAACATATATATCTAAGAGAATTAGTATTATCACAGGGGATTATCTGTTTAGTCATTGCTATTTTCAAGGTGTTTAATGATGTAAGACTTCGATGTCTCTAACCTGTCACATGCTTTTTTTATATTTGATTGGACATGTGTCTTAAGTAATTATACCTTGATACCTGTACAAACAACGATCTACCTGAGACAGGTGACCTTTTGCCTTTCCAATCAGTTATATCGGGTGGCTTGTACACACCTTCAACAGTTTAGGTCTATGTTATCAACAAATCTGGATTTTCAGTCTTCTTCCGGTTGACTGCACGCTGGACAAAAAGACACTTTACTGTTCCAACGTTGCACGCAAATTAAAAATTGAAGTTCTTACCAGGTGGGGGGGGGGGGGGGGGGGGGGGGGGGGGGTGGGGGGGGGGGGGGGAGGGGGGGGGGGGGCCTACCCCACATCGTAACTCTTTAATATGCCCATATTGATAACAAAAAACAACAAGAAATTGGTCCAGCCAGCCATACTTCCAGGCGTATTTTTTCTAATGTAGAGTGGTGATGCGGTAAAGACAACAGAATCAAACCAATCTGTATTATTGTACTTACAAACACTACATGTGCATTTCGTATAATTAGTAAAGCTTTTGTTGACCATTTCTGATTATCATTGAAAAGGAAAAAAATACAAGATAAAAAATAATATGAGGTTAATATATATACAGTATATAAAAAAAACAAATAGGAGTTTATCAGTAGAGAACAGACAATTATCAATGCAAAGAATTATAACTTTGGACCTGAATAAACAACATTTTATTTTTTAATATCATTTCTATCAAACCATGGAAACTGAATGTCTGGACGTGCATCTATATTTTTTATTGTCCGGAGCCATCTGGCTCCCAGAATAAACATCCTGCAATAAGCATTCTTGTTACAGAAAAATAAAAAATAAAAAATAAAAAAAATAGAAAAGGCATATGATGTAGATCTGTCCATTTTTATACATGTAGTACATACATGTAAACACACACACGAGAGTTATAAAATTTATGGATCTGTGGGGCCCAGCGATTTGAGTCTCCTGACTTGCTTGAAGTCACCATATCTCTCTTATCTTATGTCAGCATGAATTCGAACCCTGCTTGAAATTAGTTTGAGTCTCTTTTATTTTGTGACTCTTGCCTTACTTGAAGTCACTACATCTCTTTTCTCAATTGCAAGTCAGTGGGAATTTGAAACCTGCTGGAAACTTAGCATAGATTTCTTATATTTTGTGATGTTTGCCTTGCTGGAAGTCACCCCATCTCTCTTCTCTAGTCAGTGGGTTTTTAAGCCCTGCTCGAAAGTAGTATACATAACATGTACATATCTTTTTTATTTTCCGAGACATATTAATTTTTGCCTCTGATCGTGTAGGGACTGGTTCACAAACTCAAATATATTTTATTCTTTATAACAAAATATCAAAAATATGTAAATCTATAATACATGTATGTACAATATTAAAAGTACATGTAGCATTCTCTATTTACAGATTCTTAACGTCTAAAAGTAGTTATAGATACATTATTGTACTTTGTACCTGGAGATTTTTGTCACTGGTTGCTGTCATCACTGGTTACTTTGGCCCTTTTTACAACAGAAAGCATTACGACAGAAAACTTATTCACACCCATCTTAAATTTGCCCTAAATCACCATGAACTCTCATGGATGGCGTATTACATCATATGTCCATGCTTCAATTATTTCGGTTTCATTTTAAATTTGCCCTTTCATCTAAGGACGTAAAGGGCAAAACTTTCCAGGTACAAATGAAGTCATACCAAAGACTTGCATGCTTTTGTTTATGTACATTTTGTACATGTTGATTTTTACTGTTGCAACTTTCGTACACATATATGTATATGTTACAGACAAAACAAAAAGTACTTTTTGATTATCTGTTTTACTTCGATTCTTATTTTTCCTTGTACATCGATCAGCCAATATGGTATACACATACATGTACATGTACATACAAAACAGATGGTACATACTTTGTGTGTGTGTGTGTGTGTGTGTGTATGTGTATGTGTGTGTGTGTGTGTTTGTGTATGTGTGTGACTGTGTGTGTATGTGTGTGTGTGTGTGTGTATGTGTGTGTTTTACACCTGTACACATACATGTATCTTTACTGTAAAATGCTGTACTTTCGACTGTCATAGATACAGTATTCTATTTTTATTTTCTTTCCAACATCTTGGCACCTTTAATTCACACTGTATACACACACTGTCTATCTATAACAACAACTTAATTGTTTAACAAGAAACAAAAATTCGATGTCAGTATCTGCTTGCTACCAAACTATTTGACAGTCATTGATAATGGGGGAAAGGTTTCAAATCACAGATTAAATTTGTATTTGCTGAAAACCCTTTTTTTGTAATTCTCTTTGAAGATTTAAGGATTTATTACAAGTTCCATAAATTTCTTGAGTTTTAGTGGCACTTAACACAATGATACAAGGGCCACTTCAATGTTAAATAACTTTGTGTACATGTAAATTGTATGTTTTCACACCCTTTGTATTCAGTATCTATGTTTCCGATAGGACATGTAAAATGTCTGCCATGTTGGTGACACATTTTGTCAAGTTTGTCATAACTGTCATTAAAATCGTGTGACAAATTTACATATAGTTACAAAGTACATTTGTAGCTATTAACAAATATATTAACAAATCAAGGGAAGTTATCACACCTCAGAAAACTTCCTTAACTTACATGTATACTGACATGTTATTTTTATTTTAATTGATTTGATTTGAATAGTGTTTTCGCCACACTTAAGAATTTTTCAGTTAAATGAGCATTAGCTGTGTTACCCCCCCCCCCAAAAAAAATAAATTCATTTTTATCTACTTTTACTACTTGTTCTTGATGTATAATTAACAACAAATAAGAGGTATACACAGGCTTAAAACTAATTTATATTCCTATATGTATATCTTGTGAAAATACAGTCAGATCTAGTGTGGCATGCATATATATATATATATATATATATATATATAAATAGTAAGGTTGAATTATATTAATCAGTTGCAAGTGAATAATTTCCAAACTGGATTTCTCAAGCAGTTTTCACAAAATATATAGGAATTTAAGAAGTTTTATGCCTGTGTATATCTCTTTATTGTTTTTGTACATTTGTATATCAATCTTAAGAAAGTAAAAATTGTAAAAAAAAAGAGGAAAGGAAATTTTTTGGGGAAAAAAAAAGAACCCACAGCTAATGCACCATTAATTATTATGGTGGCGGTCAGTTTTGTGACCGCAGGAGTTTGTGAGTTATCTGGTGCCATAGGTTATAGGTTAAGATACTTGGAGTCATCGGACAGGAAACTTATATGACGGTAAAGGGAGGGGAGGAATCTCCTACAGCCATTACAATGTACACAGATTTGAACATGTGTTTAAACACAATCCATTCATCAACATGCTTAGTGTCTTTATTAGGGCTTTCAGTTACAATAATACACTCTGTATTACAGCTGCGTAAACAGTTGTTTCTGATTTATAGTGACAAATTTATACACATTGTATATATATTAGTAAAAGAACTCAAGATGAAGATGCCACTGGACTTATTATGACAAGTTTTATTATCAATACACTGGTTTATGTACCAACATTAAGGTAGAGATGCCACTGATGCTTCAGAGCCATTCCCCGTGTATTGTTTTATGATAACATACATCACTTAAGAAATGTACATGCGGTACAATCTATATCTACATGTATTTCACTTATTCCTTGTTGCACAAAACAGCATTTTGGTGATAGTGAATCTAATTTAGAAACATGCAAGCAGATGCTTGGACAACAATAAATGATGTATTACATGCATGAAGATATGTAAAATGTGAAGCTTTTAGATTTAGAAGGTCAGAATAACAGGTCAATTTTTTTATAGTTCTTTTTAAATGCATGGATACAAACATGTTAACCACATATGTGGTACCTAGGTCAGTAGAGGGGTAGGTCAAGGGTAACTTGTAAATAGTTATGTATATTGATATTCTCCAGACTGGGAAGAATAGGTTGATCGTAGTAAAAGAGAGATGAGAAATACATTGTACACGTCCAATGAAATAAGTGAAATTCTTTTTTGTTTTTGTTTTTTTATTTTGGTTACAGAAGATGATAAAATTGTCAATAGTTGACTTTTTGCATACATGTACATATGATATTTATTACTTGTACTTCAAGGTTAAAAAATGAGTCTCATTTTTTATATGGTGGCCATAATGAAAAAAAAAAATTATCCTGATAGGATGACAATTTATTCAAGGTAAAAATAAATGTTTTGATTAGAATACCGACTAAGTGTCTGTGCTAACTTTAATGTCTCATATTCTCTGACTGCGACCATTTTGAAACACTTGTTAGATTTTGAGAGATGACCTCTAAATGTGATTTAACCCTGTGTGCATACCGAAACAAGTTTCTAATATCTGCTCTTGACCTTTATGTTGACTGTTCCAGTATCTTGGTCAGGTCGTGTAGGTTTCCATGATCTGCGTGCTTCAGTACTTCAAACATGCCACACACATTTACTGCTGGTTTGGTATTCCTTGTGTTGCATGATGCAGTGCGACTGATAGACAAATTTCTAATTTCTAAAGGGCGAAAATGGGAAAATATCCAGGTAGACATTTGTATAAAGGGCGAAAATGATGAAAACTACAGTGGGCAAAAATATCCAGGTACATGTACATGTACAAATGTATATACAGTAAAATGTATATAAATTTTAACAGAAAAAAGAGAAACCTTAAAGAAAGAAACAAACGAGACCCGGAAAGAAAAAGGAGAAACCTTTGAAAACCTGAAAAAAGAGAAACCTTTAAAAAAAAGAAACAAACGAGACCCGGGAAGCAACAAACTGTAAACTGGATTCATTTACACATTTATGAACAGTATACAGTGATTAGAAATGACATTTTAAGCACTTGATATCCTACTCCGGAATAAAAAGGACATGACCAGGACACATCAAAGTGTCTCCAATGTCAAAGCCAATGTCACCGTGGAGATTGTGAATATAATTTATACCACCACGCTATTTTTTTTTTCCGCTGGTGCATGTATGGAAAGGACAAAACATTTGATACAGTACGACAACAAAGACTTGCGTGTGATAAATCTTATATCAGATTTCAGTGGACATTTTGTCTACTACACTAAGTACTTCTATCCAAGAATTTTTTTTACCTTCTCGGTTTTGTGCTGTGCTCGGGGCTATTGTGTGGTTGACAACCGTTGACTGTTACTTCAGATAATTGTAGGGGGTGGGGACAGCAGATGTATAAATATATCTTCTTTTAGCAAAGAGCAGGTCACATGTCAGTTCAGTGAACTTCTCGCAAATCAAGAAAACAGCCCAAGTGTAAAGAAAATACGACCATGTGTAAGAGAAAACATGAGAAGTGTAAAGAAAATAGGGGAAGTGTACATAAGTTGATTGAAGTAAACCATTACACCAACGCATCAAAAAATGGTTTATTGTCACAATATTTGGTCAGCTGATCAGGAAACATACGGATTTACAGATTTACACAGAGGCTTCATTGTTCAGTTGTATATTTCACGTGCATTTAGCGAAAGAATAACAAACAGAACAGCACAATAGCAGTTAATTGCTGTAAATAAGTATTGAGGTACTCTCGATACATGTACATGTATACATGTACATGTATATAACACAAAACAGTCTTAAAAACCACCCTTTCTGCCACTGAAATGTGGTCTTTCAAGACAAGTGGTATCTCAAAAGAGGTTTTATTTATTAGGTTTCGCCTTTTTCTAGTTTAAAGTGTTTTTCATATACATGTAACTGCTGTATATACATGGACCAAGTGGTTATCAAAATTTGGTCTCAGAAGCCAGGTGGTCGTATAAAAAAAGATTGTTCTCTCAAAACTTGCGCCACTGTACTATTGAATACATGTATATTCTCTGGTTTTTAGACATTTATAGGCCTCCGTACATTGTCCATCTTGGTTTAAATACAAGTTTATAAATCCTACAAACATTCATTAATTATTTACCTGCTAAATTTAAACACTTGATTATCCGAACTTCTCCATTTCAGATAGTCATTTTCAGAATTTGAAGTGGCTTTAGTCTACATCTAAGTTTGAAATCAAATGATATCAATTTTCATATTTATCTGACAGTATTTACAGTGTCAGAACGCATTATGAAAATGAACCAGTCCTTTATCAGTTGTGTATTTAACTGTGGGAATTTTACCGAGTCAACGATCGGCAGTGACACAATATTTTATTTATGATAATGCAGATTCATTATATTACATAATTTATATTTTTCACCTGTCTATTTACCTGTTGTTCGTCTTTAACCTTCAGACGGGTATTTTGACATGATGATTTTCATCACAAAAGCTACTGTCATTCAAGGAAGTGATTGAAAAATTTGAGTAGAGATCTTGATATACTGATAGACATACATGTATTTAACAAAAAGGTACTAGTATATCCCGATTTTGATAAGGAACAGATTGATCTTTACATCTTATTTTTTGTCCAATTTAGGTTGCACTAAATTTGTAATTTGAAAGGCAATTTGAATGTGTCTGTCCCTTTTTTTTTTTTTTTTTTTTAATGCGAAGGAAGGTTTTGGAAGTGCATAATCATTATATCTATTGTTGAAATAAATTAAAATATAAAAAATTGAGCTGGTCGCCTGTCATATGAATTCATACAGGTAAATTTATTTAACGGTAACACATTTTGAGTACATTTGGTTCACAATAGCCATTATGATTGCAGGTATTTTAAGAAAAAATGCTTTAAATTTAGAATTTTCTGACACGGTAAAAAATAACTGAATAAATCATTTATAGGTTCCCCCGTTTTTACCTGGTACAATAGGTGCTAGCAAATATGGGCACAGTTATGATAAATAACACATCACAGACATCATGGTACCCTTAAAATTGACAAATTGTACTGGAAACTTGAAAAAGAAAATTATAAACTTTCTGTATCATAAATTCCTGAAAAGCAATGGACTCTACTATCAATCAGTGACTTTGACTAGTCCAAATTTTTCTTCAGGGCGAAATGGGTTAGTTAAAAATAAAAAAAATAATAAGGTTCATGAAACTTCATTTTAAAATGTCTCATTGGCTCTAATGTCGGCATGATGGGGGTCCTGACTCAGACTGAGAGGAAAACTGATGTACCCTGAGAAAATTTAGCTGAGGAATTGAAAGGCATACCATCACACACATGCATGTAAATGTACATGTGCTTCCTTGTCCAATCTCGGAAATGAGCTTGAGTTCCATGGATAAGAAGCAAGTGAGAGCCAATATGCAAAAAAAAAAAAAAATGGAAATTACTCTGTTGCATACCAATATTTTATTTTTGTCTTAATTACATGTACACCATGTTATGTAATTTAATAATTCGGATGATTCATGTTTATTATTTGTTTAACTCTGCGGAGGGGAGGGGGCAAACACCGTAATCAACCATAAATTGATTGCTAATCACCGCTGTTTGATGCATGTATGATGTAACTGTAGAATGATGAGAAATCGAGACAAAGATACAAATGTACTTGTTTTAAAATCAAATACTATAGCTCAACAAACACAAGAAATTTTTGTCACTACTCATACATTTTGTATAATCTGACATTAAACAGTGGAGTAAAAATCGAGAAATATGATAGCTCCAACATAGGCAAATAATACAGCGATGTAGTTACACAATCTGGCAGAGGAGTAAACGAGAAGCGAGCGAAAGGATGAGTCAGAATATCATTGTACATGTAGCTGGATATCATTTCTCTCATGTCAGTGTGTAGGTTTCCTTTTAATTGAAATCGTCATGCAGTACTTTGAGTCCGAGAATAAATTGCTTTTTTTCTGATGGTAACAAAAGATTTGTTGAGCATGAATCAATGGTTGTCAAGTTTCTTGCATGACATACGGTTCGGATGAGGCGATCTTCAGGAAATCGTTATGTGCAATTATCTTTTGAAAGCACATGCTCTTGCAAATTTTGATGAATGTTGCATAATGCTTGAACTGTATGGTGAAATGTACATCTGTAGTGGGTTTTCCCTCAGTCCATACATTGTAATTTATCCAAACGCTTTTTCAAGAGTCTCTAAATTGGCTTTGGTTAATGAGTAACAATTTGAACATGGTAAAACTGAACTCCAAGAGACAAGCTTAACTCTGTTACCCCTAAAGACACATTTGGACTGGTCTAAGTCATTGATTTACAAAAGAGTCCATTATATTTCAGGGGTTGATGAGTTAAGACAGCTGCTAATCTGTATTTTGTCAAGAAACCAGCCGAATATGTACATGTTGTTTTGTCGTTAAGAAATCTAATTGTACACAACATTTCTGTTATCAAGGAAGCCTTGTCTAAAGTTGATAACTTGTTATAAGGTCAATACTTTAGACACATTTTCCTCAAACAATTTGTACTGGTACGTTCACCTCTGTTAAAATTTCCACCAACTTTAGAGTTTATCGTGGAAGAACATGAAAATAAATGGAGGACCAAGGGGTCATAATACGATATATATTTACAAACATTGTTTATCTTAGGTGGTGTGAGCAGACACAACAATATAGATTATGTATTACTATCATATCACATATATATACTGACACAGATAAATCAGCCTTCTGATTGGTCAAGGTCGTTGGACACAACAAAAGATGACAGTTGTTCTGAGTAACACTTTGTATTGGTTATAAAATATTACATGTACTCTGGTGAAAATCGAAATGGAGCATACATAGTTGTTCTGAGTAACACTTTGTATTGGTTATAAAATATTACATGTACTCTGGTGAAAATCGAAATGGAGCATACATATAGTCTGGTCATATTGTATATGTATGCACACACATTCGCGTGCACACACATGCATGCACACACAGGAATACACATGCACACAGGAAAGAATACACACACAACACACACAGGAATACACACACATAACACACAGGAATATGCACACACAACACACACACAGGAATACACACACACACAACACACAGAAATACACAACACACACAGGAATACACACACACACACAGGAATACACACACACAACACACACACAGGAATACACACACACAACATACACTCAGAGGAATATACACACATAACACACATACACAGGAATACACACACAGGAATACACATACACACACACAACACGCAGAGGAATACACATTCACACAACACACATACACAGGAATACACACAAGAATACACATACACACACATATATACACACACACATACACACATACACACACACATGCACACTTAGATTCACTAATGATCATCATCATGTACATGTATCTAAGTATACATGTTTAACTCATCACTCCTGAAAAGCAATGGACTCTTCTGAAAATCAATGACTTGGATCTGTCCAAATGTGTTTTTAGGGGTGAATGCGTTAAAAAAGTCATTTGATGATAAAAAACCAATTAGAAAATGGGACTAGTCTTGATTTTTTATTCACGTGAACTTCCTTATATAACATGTATTTCTGTTGATTAAAAACAATAAATATTAAAACACTTAAATTCAGAATTCTGGGTCTATTTTACATGTATTTTTAGAATGGTTGTACTTAAATGAAAAATTATAAAATTTTTACTGGCAGTTTTTTTAATAGATCAAACAAAACTGAAATTCCAATTAAATTGCACATGAAAATTTTATTTTAACTTAATTGATATTGATACGTGTAATTGAAAGAAAGAATTTACATGGATAATTTATCCGTTTTAACCTTGTTTATTTATTGCCAAATATTTCTGTTTTGCCATTCATGTATTTTTATTGATATATGTACATGTATGTGGTCAGAATAATTAAAAAAAAAAGAAGAAAAATACCAGTGGAAGTAATAAAAAAAGAAAAATACTCGTTGAAATAATAAAAAATGTGTGTTTGACGTAAAAGTTAGATATGGTACATTAAAGCTGGAACAGTATAGGTTTTGTCTTTAACAATCGCACATCTTTGTGTAAATTGATACAGTACTTCTAAGATCTATAAACCAGTATTTTTCATCTGTTTAATGTCTACAAAAAAAAAAAAAAAAAAGAAAGGAAAAAAACAAAAAAACAAAAACAAAAACGTACACAACAACACAGACCACGTTTTACAGCTTAATACATCCTTTGATAAATGAGATAAGGGTCCAAATATCTAATGCCTTTCTCTTTGTCTCCTACAATGTGTACTTTATAATCAGAAGTAAACTCACAAACAATTACAACATTTGCAGTATCATTTGTCACGTCAAATCTTACTCTCCCGATTACACATATCCACAAACGTATAAGATTATACTTAGCCGATCTTAAAGAAACATTTACCTAGTACCTTCATTTATCCTGGACAGATTTATCAGCGTTTATCAATATATATTTGCATTTCTTGTGCTGGTAAACATGTTTATTAACTTGACCGCTGGCCATTGTAGGGAGTAGATAGGCTGTAATTAGGTCTACTGACTGGTGCACCTGTTGAGGGCCAGACATTTACTTACATTATTTACTTATGGACTTAGTGCAAGTGTTGGCTCAGATTCTGTCAATATTTAAATGTGTAATAAAGCCAGGATAATTAACTTAATTTTTAAATTTTGTGTTGTCTTTCACTAATAAGTCCATACCACAGACTTGGGACTTGAATGTATATGTTAGCTGGATAACCTTATCTATAATGTAATAAGACAATGTAAAACAAACATAGCTATTGAATTCTGCCTACAGCAATACCTGTAAATACAAAAGTTCACAAAGGTGACAAAAGCCATTGACTGAATGAATTGGGAAAATTTAGAAAAATAAAAATAAAAATGTGTTATCATCAGATTATACATTGTAGTTCAATTGAAAGAGAGATTGGGGGTTTTAAAATATATTGACTAATGGGGATTGGGTTTGTTGAAATGGAATGAACTGGGAAATATTAGAAACAAGATAAGAAATTAAAGATGTCATCAGGCTGTACTTCAATGGGAATGGGGATTGAGGGTGTTGGAATGCTGGGAAATACATGTAATAGGAACAGAAAATAAGAAAAATGTCTTGTCATCAAACTGTAGTTCTATGGGAATTAGGTTTTGGGGGTTTTAAAATACTTTAAAAGAACTTGAAAAATGTTAACAAAAATGTCATGTCATCAGACTGTACAAGTATTTCATTGGCATTGGGGATGGGGGGGGGGTGTTACAATATATGAACTGAACTAGAAAAATGGAAAAGAAATAAAAAAAGATGTGGTGCCTTCAGACTTTACCAATACAATGTACATGTAGTTCAATTGTGATTGGGATCAAAGGGGGTGGGGGTGGTGGTGGTGTTAGTTTACACATCACAAAATTGATTAACAACAAGTTTGGTTTACACAGGTTTCTTTCGTCATAAAAATACAGATATTTATATACAGGGCCTCACACTTTGAACCATGAAGTCTCTCACTCCTGGTCAGTACAGGTTCAAGCCCCACTGAAACCTTGCTAAGCCGATTTTTGTGAGCAAGTTTAAGTTTACCAGTTTACTTGTGGAAGGCTGGTGGTCTCTTCTGGGGAACATTATAACTTGGCTCTTTATATCACCATTAAAAACTGGCGGCTGCCACCCAGTAAATAACACATCATTGAGTGTGGCATAAAACATTCAAAATTAAATATATACTTGTGTCATAGCATACTTTTGTATAATCTGTACACATAGAGAAGCTAAACTCCTTTCTGGAATGGTAGTCTAATAATGTATATAAATGTATATATATATTACCTAAGAACTCCTGACTTGTATCTTAATTCATCAGACACTAAGATAATAGTATCACAGGGCAAAAATAAACGTTTATAGAAAATCAGCTTGAATCTATTTCAAACTACACTAATGATCTGAAACTCTTGATCCCGTGTTCATGAAGGCTGATAGGAAAAAGAAAATTCATCAGCAGGTGTTTAATTCTGTTGCTCCAAACTTCAGTTAGTCTTTAGAAAGAGAGGAAATTAAAAAGAAGCCAATATTACTTGTGGTGGCATGAGACCGTTTGTGGATAACTATATAGTGGTAATTTTTAGCGGAGTATCTCCCCGGTATCTGGAAGTGTTGGATGATAATTAGTGTAAGAGGATGATGAATTAAGTGTTTAGATAAGCTGTCAGATGTTTGGTTTTATACAGGAATGTCAGCTATCAGACCATTTTATACATGCCAAATTAAAACTGTTTGTAATTGCCCATGCATTCACCTGTCCCCAGTTATTTTTTTTGAGTGTTGCCATCTGTTCAATACATGTATGGCTGCTGTAATTTTTTTGAAGGAGCAAGCATTTGTTAATTATGTAGGAGTAAGTGTTTAAACATGGTTTCTGTATAGGAGTAAGTGTTTGTTAATTTTGTAGGAGTAAGTGTTTAAACCTGGTTTCTGTATAGCAGTAAGTGTTTAAACCTGGTTTCTGTATAATAGTAAGTGTTTAAACCTGGTTTCTGTATAGCAGTAAGTGTTTAAACATGGTTTCTGTATAACAGTAAGAGTTTAACTTGGTTTCTGTATAGGAGTAAGTGTTTAAACATGATTTCTATATAGGAGTATGTGTTTAAACATGATTTATTTGAGTAAATGTTTAAACATGGTTTCTGAATAGGAGTAAATGTTTAAACATGGTTTCTGAATAGGAGTAAATGTTTAAACCTGGTTTCTGTATAGCAGTAAGTGTTTAAACATGGTTTCTGTATAGCAGTAAGTGTTTAAACATGGTTTATTGGAGTAAATGTTTAAACATGGTTTCTGTATAGCAGTAAGTGTTTAACTTTGTTTCTGTACAGGAGTAAGTGTTAAAACATGGTTTCTATACAGGAGTATGTGTTTAAACATGGTTTATGTAGGAGTATGTATATTTAGGCATACACATAATGACTTGTGCTGCTGTTACAAATAAGCTACAGGGGAAATGTCATGCAATACAGGTTATGTAATAAATATAGATTGGTTCTGTCAGTGTTTATAGCACCAATTTTGTTTTTTGTTTACACATTCTGTATCCCTTTATGATTGTGTGTTGTTTTAACAGCTTGTAATATTGATACCAATGTTAGTGCCAGCAGTGTTAATTTGCTACATATAAATTGATGGCTTTGTGACTCAACTTTTATACCCTTGTGATCAGCGACTAGTACATGTATATCTGCAACTTCTAATACCGTATTTGACCCATTAAGCGCCCATGTTCCTATAAGCGCCCCTCACCCTTTTTTTACATACAATCGACAATCTGTCACAAGGTGATGTGGACCTGAAAAACCTAAGTTACAGTTTATCTTTAGCCCCCTAGCAACAGAATTATGTTGATACACACATAGGTGTCCTCAGTAATAACAACAACTTTACAACTGTGCCTTATCAAAATTAACTGTTTTACGTCAATTTGACTATTAATTGGTCCCATCAAGCACCCACCCCTTTTTCCTGATTTTTGTAGCACCCTGGGTGCTTAATGGGTCAAAATACGGTATCTCTGTACTTGTGATTGTTCATTGCAGATCGACTGTTTTAGTTTAACTTATCATCTCCCCTTGTACATTCATGTACATCTAAGTCCTTCATGTTTTTCCTACATTGTAGAACGAGTATTGTTGTTGGATTATTTCTCCTCGACACGTACATTTAAGTCCTTCATGTTTTTCCTACATTGTAGAACGAGTATTGTAGTTGGATTATTTCTCCTCGACATGTACATCTAAGTCCTTCATGTTTTTCCTACATTGTAGAACGAGTATTGTAGTTGGATTATTTCTCCTCGACATGTACATCTAAGTCCTTAACATACATTGTATATTCCTACACTTAAGATCAACTACTGTAGATCTACTTTCATCTCCCCTCGTTCATGTACAATCTACATCTAAATCCTTCACATGTACATGTATTCATGCATGTACATTGGAGATTGACTGCTGTATATAGACAGTTATCTCCCCTTGTACGGTACATCTTAGTCATTCCGCCACATTGTGTGATCATACATACTACACTGCAGACCAACTAATGTACAGGTAGATTGACTACTGTTTCTCAATATACTTATATACATGCATTTCATTCATATACATGTATATATTTAACTTTTCAAATTGTACTTACATATGTACATGTATATCTTTTGAATGGTCTATTACCTGCATTGATTGCAGTAGTAATTTCTCTGTCGTAATTTATGATTTTTGTAATTGGGAATTTTAAATGGACGCGCTTTTTAAAAGTATAAACATTTTCCTTTCATTCACTTCATGATTTAAGTTGAGAAGTGTGTTTTATTGTATTTTATGGCAGTGATTTCAATGTATAACTTAATTTGTAATTGCCGTAATTTGCAGTAGGTATATATATTTTTTTTCATTTTCGCTCTAAGCAACGATCGGCATGGTGGTCTGTACGATTTTCTTACCTTTGATCTTCTACTGACAATACGACAATTTATTTCGTCTTCTCACATTTTCTTGAACCCTATTGAAAATTTACAAAGAAATTATGAATGGATTTGACAGATATGAGCAGTGGGGTAGAGGTAGGACCATCCATTTACGATTAAAAAAATACGAGGATCGTCTTACAAATTGACTCATGAATATCCTTGGACTTTCAGCTCTTGTTCAGACAGCTTTACACGTTAACAAAAAAAATATCGGAGAGTGTCAACAAAGAAATGGAAGATCAGTTTGTGCTCTATCACACTCGAGATAAGTGTTTTCATTGAGACTTCAGCATATTTTTAGCCGAATCTAAAAATGTAACGGTTAAGTTTGTTGGTCCCATAATGACTTCCTGTGGGGTAAAGGTATAAGCAGAGACCTAAGCACCCGTTCATTATTAACTGATAAATTTGTGGTTCTATCAATCCCGCACAGGTGAGATTTGTTTGAAGTTGATATTACTTTACGAGTTTTTTGGTCAGATATTACGATTTAAAACATGCTTCTCCATAAATAAAGATGGTGTAGGATTTATGTTGTACACACATGGAAGCCAACCATTTATTCAACTTCTTAGCGGAACAATCCCCGTTGACCAAAACAATTGGGATCCTTATAATTACAAACCCAAATAATTCAACACTTCCATGAATATCGTTATGACATAAGATACACTTATCGCGAGCCCACTTTTCTCTTAACACTGTTACGAGTATTCACAGATTTTAAGTTCCAATACTTCAGATATTTTCCGTAAATGAGAAGTAGGTATTATATTTTTATATGAAACATGGTTACATACTTATAAGACTTTATTTTGATATAAAATTTCGGCGTTTTCTGTGTAAGTGGTCTGATTTCATCTTTTGTGGTGGATCTACAGGGGTCTTGAGTAAATACATGTACACTCCTCTGATACACTCTTATATACTCCACACTCCTCCTCGCTGAATTTCACATTTTATGGAGAAAATTAATACAAAAAGTGGGAAAGACTTACAAATAAAAGTGTGCATAATCCTCTACTTTAAATATTTTGAGATAAAATATTTCTGGCAGAACAAGAAAAACAAAATGGAAAAAACATCACATTAAGGCCATCATATGCATTAAAATATTCTCTGTTAAATGTGACCCAAACCAGTAGATGTAGTTTTAGAAGTGTGTTGCTCAGTAAACAAATTGTCTTTTAAGATTTTCTTTTTAATTTTGATAGGTAAATTTAAATTTAATAGGAAAAGTTTTTACGCCAAACTACAAATGTACAAAAAAAAAAAAAACCAAAAAAAAACTGAGTCAGAACTTTTAGATGAGTTGGTCGGGCATATGAAATGAAAGTTTTTATTTTTATTCATGGCCTGTACCTTTGGTTATTTTTCTTGTTTCTGTCGTAATTCCATTGTTTATGTGCGTCCTTGACAGATCCTAAGACTTTTACCTGTGTATCCATTTGGTCAACGAGATGTTTCTGATGTATCGTAATCTCAGGTGTTTGACAGGTTCATTATGAAAAATAATTTGTTTTGTTACTAAGCACTGAAACTATGTACATCACGGTGTCAAACTTATTGAAAATTTATCAAATGGTTCTGTTTACTAATTACTTGTAAAATGTTAATCGTTCCTTCCAGGTAGTGTGTATGGATGTTTATTTCGACATTTATACCTGTCACCTGTTCTGTTATGCGTTTAGATTATTGAAAACAAAGTAGGCCAGGTGAAGAGGATAAAGCACAAAGAAGTGCCATTATCATCGATGGCACAACTTAATGCAGCCGTGTGGTAACTTGGCGATCTGACGTCCAGTTCCATTATAACATGATTGATAGACTGGACGGGCCTTGGGTCAGTGTGTCTCCATGTCTACATTGACGACTGTGTCATGTGTTGTAATCGAATGTAGTGGACTGGTCAATTGGTCAAGTGGTCAGGTGTGATGTTTTCTTTCTTCTTTATCAGTGGAAAAAAATGATACACAGCAATAACTGATAATATCCATGGTAGTGCACTAATAACAAAAGTTAATGTTTGTCCATACCTGGGTATTAGAACAGGGGAATGGCAAAATAACAGTCATCTATAAGAGCTGCCACTGGCAGCTTAAGTATTTTCTACCCCAGATGTGAAGGTTTGATGTTGATTCACCGAAAACATATAAAATGTTGTATATCTTTAAAGATGTAAAAAAGAAGATCAATCTAAGCTTTCATCAGCATGACAATGACCTGAATGAAAATTCATGAATGATTTCTGAAACTGACGACTTTGCAAAAAACGTGATTTCAATAGCTATTGACAATTTAAAGCTGTAAATGTGCGAAATGGATTCAGTTTGATTCCAGGCCAGTATCTGACAGACAGTGCTTCTTCCTTTACATATATCACTTGGCATTTAAAGAAATGAAAGTCACGAGCGTAATCGATGAAACTTCGAATTGAAGTCCTGTGTGATCATCATGGTTTTATTGATCATAATTCTAATGTTAAAAGTCTGTAGCAAATGTAAAAATTTGTGGTACTATACTTTACATAACAAACAAAATCAAATGAATATATTTACAGTGTAGCCACAAGTGGTGGCTTTCTCAGTGGTAGTCCATCTTCAGTGTATGTTTAACTCATCAGCCCCTGAAAAACAGTAAATCAGTGATTTAGGTCAGTCCAAATGTGTCTTTAGAGGGGTAAATGAGTCAACTGTTGTGACATTTGAAAGAGATGAACTCTATGATGTCGTAATTTGAATTATTTATATGCACAAAGTTGGAGAGAGAGAGAGACAACAGAGTCTCGATTGTCGGAGGCATTGTGACTTTTTACTCCATAATTCGATTATGTTTTTGATATAAATAGAGATAAATGCCGGGTGATGGGGTGATCGGCGTTTGCTGTTTGTGATTATTAATGGTATTGCGTGGGAACACTTGCATCTAATGCAAGGTGTTCCACACATCAGGGGTTGCCGAAAGGTCAAATCATCAATTTGTAATTTTTTGGTCTTTTGTTTTTTACTTGTCATATTTATATACATACAAGAAATTATAATGACTCAAAATGATTGATAGGAAGTCTGATGTGAGGTTTTTTTTTCTATGAGAAAATGATGACCTCTGGAGCAAAAATTTGACCTTTATGCACTGTATTATCCAATATTCTGTTAACAAAAAGTAGACCATGTAAATATCATTTTATTTTCTGCATGATCAAGTTCATTTTATTACAGAAATGTTTGATGTACACCATGTACAAGTAGCTACATGTACAAGTTAATCTTATCATAAAAAGCTCAATTGAGCTCATGGAGGGAAAAGAAAATATACATTCACTACCAACAAAATACACGTAATTCGAAATTGTTTGTAAACGGAACATGAAAATTGTATTGGCCTTGAGAACATCCACCAGGTCGGCCATTGATTGTAATCTCTTTCTTTTTCTTCTTGTCAGAATGAGCATTGCATTACCATTTTGGCAATAAACGTGAATAATTTAAGGTAATTTACACCTTCGGATTTGAATTATTTATTCATCGTAATTGGAAAGTGATCACTCTCCATCAATCTGATACATACATTTTGATTTCACCCCATCCCTAGACAAGTTTTGATTTTGAATAAGGAGATTTTTCACAGATCTCGCTGAATCATAACGATGTATTTACCTTTGCGTAAGCAGAATATATGACAGTGTTCTCTAATATTTGGTCACATTTGTGGCGTTTGTGTTGATTTGTGATGATGGTTTTTAAAGTCCCAGCAAATCCCCGCCAGGTGAACTCGGTGATACTGTATATCTGTTGTTTTGTGTATCTGTCAAGCTTTGCCTAATGGTTTATTTACCTGGCGTGTGGGTGGCTTTGTGCTCCATGGTCGGCTCCGATTTCTAGATCCTGTTTACAGTTAGCTATGATTTTCCTTGCCAACAGATGAAACGGTTATTTGTTTGAGGTTCAGTTTAAATAGGAAAGGAAGTCTTTGGTGAAAATCCTCACCCAGCAATTTTAATCCTTACAAGTTGAGAGTTAAATGTATATTAGATTGTCAAGATTGACAGGAGAAAATTTTAGCGTAAATTTCTTTATACAAGGCAATGAATCTTGACACTTATGTTTATTGCAGAAATCATTTCATTCCTAAATTTCTCTGTTCTCTGGAAACTGAAATTGACATGAAAATTACATGTAGGTGGCATTAAATTGATTTCACTCTTTGTACATGTAGGCCTGCAGTCTTGTATTTTGCCTCTGATCTTATTGAAGGGTGGGCGCAAATATAGTTTTAGTTTGCCTGTTTGTTCATTTGTCTACTTTTCATATGTTTGCAACCTTTTGTTTCCGTCATAATTTGACTTGAGTTTGAGCAAATCACCGTACTGGGCTTGACCCTGCTACAACTTTTGTAGAATCCAAATAAAATAAGGTAGATAAATATAGTGTAATGGTTTAATACCTTCGCTGTGACATTAAGCAATCATGATACATCAAATTTTTGTATGTAGTCAAATAAGATTAAATATATATATCACAAATCATATCAAATGTTTGTGTATCGAAAGGATCAGAGACTCGGCAGGTGAATTGATAGCGTAGAGTTTTAAAACTTGAATAGTTATGAAGTCGTATGAATTTTTATTCCCTTGTCAACAGTGATCGAGATGCTTTACGTGAAAACAGAATCTCTTTGATTTAACCGTAATGTCCAAGGTGTACAGCCACATGCCAAAAGTTTACAGACATTATCATATTTTTTACTACATGTATATGTTTCATACAAAATCATAAATATAAAATATTTTGAAGCCATTTCTTATCGCATTTGAATAATCAGTTGTTATTATTTAAATACAGAGAATGCTTCAAAGTTTCATTGCTTAATTGGATTTAATTTTCTAATTTGTAATTTTAAAGATTTGACAATTCAAACAAAAAGAAAAATATACTTACTCATCATATTTTAATTTCTAAATTAGAAAATTAGAATAAAGATAAATAATAAAACTGAAATATATCGTTAAAAAATGATCATGTCTGTATACTTTTGGCAAGTCTCTGTACGTGTATATCTCAATGATGTACTCGTAATTTTTCGGATCTCCCAAGGTGTATGACAGTTAGTGACATGCATACAAGTAAGTTTACATAACTTGAATGTTGATTTTTTGACAAAGTTACATGTAAAAAGAAAGAATTGCAATGTCATTTTCAAGAATTAGTATTGACAATGATTTTATTAATCTGTAGTTTTGGAACTTATTCAGGTCATTTCAGACTCTAGGGACACTGTGTGTGTCAAGAGCAATCAAAATATAGATGTTCAACTTACCAGAAAAGAATTCATCTAAATTACTCAAATAAACAACTGCCAAAAACCACATTTCTTTTATCCCACCAGAAGTTTTGAATCCTTCAGCCTGAGGGCTAAGACTAAAATACATAAGAGAATTATCCCTTAATACATATACATAATACTTGTTAGAATATCTCGGCCATCAAAATAAACATGTTTACTAACTTGACATGAAAAAAACAATGACTAATAAAACAGAGAAAGAAGATTTAATTTGAGCTTTACGTTTTCATTGTCCACAAAATATTACCAATCTGATTTTTAGGTTAATCTTGTATGTTAGTCAAAGGTAAAGAGGTGTTATATTTGTACGCTGCTTTATGTTCTTTAAAATCTTGGGGGGGGGGGGGGGGGGGGAAAGAAGTGATACCCTTTTACTGTGTTTAATATGGTTGAGCGTGAAAATCTAAATTATTTTTGTAAATGTTATATATTTTATCATACCAGTAACTTAACTTTGAAGGGGCCCTCATCGCTGAGTGGTTTGAACCATGGAGTCTCTCACTTCTGGTCAGCGCAGGTTTGAGCCCCTCTGGAACCTAAGCTGATTTTTTGTGAGAAAGTTTGCCCGTTTTCTCCTGGAGGGCTGGTGGTCTCTTCCTGGGTACTTTACATTGTACATGCAACTCAGGGTTCTTTTCTCCACCACAAAAAAAAACAAAAAACTGGCCGCCACCATATAACTGAAAAATTGTTGAGTATGGCGTTTAAAACAAAAATCAAACTGAAATTTAAAGGACATTTTTTGTAAAATGTACAATATTGTTACTACAGGTGCTCTCTATGATCTTTCAAAAGAATTGTGGCTTTTATAGCCATTTCTGTACGATATGCTGTCTAAGTTGACATTTTTATAATTAATAAGGACACTTGGGTGTATTTCATATTACGTTACTCTCAGTATTTGTTGACTTACACCGAGATGACACCTACAAAGTGCAGTTACAGAAATTTGACCTCTTTTCAGGGCCTACCTGTGTCACATTTTTCCTTATTATGCTAGGCCGATCCTTGCTGGAAGATTACGTAAAATGAAAATTCAAAATAATATGTTTAAAGATTAAGATGTAGTTATGATTCTTAATTCGTGAAAAATAAGTCTGTGATTTGCATAAGAAGTGCAAAATCAGACAAACCACATTCTTATACAGTTTCACTCAAAATTAAGTACACTAGAACTTGAAGTCATGCTGACAAAATCTGAATAGTGTGTACAGGCCACAAAATAACATGAGAGCGATTGTTCAGTTAACGACAAAATACAAATCATGTAAACTCTTTTTCGTTCTCCATGAATTTCATTTTGAAGTCTTCATTATTGCTATTGTAACCTGCAGGTTATGGTCATTCCTTTTGGCGTAATCTGTAAATGGTTTATGACAATTTCTATTATTTTGTGGCCTGTTTATACCTTTGACAACATGTATAACATTTGTTCTTGAAAAAAGAGTATGGAAATCTATTCAAAATATTGTTATTTGATAGGCATAACTTAACTTAACTCTTTGAACCCTACAGACCCAAATAGACTGGTCTAAACAATAGAAATGACCATTCCATGTAGATACTATGGTGTGGAAGGGTTCATATGCAAATGAAGAGTATAAACTGAATAATTGAATTTCTTGTACTGTTCTATATTTTTGTCATACATCTGTATAAAGCTTTTTTATGTGAGAGCTTATATATGACAGTTTGGGGTTAAAATTTAGGCATTACCTGTACGACAGCATACTTATGTAGTAGAACACTTTTAGTACTTTAAAGAATTGACCCTTTGTATAAAATAATCGTGAGATATTTTAGGTAAATAGAATAAAATAACACAAGAGATATCAGTTAAAAAAATCTCACGTAAATAGGTTAAAGCTGTAGGACTACATGTACTACTTGCAAAAATGAAATTGATCATCAGCTTGTTTACAGAGGGAATGAAATGCACATTAGTGATCATAAACACCAAAATGATACGTATTTCAATATCTGCGGAAGTTTATGTTACGCACAGTGACAGGGAAATGTAGAAAAAATACATAAAACAAAGACCTCAAACAAGACGATTTCCTTTCACATCAAAGACATAGCATGGATGTATTGCACAATTGTTATGGTTGTATTGTTTTGTTTTGGTTTTTTTTGTGTGTGTGTGGAACATGCAGCGATATTCTATATGTTGAGAACATGTTACAGAGTTGTACAGGTCTTATATATCAAAAATATTGTACGAGTCAAAACGAAAGAGAAAACATGCAAATATTACACATGCTACAAAATGTAGGTGAAGCTAAGGAATAAATTTCACTTGTCCATCATGCAAATGTAAACATTTACATGTAAATCTTTCAGCACTAATAGACCATAATAGACTGGTCTGAGATCATTTATAGAAAAGAATATACCATTTAGATACTAAATAGGGTTGATAGGGTTAGAATGAAAGAAAAAAGTCTAAACAATACAAACTGGAGCAATATTTTGAAGAGAGTAATTTATAACATCCACAACCAATATTTTTTGGGATGAAAAATAAAATCTTTAACTGTGGTCTCTGAGTTATGTCAATTTTTTTTTTTTTTTGGTGCTTCCTTCATGATGTATTAGTAAATTACAGCACACAATTTCATACTGCAACAAAGTGATGGAACAAAAATTAGCTCCAAAATTCAGCTATTTACTCCTAAATGTCTAAATGGAATGCTCTGATCTATTGTTTAGACCAGTCTATTATTCTCTGTAGAGTTGAAAGGGTTAAAATGGAAAGATATCCTAGACTGGCTTCTTTGATTGACAAGTACTTTTGAAACTGTCAGAGACAGTCCTTCTTGTCTGCCTGAGAAATATGATTTTACTGGTGATCTCTTGAAGTACATTCTTCTGAAAGTACATTTATTTTTAAACTTTATTTCCAACATTATATTATTTATTTGATGTTATTGTTGATTTTTTATTTTTCCCTTTTCATATACTTTAATGTAAATATTTTATGTTTTACGACATACCTTTCATAATGTAAGATATTTATGTTTTCAGGTACCATCAGAACGAGTCAGGTTTTGGACCGGGAAACTACCTCACATTACTGGTTGACTGTTTATGCCACAGATCGAGGACTTGTACCTCTTCATACTCGACTAGAGGTTTATGTCAAGGTCATCGATGTCAATGACAATGTTCCTCAGATGCGACAGCCGATTTACTTCATGGAAGTGCCTGAGAACTCGAATCCAGGAGAAGTCGTTGGTCAAGTCCAGGCTTATGATAATGATGAGAATCCGTCTCAGGAGCTGACGTATGCCATTACAGGCGGTGACAGCAAGAGTTACTTTAAAATTGATAAGATAACAGGTGAGCTAATTTTCTGTACACAACACAAGTCTGTTGAAAGCTCAATACTCAGTGGCTTAAGGGTCATTGAGAAAGTTAACTCATCAGCCCCTGAAATCACATTTGGACCTGCCGATTTCAAAGAATGGTTTAGTCCACTGTCAGAATTCAGGGGTGTATGATTTAGAATCAAAATTTTATAATAATTTTACATGCAATATGAACTTGTTCACTCCTGAATTATGACAGTAGACCATACTATTTATTGATCTGGTGAGTCTAAATGTGACCACAGGGGTTGATGAGTTAAAAAGAGGGATTGATGATTTGGATCAGGAAAGTCCTTTGTATTGCTTGCCAGCTTTTGAGATACTGTTTACCTGGAAATTTTCGCTGCTGTTTTAATTTTCGCTATTTTTGCTCTTAGTTGAGAGGACAAATTTAAAACGATGGGGAAATTTTCAAGCAAAATAACAAGCATCAAGATTCATGTTATTGATTAGGCTGTGGTGATTTAGGTCGAATTTAAGACAGGTGAATATTAATTATGACGTAAGAGGGCCAAAATATAACCAAGGGCCAACATTTCCTGGTATACAATAGTACAATGTATATAAAAATAGTTAAGATCTTTCTCTGATGTTACAAGTCAAAATGTAGCCGTAAAATATGGAGACAGCTCTCCCTGATACAGGCCAAATCTTGCTTCACCATGCTTGATGTTTGGAAAAGGAGTCACATGATGCAGGTGGCTACAAAATACAGGTGTGTTTTAATATGTCATTGTACAAAAAAAAAAAAATCTACAGGTAGGCTTAATTATATTTCCATTTAGTCAAGAGTTATTCCCCTTGACTATCTGATTTGTCTGTACCTGATTAAAATGTATCTAATATGATTAATTATTTGATAGATACATGTACATGTATAGACTACGAAGGTTACAACAAACTTTGTCGTGTTTCCTGTTCAAACACACAGTTTCTGAACTACAGAATTGTAGTGTACAATGTATTCCTGACAAAAATGAATACACCTACTGTGACGGTTTGTTCAATACATTTCAATAACACTCATACAAGTTGCAAGATAATTATACATGTACAGGTAAAACAGCACAGGTAGACTTGGATCAATGAACTTATTCATTTGTATAGTTTTTGTGTCTTTGAACTGTGTGACCTTTTCGACTGTCCATTTGATAAGTGACCATCTGTCTGACTGGATTAGCGATGCATGTATATATGCAAAACTTGACCAAGATAAACGATTGTTTTTGTGTTTTGTTGTAGTTTAATGTCTGGTGGTATCTGACTTTAACGATAAAAGGTGACCAGGTATCTTTTCTTTTTTTACTTAGTATTCATACGGTGGTTAAAAAGGATTGTTTTTGTTTTTTATTGTCGTTTTACGTCTTATCAAGACGTTTACATGGTTTTGGAGATGTCACCAGCTTTAGGTGAAGTGCCACAAATTTTGACATGTGGTTGTGATTCGACGTCAATGTACATGTAGCAAGTGTTCTTGTATGAGCCACACCCATCAGTTTTTCCAAAGTCTCATCTGAAAGTTCTTTGAGTTTCACTTCCTATGCAGAGGGCAAAAGAAAAGTCGCAATTAATTTTTTTAAAATCAAAGGATTGACCCAGTACCGGGGAATCAAAACCGAAACCTTCTGCTTACAGGTGCAAGGAGATAATACTGTAACCTGGGATTTTTGCACTCCTTTGGGAATGAGGCCTGGGCCTTTTGAGTTGTGAATTTTAGCAACACTTTATTGAAATTGGGAATTCTAAAAATACACAATTTGTTTGAAAATACCAAAATCTCTTTAAATTCATTGTATTTGACTTCAGTAGGAAATTTTTTACTGCAAATTGGGGAAAATTTGCAGTTTAGCAAGTGGTAGTGTTTCACATGTTAATGAGACTGGTTTGTTGTATAAGCGTCCGTACATAATGTACATGTATAATATCATTAGGAGGGCGTAATTTTGTTTATACAGTTTTATAGGCAGCTTAATATGTATCCTGCCTACATTTCTTCTTTCATTGTGTATTTTCACACAGACGTCTCACAAAAAAATTGAAATGTAAAATTTTTACCTCAAACTGAAACGCCCTAACATTGTGTATATTCCAGAATGCCAGTGTTAGTACTTGCAGTCGTAAACAATTTTCGAAAAAGTCGTAACCCACATTTCACCAAACTTACTAACAGTACATGTATATAAAAAACAAGAGCAAGAAGACCTAACACAAATGTTTGGGATATTTTCTTACAAATCTAGGTGTCTGTTTCAATTGGATGCTAATTTCTCCTCTTAAGAGTTACTGAAGTGGTGCTCTCAAATCTGATTATATAATGTTTATATAAAATAGACAAGACTCGGTTATGCAGTTCTCTCTCTCGTTCTTTCTTCTTTCTGAGTCAGTTTTGCAGTCTAGAAATTGACGTCAAACAGATTAATTATTTACAGGAGATCAACTACTCGATGGAGTGAAATCTACAAGTAAATGTAGTCAAACTGTTTGTATATATTTAAATGATGCAGATGAATCGGTGGCTGATTAAGCCAAGCCCCACATATCTTAAAGTAAGGTACACCCATATTACCAGATATAAATGTGCATCTCTTGCCTCCATTACCTGAATGAAAACAGATCGTCACGGAAAAAAGCTCTTATTTCGGTAGAAAGAATAATAAGACAACATTAGGTCTGTTATTATGATATTGAGTGACAAAATGAAAGAAACAATTAACCATTTGTAATAACATTTTTCTGGTTTCTTTGCTGTGAAATATTGCTTTTTGCTTACTCACATTTGGCACCGTTTTTTTCTTGCGGGGGCACCGTTATAAGTGATGGGCATAGAATTGTGTACTTGTCGTTTACTTTTGATTCTATATTGCTAACTTAATTAGGAACCAGACTTTTATTCAACTCATTAACCCCTGAAGAACAATGGACTCTTCTGTAAATCAATGACATTAGACCAGTTGATATGTGTCTTTAGGGGTGAATAACTTATATCAGTAATTCTTGTACATGTTTTGACTTACTTACCCCTTAACATACAAATAGTGTGACCCATCTCTTTGATTTGTAGTAGAGTCCATTGCTTTTTCAGGGGAGGGCTAAATTAAATCTGTTTTCTACCACCATCAGTAATACTAAATGATCATGTGATTATGGTCATATTTCCGACAGATTCACATCAATTTTATGAAATACAATATCTGGTCGGTTTGTTTTCCCTTTGTGAATATGGTTTGTGGTTTAGTCTTGCGTGATCTATTTTGAATAATTGGTCTGTCTTAAACATGGCAATAAGTCGACAAACTGAAGTGTTTCAATTGTGATAAGTTTCAAAAATAGGTCACAATGAAATTTGTTATTTTACTCTGTTTTATAATGGGTTTTTGTTGCCATAACAACCCATTTTGGGTTTGCTTTAAGGGCTATTCCTTTGGTAGTAAAGTTTCTGTACTACTGTATTTCATTTGACATTTTCTCACTACAAAATAATAGTTCAATAACAGGAATTCAACTTTAAATCATCAACCCCTGAAAAAAAACAATGGACTCTTCTGTAAATCAGTGGCTTAAACCAGTCCATATGAGTCTTTATGGGGGAATGAGTTAATAGAAAATTTTAATGTTTTGGTGAAAATGAAATTCTGTTTAGTTTGACTAATCTTAATTTTATAAAGAGTTTGAAATATTTCAATGAGTTGTTTTGATGAGAGTGAAATTACCAGGATACATGTCAGTATCTGCTTTGTGACAAGTCATTCATGATAGAATAACCACTGATATCTGAGGGTCAGAGACAAAATAATGATGATAAAAATAAACATAAACAAATAAAAAGCTTTCTTTTGAACTACGTTTTGTATTTTTTTTTTTTTTTTTTTTTCAGAAATATATTTTGTTACCTGTTATATTAAGTGCCATTGCATACATATGTTTATACAGGAGACAGACAATTCAGTCATGCTCACTCACTTTTCTCACTTTTTGCAAACTTACATAATTAAACTCTGATTTCTGGGCAGGTTTTAACATCTGTATGCAATTAGGTTAAATATTTTGCAACTGGGCTTTCCAGCATGTTGCTATGGAGTCATCTGAAGTTGATATCAAATAAACAAATCTTGCTGAATCCATTTGTAAAATCTTTGATCACCTCATCATTAAAATTAGCAAGACATTCCAGATGTGTCATGGCCGATCATGTCAGTTGGAATGGCACTGCACTAAGGATATATAGTGTAATGGTGATTTGAAAAATGTGTGTATTTGAGAAATTCCTGTCATCCTGTACCTCTAATGGCTGTGTAAAACAATAAAAAATTGAAAACTTTGTGTCATTAGCTGTTAGTTAGGGTGATTATGATTGTTAAAAGAATAGCACTGGGAAATTGTAATTAACTCATAGAGTTAAAATGAAAAATAGAAAATGGATCACTCAAATGCGGGCATCTGACGCCATTGTACAGATGTGTATTTCACAATGGAAATACTAGATATGTTTTGAATCCTTTCAACCCTACAGACAAAAATGGACTGGTCTTAGACTATAGAAAAGGGCATATCATTAAGATACTTAGGGGTGCTGCACTGGAGGAAAAAGAGTTAGTGGTCAAATATGCTAATTTTTTTTTAGTTTGTATAGAGAGTAACTGTTCATCATATTTTTGCAGGTACACTACATAAATAAGCCTTCAGGTAGCTAACATATTTTTCACCAACAGTTGTTTGGGGCTGTTGACTGTTCTCCATTGTCAGTGGCCCTCAAGTTAGAAATACCCATTCTTTTCACCTTTGCCAAGAAAATTGGAATTTGAATCTGGAAATAAGTGTTTTTGAGCATTGTCTAAATCAAAAGTAAAAGTGTGTGAATGTCTATATGATGAGTGGTTGATTTCACAGTGTGAAGTGTATTTATACCTGTTTTGAGTGATCAATTTCATGGTAAACTTGTATACACACACACCTGGAATTACAGGTGCTTAGACTGTTATCTTGGTACCTGCTGATTGCCAGATTTAATGAACTTTAGACTTCATCACAACTCTGTAAAAACTTCTTTCTACTGTATAGCACACCTATCAAACACTTGTGTTGACTGAGATAAATTTAATGTTGTCTAGAATCTCTTTTGAAACATGATTTGAAAGTTGCATTGCCTTTGAAATGTGATTTTTAAGTTGAATCTCTTTTGAAATATGATTTTTTCATTGTTAAGCAATCATAAGTATAGATATGTAATATCAAGATTTCAGGGTTTGTTGGCAAACCATAAATATATAAAACATAACTTTGATATTATCACCCCGATAAAAAATTCAAATAATCTAATTTTGAAAATAAGAAAATTAAGTGTGTAATGGAGCTTGAAGTAGCGAATGCGTAAGAAGTTTAAAATATCATTACAGATCAATTTAATAAAGAAATAAATTATTTCTCTTAAACAACTAGAAATATAAATGCTTTTAATCATTGTTGACTATAAATGTTTTTAATCATTGTCGCCTTAAGATCAAACATTTTGTAAGTCATGGGGAAAAAAAAAGAATGTTTCTGATGCACATTTTTGTGGATTTCTTACATTATTTTCGTTGGGTGTCGACTTTGTTTTGATTGTAAATATTGCATTGAACACATCAGTTTCAAAGAATAGTTCTGTTTGTTTATGAAAAGCGTGACAAATATCAAAACACAAAAGGAACGAGATTATTCAAGAGGATTCCTGTCTACCCAGTGGGTTTTAATTGTCGCTACATTATGAGATCTGTAATCAGTTTTACAAAATTGAATACCGAATAGCCTTTGAATTTGTAAGTTTAATCTTCCGTTTAGAAAAAAAAGAGGAGTCAAGTTAAGTTAGGGGATCTTTGACTGTGAGCTAATGGAGGATGTAGAGTTTGAAGATCATCACACAGAGTTTAATTCGCTCTAAAGAGTTTTTGGGGAATATTTGGTGCAAAGTCATCTTCTTCGATATACTTTTATAGACGCATGATATCTAAAAAAAATAAAAACTAATATTTACGGAAAATTTGAATTTGGCAAACAACTGATCCATCTGCATGTAGATTCAACTAAATGTCAATTTAAAAAAAAAGAGGGAGGGGGGGATTGATGTACATGTATATGTAGCCAGTGCATGTAGGTATTAATTATGGTGAAGTAACCTCTAACTCATCAACCCCTGAAAAGTAATGGACTCTTCTGTAAATCAATTACTTAGACCAGTCCAAATGTGTCTTTAAGGGTGAATGAGTTAAGTACAGTAATGTCCATATTCTGTATAGGGTAGCCATTTTTCAGTAAGTGGTTTTACATAACTTTATTATAACCCTGTCAACACTACAGATCATAATAGACTGGCCTAAGACATTAGAATAGAACATACCATCTAGGTACTTAACGGTGAAAAGGTTAAACTAGTAAATTCTGATCTACAATGTTTTTTTTTTTTATCAATACATGTATTTTGCGGTATAGTTAAATTTCGTACCATATTTTCCCTTTATCTCCCCCAGATATCGGCTTTATGATTTTAGGTTACTTGTAATATGACGTGGCTCAGTTTACGATTTCGATAAATCATATAAAAAGTAGGTCCCTCATCTTATTTCAATTTCAATGCCAAATGCTTAATGAGATTAAGACGAGATGATTTCTTAAGGAAAGGATTAAAGCTTATATTGAATGATAGTGGAAATTCATTTCGTAGATAAATTCTGTGCATTTGACTGGGTTTTTGCATCCCAGGAATGTGATTAATTTGAAATGTGTAATGTAGAAATAATTAAATATGATACCGAAATGAAAATATTTTGACATAGCTGCTAAGAGGTACAAGTACAAAGTCATGGCATGATGTTTAAAAAGTGCATGGGTTGTCGAGTTTAACAAAAACTGTCAAACATACAGGTACACTTAATTATACCGATTTCCGCAATTCCTCTTGTCAGCTTAATTTATGAATTTTCGTGATATTATATACGATTATATATTTGTCCAAAAACTTGACTGTCTTAATAAATTCCTCGTGTCAGTGAAATGAAATTTAGAAATTTTGTTTCTAAAATTAATCGACAGAGCACTTTAGTATATATCTTTTTGATATACATGTGCGGTATTAGGATTAGGAAATATATTTTAAGTCATCAACCCCTGAAAAACAATGGAATCATCTGTAAATCAATGATTCAGGCCAGTCCATATGTGACTTAAGGGCTGAATGTTTTAATGGGCAACTTATCAACCTTGTTGAACTACAGAGACATAGAGTCCCATAACAATAATAAAACGCAAGGTATGTGTCTGCTAGTTAAAGCGGTTGGGACCATGTGGTCTGACATTTCAAGTCTCTTGATAATACATGTGTTTTGAGGGGTATAATCGTAATGATTTACTACGCAGACAAGAATACGTAGACCTTGTTTTTTTTACCTTTCAAGTGGACAGGAATCTATCATGCTATGCAAACATGCTTTAGTGCAAAAGGTACATCATGTTTGCATGTCGTTTTTGATAGGCATTCATCATTGCGTGTATTCTTTATCACTTTAAAAATGTAAACATCAGAAAATGTCCGCCTCCATGGAAAGAGCACCTGTCTAAAGAGCCTCCTTAATGTTCCGACTCACAAAACTGTATGGAATACCTGCATACAAGAGCCTCTTCCCTATCAAAGCTGATTTAATATAATTTAGGAAGGTTACCAACACCTAGGGATTTACATTTTCTGGCGTGTCACAAATTTGTAGGTATTTTGTGCCTAACTTCCAAACCGTGCATGCGTATTTGTTTTTGGTAGCTTAATTGACAGATCTGAATACAATGTGAAATTTTATATTCAATTCATGGACATGCATGCCTCAAACTTTATTGCTATATCCAGAGGACATGATCACAGGAAATTATCAAATGTGGAATGCAATTAAATCGACCTTCAATGATATAAATGTCGATAAATGACTGATATTACTTTACTGATGTTTCTATTGGGCTTCCATACTTTTGTTGTGTAAAAATTGTGTGATCTTTGATGGTGGATTGGATGTTGCTTTTTCAACACAAATTCAAGAATTTAAACTAAGATGTGGTGTCTCTCATTTCGACAGTGGCTCTTTTATATGGTTCTATATTATTTAGTTTTGTTTGAGAAATTATGACCAAAAGTCAGACATTTAATAATATGATGAAGCACAAAGATTTATGAGTTGTTGATTGCCTCGGAAACGTCTCTTTTCAAAATAGAATTTCTGTGATTCATCTGCTACTAGCTATCGGGGATTTCTCTTGACCCCGCTGAAGCAATACACATTGATAGACTTAATTCTTACTGTCCACTTAATGATAAACGATTTAAAAAAAAAAAACTAACAACACGGTCAGATGCTGATTGAATGTTTAGATTTCTATGGAGGCTTAAGATATCATTATTTACAAGGAGTGTGGCCCTATGTGGTTTGCAAGAGAGATACTTAAATTCCCAACAGGCGGTACATTTACACGCTCTTATACCTTACTGACGATACCTGGATAATGATGATAAATAGTAGTTGAAAGGTAATCAAATAAGATAGTTAAATTCAGGTCAAGTTTATTAATGGTCATGTCAGTTTTCTCTTTCAAATTTGCGACAGTTGCCAGTTGAGTTAATGTCCTTGGTGTTATTCGCCAAAGATCAAATAGACACAATAATGAACCACTGTCACAGGGCAAAAAGGTGTTAGTCTGGTGACGACTTAGGTGTTAACAAATCGTATAGTAATTAGACACCCCCTTGAAAAATCAACAGCGGGTCAATGTAGTAGATGAAGAATGTCGAAATGAAATCTTATAATATCAAGGGTAGTCTGTGAAACAGAAAAAAAATGAAACGGGACTCTCTAGCAACATACGTCATACATTGATATGTGATATATTAGAAGTGAGGCATGCATGTAAATCATTTTTTAATGATTATACACAAAATGTGTGTGTATTTATTATATATTATTGAAAAAATGCAATTTGTTGTAAAAATGTCCACATTGAAGTCAAATGACAATGAATTTGATGAGATTCGTGTTTTCAAACAGTTTTGTGTGTTTTTAGATTTCCTAATTTCAATAAAATGTTAAAATTCCCAATTCAAAAGACCCAGGCCCCATTCCACCGACATTTTGCAAGTAAACTGGTAAACTTTCTCTCAAAATCAACTTAAGTTTCATCTTGAACTGCGCTGATCAGAAGTGATAGTCTTCATGGTTCAAAGTGCGATACTCTAACCACTCCACCTCGAAGGCCCCCTCATGTTGGATCATATATCCCAAATTACTTCTGATTTATATCTTTGGCGATATGGTCTTGATAGATAGAACATGTGTCCTGGAGACATATTGCCAAGATGCAACTTTAAGAGCCAATAATCATAATGATCGTCAGGTAGATGTATAATTACTAAAATTTGCATCTCAATTTCTTTATTTTATTCTAGCCATTGTTAGTATGTTTTTAGTGCTTAAGCATCTTTGTAACAGTCTGATTGTTATGAATTATGGTCACTAGAGTAGCTCGGCTATTTAAAATAGTGTGTGTCGGTTTTCATTAGCACGATACCTCTTCATGCACCTGTCTCGAAGGTACAACAGCGCAATTTGCTTTTCAAATTTCACCCAGCAAAAAAAAAAAAAAGGGGGGGGCATTGAATTTGTTTCCGGATTTAGTTTAAGATTACTGCTCAAGATATAATCTGCTCTTCCAGATCATGATAATCTGTATACCTATCCGTGCTTAATATGCAGTTTATTAGTACACGTACATTTCCTTTCGTTCGTTTCTTTATTAGTTATTAATTTATATAGGATACATTAGTTAAAAAAAAACTTCAAAATTGTTCATCATAATCCTTATATTTACTGGCTAGTCTGTCTGTTTGGATATAGTTAAGATGAATAATGTTCAGAAATTTAAGAATGAGACAATTTTTTTTTTCTCCCATTTAATTTGCATAATTTTTCGAGTGCAGTGGATCATTTTAACTCATAAATCAGAAGTGATTTGATAGGCTTGTGTTTAAACTTTGATCATGTATACCAACGCTATCTATCCCCCTTTTATTTCATCTTTTTATAGATACATGTAGAATATGTAGGCTTACTAGTTCAGTTTTGAGATCTCGTCTACGATTTTGTGTCGCTTGAACTGTCAAGAGCTTTGTTGACAGGAGTTTCGTCTCCAACAAAGTTGACATGCATTCACATACAAGACGGAACGCGATAAATAACTAATATCGTTGCTGCCCACCCCTGATATACAGCGTTAGCTCGGTGACCATCTATGCCCTTGATTGCTTGGTTAATTAATTCATCAGTAAGTAAAGACTAGTTATATCTTTGTCACTTTAATATTTCGTCATCGGTAGGTAGATAGATAAGGAAAAAAAAAAATTTCTTTACAGACTTTAAAAATAAGGCCAGATATAGAGATTCTGCCATTATGGTTTGTATTCCACATGTACTCTTAAGTAATGTTTGTATTCACTATCTTTTTATAAAATCATGTCACGGAGTACGTACGTAGTTTTGATCCTTGATATAAACATTATTCTTTATTTGTGTTGTTGTGTTTTCTATTAGCCGATACTAAAGTTAATTTTTTTGGGGGGGTGGTTGGGTTGTATCATTTCACATTTCTAGCCTAAACTTTATCATTCCATGAAACCTGTCTTGAGAGACACTGTGTCGAAAGACTACTTGACTATTGAGACCACAATTTGAAACCGTTCAGTTAAATATTTTTGTAAATAAAACCTCTTTTGAGAGACAACCTGTCTTTCAGTGGCAGAAAGGGTAGTCTCTCAAGGCATGTTCTGTGGTACCATAAGAAGAAGATACTAAATTTCAAAATGGACAATGTATATATATATATACAGTAAAACCTGCAATAGCAGTCACCTCTATATAAGGATTACCTTTCTATAAAGGACAGATTTGTAAAGTCCCTTGACTGCATACTTTAACTAAATTGAACCTGTGTATAAGGGTCACCTGCACATAAAGGTAAATATTCTCTGGTCCCTTGGGTGACCCCTATATACAGGTTTTACTGTATATATATATATACATGTATGTGTGTGTGTGTGTGTATATATATATATATATATAGATTATTCTGTCCACTAGGGAAATCTTAACATACAGTTCTACTTTTGGCTAGATGTTTTTAATAAAATGGTGTAAGATGAAACAGATATTTGTTTTCAGGACAAGCTGTTTTTATAATAGTTGGCTAATGGCGATTTTTGTAACCTTCATTGAGGTACAGTATCATTAGATATCATAGAGAGATAGGCTTGTGCAGTAGAGCCTCCGTATTAAGATTGAGTGTCATTTTACTGCCATTTTAGTGTTTCCGAAATGTATGTGGTATGGATTTAATTAAGATGCTTGTATCCACTAAGAGCATTCACTTTGTTAAACAAAATTTATTGCTAATTCATAGCTTACAATGTCATCAACAAAGAGAGTGCGAAAATGTGGCAAGCTTAAGAAAGATTTTCTAGTGGACTGTCGCAATGACCAGATGGTCAGTGTTGTTTTGAAATTTTTGCACAATACACAGTAAATGTGAAATTATTTTCTGTAGCTGCTTATTTACTATTAGATAAATGTGTATGTACATGTAATTACACACCAGAGGCAGAAAGACAGAAAATGCTTTTTGAAAAATAAAAAAATTAAAAGATTTTTAATAGAATGCCGATATATTTTGTAATTACAGTGTAACCTGTCTTGATAGACCCCGCCATATGCCACTAAAATGTGGTCTCTCAAGACAGGTGGTCTCTAGAAGGAGGTATTATTTAAAGGATTATTCAAGCTAGTGTATCTAAGAATATGATGTTCTGGGAAGACAGGTGTTGACCTATTTTCATGAGCGTTCTTTCAAGATAGGTTTCACTGTATTACCTACCATAAAGCAAAAGATTGAAAAAATATGAAACAATTTTAGTCTTCAGAAAGCATATTGGAAGGTGAATAGACAATACGATTCCTTACAGTAAAACAGAAATTCAAGACCTACCATAAAGCAAAAGATTAAGGAAAAAATATGAAACAAATTTAGTCTTCAGAAAGCATATTGGAAGGTCAATAGACAATATGATTCCTTACAGTAAAACAGAAATTCAAGACTTAATTTTATACCAGACTTGTATTTAATGTGTCATTAAATATCATATTTTGTACCTGTTTTTCATACCTATTTACCTGGTCACAAAAGAGCAGGTGTTTCACTCCCAGGAAAGGAAGTCACCACCGTCTTACATTACCTTGAGGGGTAGCATTTAAATTTACATTTCAAATGCAGATATCATATGAGATATATTTCCTTACCGTTCGGAAAGCATGACCTGAAAGGCATAAGGTCAAAACCATCTTATGTATTACTTGATATAGTTCAGAAGGAATTTGAAAAAAAGAAGGCAGGGTTTGCACACCTGTGGCCTGTTATTGATCGCTTTCTATCTTTATTGAGTATCACTGCACCGACATGCAACCGGCTCACCCTCATGTCAAACTTAATCCTTATCTTGTTTTTTTTTTTCTCTTAAGTGAAAAAAAAAGATAAATTATCATATTAAAAGTTATTAACAATCATATTAGATTTAAAGCTTTTTATTTTCCTTTTGCAATGTCGGCAGTTCTCATAGACAAACCTTTTCATTCGGTGAATGTACATGTACCCGAGAACAAATCTGTCACACAAACAGATTCGGGTGATAAATTGAGCATATTGACATTTTCCTTTTGCGTGTGTTATAAGTAATATGAATGTAAAATGTACATGAGAGTCCTGTAGGTATTACTGTGAATATAATTGCGTTAAGAATCAAATCATGTTCTTATATATTCTTTTAACAGAATAGATATACAGAAACCAAATTTATTGATTATTTTCCCTGCTGTTCAAGTATTTGTAAATGAATCGCTCATTTGTTGGTAGCACAGATAACTTTTATCCATGTCAAGATGTTCGCTCGTCCATCCAGTATTAAAAGATCTTTGTTAAAGTTTTTTTTTTTTGAGTCTCTTTATTTGTGTTGAATATTTGTCAAAACGCACACATTCAAATGTCAAAAATGTTTTTAAACTGTTTTAAAATTATTTTGTTTATTTTGAAAATTTGAAATATGAGCCCAAAATTGGTTTTATCATTTACATAAAGGGTAATTTGTTGTACAAAATATCACTATTAGATTGGAAGGAATTTAATGTGTATATACCTCTTTTAAATAAATCAGTGACAGATATATCTTGACAATTCCTCGGGACCTCTAATTAGGACTTGAACATTTGTACATCTGGACAGACCTGTCTTGTTTGATAATATCTCAAATAACTGCGAGGGGTTGGCGACCTCTGACCTCCCAGAAATGGATAGATTTAATGGTAGTTCACACAACTGATTTGTTTTGTTATAACTTCGCTTTGCATAATGTTTTGTCACGGCTAAATGGGAAGCTTTATTTTGAAACACGAATGTCAATGGGTAAAATGTGTGTTTAAATTCATTGAAAATGAATTCAGATGACATTGACAGAAACATGAAGATCGTTAAATATATCTAATATACAAAGTTATATGACTACGAACATAATGGAGGCTATAAGAATATGTCAGCCGTGAATAATGCTTTATATTGCTGGGTAAAACCATAAAGATGCAAGTATTTGATCAGTCATAGCTTGCTAGCTTTAATTTCAATTAAAAAAGAGTTAAGGTCACATAAAGAGGATTTTAGTTGTTCCGGTGGCTAATAATTGACAATTTCAAAAGAGGAATAAATGTTTAATTAATGTTTAATGGCCAATTTGCATGGTTATCATTTGTAAATCAACCATTGTCCCCAATCTACACAGAAAGTAAAGCCCAAAGAAAGGGCAGTTACTTTGTCAGATGATTGATTTTAGAAAGAGGCTGTGTCCTGATTATTTTTCAGAATGAGGTTAATTTTTCAAAATGAGGTTAAGTTTTCAGAATGAGGTTAATTTTTCAAAATGAGGTTAAGTTTTCAGAATGAGAAAACTTATATTCTGATTGTTTTCAGAATACAATATTCTAGTTTGGTTTTGAGTGTGTTTCTTGATTAGAAATGGTTCACGAGAAATATCAAATGAACAAAACTTAAACTCTTTTTCTTATCGTGTACTGTGTACAAAAACTTTACTTAAGTGTAAATAAACATATACAGTGAAACCTGTATATAGGGACCACCCAAGGGACCAGAAAATATTGACCTTTATGTGCAGGTGACCCTTATACACAGGTTCAATTTAATTGAAGTATTCAGTCAAGGGACTTTATAAACAGGTTGTCCTTATATAGAGGTGGCCGCTATAACAGGTTTTACTGTAACTGGTATTTTATTCTACAGTAGAACCTGTCTTGTAAGACCACTCTCACGAAAGAGCACCTGACTATTGAGACTACAATATGAAAACCACTTGGTCAAATAATCTTTTAAATAAAACCTCTTTTGAGACACCACCTGTCTTGGGAAACCACATTTCAGTGGCAGATGGTGTGGTCTCTTAAGACAGGTTCCACTGTACTTTACATGTTGTGTCAAATACTTGTTAACTCCCGATGTAAAATTCATCATATTTCTGAATATATCTTTATTCTTAAATGATACGTATGCATAATTGCATTTTTAATTTTGATATGAGTATATAAATGTATATTAATTGTTTCCTGTGACATATCAGAGTAGAAATCATTGCGTGGATTCTATCTCATTTTTCTTTTCATCTTCCGTGTAATTCATCAAACTGTCCGAACGTGTGAAGTAGATCCTCGGTGAGTAGTAAATGTACCCTGTCTGGATTCTTCGCAAGATCAATACTCATTTACATGAGAGTTCGGCAAGATCACTTTGCCAACTTATGTATTCCGAGGCAAAACAGACTGCAATGTCAGCACAAGAGCCAGGAATTCTACAGAAGTAAAATCAATTCGCTGCTCAGACTTCCTGTCCGTACCAATCATTAGTGGAAATTAGTTGACAGTAACGGTAAAAAATGAAAGAGGTCTTCATTTTTTATTCACATGCTAGAATTAATGGAGGGAATAACTATACGCTATTGATCGTTGGGGTCAAGTTGATGAACAAGTATGCAGAAAAGTTCTGAAATACCGTTTAAGCTTTTTATCTCCTAACATAATGAAAAACTAGTTCAAAACAGTGTAATTGAACATGTGAGAAAACCCCGTAGAAGTTATGCAAATCAATCTTGCACTCTAGCGAATTTTCAACAGATAAATACATACATATTAATTTCTGTTCCCAGCAGGTCAAAGACCAAGAATGTATTTATACATATTTTTGTCTCTTAACTTGATGGTCTTCATGTTTACATATGTATTTTGGTTTTACCCCAGATTAATATTCTTTATTGTTTTAGATACCATTACCCCTGCTCCGCTATGGCAAATCTGCATCCTTGACAGTAAATTGGCATATTTAAACACAATCCACAACAAAGTAAACACGTTTGCTTGCTCTTTGAAAATAGATATCTTTTTTTGTAGATGTTTTCATGGAAATCTTTTATTTAATTAATTTGCTGTCAGATATATATAGGATGGGCAGATATTATGCTTCCAGTATTGGACAAGCTTTTTATCTAGTCGCCATATAAATCTACCTGAATGTTAAAACAGTAGTCTACGATAAATGGATGATCTAGTTTCCTGGTACTTCATGTTTAAACGCTGTTTGTATGATTTAATGCCCGTACATGTTTTATACATCTATTAATTCTACTTTTTATGAAAATAATCTGGAATTATCTTTATGGAGAAACCTACTCACAACAGGTTTTTTTACCAGGGGGGGCGAGGACCATAACTTTTATCTGAGGGATAATGTAATTTTTATCTTCGCCACAAGGTAACAGGAAATTTACAACTTTTGATCCAGAAGAAAATCTGTATATGTAATGGTTTTTATCAGATATGCTCCATTGTATAGATATTAACCATACAAAAGAGCTCTGTCCAAATATTTGTTACAATATGGTCACACAAATTGGCATCCATCATTTAACAGACTTTGAAGCTGATCAGATGATAAATTAAGCTGCTCTCCCTAAAATACAATGGACTATACCTAAGATCAAGTGATGTAGGCCAGCCCAAAAGCTGTCTTCAGGGATGATCATGTTTAGTAACACATGAATTAAAATGGATATGCACATGTTGTGTGTAATTTTCTGTGAGATAATAAGTGATAACAAAATCTAAGATTTGTTGAGCGGTTTTGGTTTTATTCATGGTTCTTGTATCTTGTATGATGGCTTATTTTTAGCTCACTTCTGTATAGTTGAGGGTGTGGTGTGAGATGGGGTGGGGTTTTACTTTTGCCCCTGTGTTGTAGTCAGTGTCAGCATCTGGTTAAGACGATATCTTGATGTCAGGTGGCAGTTTTTACAGTCTCTGATGGCCGTTAGTACCATCTCTTGTGGCTGTTGTTTATTTCATACAGTTACACAAGGTTTTGCGATTGATTGTTCTTTAAGAGACAACCTGCACATCTAGAGGTAGTGTAACATTTACTTCATTGTCATAATGCATTCTATAAATAAACATCGCTTCATTAAAATGCGTTTTTTGTTTTTTTGCCGAGATTCATAATAAACCTGCCCTTAGAAGAAGCCATCTGATTACGAGTCTCAGATAGCAGAAGATATGTGTCAGGAGAATGCTCATGAAATTCATAAATTACTTATTGTAATCTGATTATATGGCACAAGATAGTCTCTGAAAGATAAGATAAGAAGTAAATGAGTCATTTGTTGATTTTTTGACAAATTCTTTGTTCGTAGTTTATTGGTTACCCCGAAGTCTATTATTGTATTGATAACGAGTTATCAATGCACCCTCTCTTAATTCATTTGGGAGGTGAAAAAAAAAATCGTTCCATAAAAGTTTCATTTGAGATGTAGATCTTAAGCCGAACATTTTATTTCTATGCAACATTACGTTGACACTTAAATGGTTGGGAATTTTACTGTACCTCGTGTGTGAAATAAGAACCTTTTTTATACAGGTCCTATCAAGATGTACGTAAATAAAGACGTGACTGTTTTTCCATCACATTATGTTGATCGTTTATGATTTTATGAGGTTACGCCATCTCTTGCACAAGACAGTTACTGTAAATTTTAAACGAAGTGAACAAATCTTATGTAATATTTGTCATCGCAATATCGGAGGATTAAGAAGAAAAATGATATGTATTTGTTTTACTTCTGTCACCGTGACATTTGTATGGCATTATATGACCAATTTGATACTGTGATCAATTAGTTTTTATAAAAAAAAGTCTATATTTTAATGTAGTTAGTAGATATTTACAAAATGATAACCTCTCAAGATGTTTTAAGTTCAGAAGTTGACTGAAGGCAGTACATTGGAACCTGAGACCACCCCAAACGCCCCTGAAATTTGGTCTCTCTTTAATTTTTAAAGGATTATATATTACTTAACCAAGTGGGTTTCAGAGAGTGTTTCAGAAGACAGGTGGTCTCTTTTTAATTTTATGAGAGTGACCTTCCAAGGCAGGTTCCACTGTATTTCAGTATTTGTACCACACATTAGGTTACCTTTAACCCATCAACCCCTGAAAAAGAATGGACTCTTCTTTAAATCAATGACTTAGACCAGTCCAAATGTGTCTTCAGGGGTGACTAACATAACATTTATTTTGACTTCCTGTCTATCTTTTGTACAATGTAAATGGAAACCAAAGTTGTAGAATTTTTTGTAATCAGATTTTTTTTTACTGAATAAAAGAAAGTTTAAGGTTAGTGTATTGACATTTCTGCAGTGTTAATTGTAAATGGGTCACAACCAGGAATTTTTGTGGTGTTGCAACCAAGATTGTTAGTGTGTCACAATCAAGATTTTGATGTTACGGCAGAAACCACACAACTAATGTGTTGATAAGTTCGCTTTATTAGTTTTGTTGCATTAGAGATGTTGCTGGGAGTTCCAACGCAAAGCATATCATAGTGTTATAACAAAAAATGACAACCATTGTGTTGATGGTGTGTAACTGGATATTTTTGCCCTTATGCGACAAAAAACTATATTCACCCCATCTTATTCGCCTTAAATAGCCATAGTCATGGACAGCATGTATACATGTATATGTCTGTGCTTCAATTATTTAGCTTGAAAATTTTGCTTTCTCTTTAAATTTTTCTTCTCATCTAAGGACGAAAATAACTGAAATTTCTAGGTATAGTAAAACCTGATTTAGCGACTACCTGTGTATAAAGATCACCTGGTCACAAAGACACCATTGTTTTTGCTGTCCCAAATAGTACCATTTGTGTACAAATCAACCTCTATATAAACACCACCTCCCTATTAAGTCCAATTTGTTTATGTGTCTCTAAGGAGGTCGTTATATACAAGTTTCACTGTATACAGTAGAACTATAATAAAGTTAGATCCACCACCAGATTTGCTTTAGTGGTGATACTTATTGATATGAACATGGTGCAAACAACAGGTGCAGAGACAAACAAACAAACCATGTAATTGATTTATCTCTGGCATTTCATTCAGGGTTCACTTTCAACAGCTCCTCAATTATTTCGTGATTTTTTGTGTACAGCGTTAGCAGTATTGAAATCATCCATTACATCTGTTTCAGTGTTTTTACTCAATCAAATATCTCTGAACTTTGTGTATTTTCATGAAATTTGATTTTCTTGTAGAACAATTTTTTTTTTTGAAGATTTTGGAGTCAGTCATGTAAAATTTCTGCATTCTACAGACAGTTTTATTCTTTATTTGCTTTATTAAACATCCACTGAAAGAAAGTTTGGTGCTCTTTGCTCACCGTAAATGTTAGTAATTTTTTTTTCTCCCGATTTGTAATTATTATAAGGTTGAATGGGTGTTTTTCTTTAAGATCTATCTGCGAAATGTTTCACATGTTACTGGTGTTGGCGGCACCTCAAAACTGGCACTGATAACAAAAACAAAAGATGAAAGTGTACGCTTTGATACCACCGAAACAGATCCACGAGTCTGGTGCTGTTTCGTTGATACATCTTTCACACAGTGCAGAGTTTGGCACGAGTAATCGTAAAAGGGCCTGAGCAGCTATGAAAACACTGTCATTCTGTTTCCATTAATTCTTGGCAAAGAGAGGATGTGAGACTACAGAAAATAAGTGAATTATGAATAATCCCACAAATTACAGAACAACTCATTCATAACCCAAACTATTGAAATTCAAGCTATTGTTGGTGGAAGATGGGCTGTTGTAGGTCAAACAAACAGTGAAAATCATGTGGAGCAAAATAGATATATTTACATCTATAATGTGAAAGTAGCCATACTTTGTCAGCTTTTTGATTGGTCAAGTTATTTCTTGTAGTGGTTAGGAAATCAATCTGGTCCACAAAACAGCTGTTTTTTGCTGTAACACTCTAACAGGTGTTATAAATGCTGCAGGTTGGACAAAAATCAGAACATAGGTTTAACGTTTCTTTATATTTTAGAAGGCAGCATGAAATGCCTAATTAAATGGGAATATTATTCTGATTTCCTCAGTATTGTAGCTTTGAAAAGCTTTATTTTGTGTTTTGGTTTATTTTATGTGTGAATATGTAGGTTTTTCTGATTTGTACAATATGACTATAAGATGTAATGACAGTCTTGAAATGTATTTGATATCGATTAAAAATCTTGTTTCAAGTTTTCATATTATAATATACAAGTAGCTGGAAACATATTGATAACTCCAAAGTTATCTCTCTTGTTTATTACACAAGAGTTATCTGTCTTGATTTGACCTGAATTACTCTAGATTATAAAGTTATATTATATGTACAAGATATATCAAGTGTAATGCATGGGGCTTCCATGGCTGAGTGGTTAGAGCATCGCTCTTTGAACCATGAAGTCTTTCATCTCTTGTTAGCGCAGGTTCAAGCCCTGCTGGAACCTAAGCTGATTTTATGAAAAATTTGCCAGTTTACTTGCAGTAGGCTGTTGATCTCATCTTGGATACATTGTAATTGGGATCTCTACTCCACCATTAACTCATTCCCTGAAAACAATGGATTCTTCTGTAAATCAGTGAGGTGACTTAGACCAGTCCAAAATGTTTCTGTAGGGGTGAATAAGTTAAAAACTGGCCCCCACCATATAACTGAGAAATTATGATGTCTGTCATGAAAACGTAAAAAAAAAGACAAAAAATAAAAAAAAACAACAAAAAAACAAAAAAAAGAAAGAAGAAAGAAAAAGTCTAATGCATGTTTGGACAACTGTTTTCTGATTTCGGCCCTACAGAATATTATTGATGAATGAGCAAAAACTATGTACATGTTGTGAATGCCAGTGGGATTGCGTATTGTTCCTGAGAAAATCGCCAAGTTCATGGAGGCAACATCTGTTCTAATTATAGCAACATACTTTCAACTCGTCTCTTCCTCTGTACCGTCTCTGTATTTTTTTTTTTTATTAATTAATGCTAATGACCAGATAGAGCCAACTCAATCAGACAACAGCAAAACAATTTCCTGACCTTAAATATACCCTTTCTAAACACAGAAAACATGAGGGAGCGTTTTGCCACATGGCGCCAGTAATCAAACTGGCTTTTTGTTGCTGGGTCCTCCATGTGTTGTAATAAAGTAGACAAAATCACTTCTGGTAATAATAATTCAAGATTTATTAATCTAATTTACCATTAAATATGTTTTTAACAGGGAAGTTCAGGGGGTCCATGTAACTCTACTCCGTAAAACACAGTTCACGGACTGTTGTATACACATCTATACTGATATGAGGCTTAAGTGTAAATATCGGCACATAGTTGGGGACTTGTACTTTTTAGAAGTATCTACAGGTTGTTCACCTTCAACATCAAAAACTTGCTGATTATTAATGTGTTGCTTTAATATATTATGCTTTTATTTTCTTCAAATGTCTTAAATCAGAAGGAAAAGATATCAAGATTTATGTTAATGTAATTAAGTGCAAAAAGGTGAATATAGGTATATATGTAATATATATACATAAAATATAAGTAAAATATCTTACATGTAATAATGACATTAAATTTTTCTCTCATATATGAATATTTTTCTTAAATTGATATTTTATTTATTGTATAAGTTTCCATACAATTCAGCCCTGCATATAATGTACATTGTATTTGAATAAACCTTAACATGATGTTTGTTAATATACATGTACATATAGACATTAAATGTTTCAATATCAGAAAAAATTGAAAATCTTCCAATTTTGATAGAAAAAACACACTTAAAATTGGGTGTTCATAGATTGATATTAAGTTTGAAGCATTCTTAATTCCCCATTGTGTAACAACAATAAACCAAATTCCTTTCATTTTTCGTAAAATATCTCGGATGGAATTTCATTTAAATCATTGTGATATTATTTCAGATATTATCACGGTTTTTAATAATAATTATGTTTTGTGGGGTCGACGTGATATTAACTCAATACAACGGTGTTAATGGAAGTTCTTGATAACCCATGCCTATTTAAATAGGACTTATAAACTGCCAAAATGACTTCAGAGATAGAGAAGCCAAGGATAGATGTAAAAAGAATCAATGATTAATTTTTATAGGAACTTCATTATGGAGAGGACGTTTTGAAAAAACATTTTGACATAATCGCTTGGTGCATGGTTCGTGAATTGCACCAAATGACAGTTTGTTGGCTTAATATATGTTTATTGTATATTTTCAAATGGGAAAAATAGGTTATTCCGTTCTTGAATGCCACTTGTGAAAAAAAGGATAAAACGGCAATTAAACTCTGACTCTGATTTGTATTATTCATGAAGAAAAGCAAATATTTCACTACAATACAATTTTCTTATTGATAAGGAATTTCTTTTACAAAGGTGTTTGACCAAAGCTGATTCTTACTAAACTTAAGTATCTTTATTTTTTTTTTTTCTCGTGAGATTATAATAAAATCAGAAGAAAAAAAACCGCTGGATAAGTAATCTAAACTTACTTGCTAAGTATTAGGAGCCATTCTCACTCTTGTAAGATCTTGAAAACAGTTAGCAGATTTTATGCTCTTATCATTTTTCATTTTTCTTGAATCACCTTAAAACAAACAAACTAACAAAAAAAACAAAAAAAAACAAAAAAAGAATAATGCAAAACTGAAATCAAATTTTGAGCAGCATGTATTCTCTCTTTTTGTTATCTGTTATTTATATTTTTGAAGATATTGTTTTTAACTGTTGGACATCTACGATGTAAACAAAAAATTAGATCAGTTATCAGGGAAACAATAATGCCATAATGCGGGCAATAATAGAGGCTGACATTTTGTAGACTGGTAGAGGTTGACTTGACTAACCAATGTAAATTTTGTTTATAATGTATAAATTGTATGTAACAGGAGATAATTTGTCATTATAGAGAACGGAATTGGTCAGATTTTGAAAAATCTTGGTTGAAGAGTGTCTCGTCTTGTCTGAATATACTTGAATTTTGAATGTTGTTTTACGCCAGCAATCAAAAATTTTTCGGTTACAGTGTACTTGGGAAAAGACCACCGGCCTTCCGCAAATATAACTGGCAAACTTTCTCACAAAAAATAGCTTATGTTCCAGTGGGGCTCGAACCTGTGCTGATCAGAAGTGAGAGACTTCATGGTTCAAAGCGTGATGCTCTTACCATTTAGCCACGGAGGCCCCTTTGTCAGACTATATTGATTGGTCACCGTGGATCAGAGATAAGAGCGCTTGCTTTTGTTTTGTTTGTTTAAGTGGTGTTTTGCGTCACCATTTGTATGGTTGGGGGGGATTGAAAAAGACCAATTATATTATTATATTTCCTGTAACACCTCTCATTTTCTTGAGACTGAGGTCCACATCTTTCCAATTCCATAGTTGTGATGTCCTGTTTATACTTTTTGATCTGACCTCCAGGACTACCCATAATGCAATTTGCTTTAGATTATATAATTTCCCATATTTCTTTTCTGATCTATAAATTCTAAATTGCTGTTTCATTTTTTGTTTTCGTGTTTCAGTGTTGACCTCGGATCGTTTCAAAATTATTTCCTTTTCTAACCTTTGTAAGCGTGTTAAAGAACAAATGTTATGTTTGAATCAGCCCTTGTAATCATTGATAAATAATGTAAAAGTTCATTGAATAATGCATTTCTAGTGTTCAGTAAACAACTTTGTTCTCCTTTTATTTATTTTTCTTACTTTTGAAATGGACAGTCAAGGTAAAGCAAACACAGAATCAATATGTTCCTCCTCACTAAGTCATGTGACCAGAGGGAATTGGACATAATAGCCGTATTGTTATTCTGATGCTCTTCAGTGTCTGTATTCACCTGTCAAAAAGTCCAGGATTGACTGGCGAATAAGCTATTTTGTGACCAAAATCTGAGGGATTCACACTCACCGACCGATACTTCTTATTGAGTACTTTGATTTCGGATAACTCTAAACAGTTTGGGCAAACATTGTAACAGGTTTTACAAGTGAAATTACATACAAACGTGTCAGAAGATAGCAACGTGACAGAATATTTTAGGACAACTACAATCAACACTGAAGAATATTGACTTTATATGCAAATAAATTGATGACTCTCGTAAAAGAATTCAAGTGTTTTCAACACAGAAATTGTTGTAGCAGTTACTCTTATTGTTTCTTATATTAGTTTCATTTACCGGTATGAGCAATAAAACGTAACTTGTTCACCCTAAAGACACATTTGGACTGGCCTAAATCATTGATTTACAGAAGAGTCCATTGTTTTTCAGGGGTTGATTAGTTCAAATCAATTTTCAGCTTGCTAAACTCTCTTCTTTTCCTTTTTTCTATCAATCTTTCTTACCTATTTGTTTTCATTGTTTGAGACATGAACATCACCACTTCAAGAAATTTGCAAGAAATTATAAGAGCTTATGCGAAGATGTTTTCAGCTAAAATTGTGTGTCAATATCTTGAGGGTCATTTAACCACTTCTGCTTTGATTCAGGGACCTTGGTTTTGCATCACAACTCGAAGGTCAATGATATCCTTTCTGATGCTGTTTTTCCAAAGATATGATGCTACCTTAAGTCTTGTGTCTCATTGCACCTCTAGATTCAAACAAAAATATATCACCAAATAAATTATTGTATCTGAATTTTTTGTTAAATTTGAAAAAAGGGATTACAAGTGAAATATCACTTTTTTTTAAGTCTTAAAGCAGATTTATTTTTATAGATACATTTTCATGTCTTTCACTGATTAGCTTGTTGAAGATTTCAAAATATCCTAATACATATAAGTCTGAGTGGAAGAGGGCATTAGTGATCTTTGTGCACATTTTGAAAGGATTCATTTGCAGGGACACATTCTTATGTAATGATGGGGTAAATGTAAATAAATAACCTTGAACGAATACCGGTATCACTACGAAGGGAGATAATTGGAAGAGGGAAAGGTTATATTTGTTGTGTAAAACTAACTCATTAATTAATGTCGGCAGTTTGAGTTTATTTTAGATAGTGAGTGTTTTCAATGTTACATGTTTTGATGAATGAAAACTTGAACAAACACTTTACCTGCTGTTTATTTTTCTTACGCAGAAAGTTTCCACAAAGTCGTTAAACTTTTTAAGAGAAAAAATTTCTGAGTAATTTGTCATTCAGAAGGTGTTCATATATTTAGATCTGCTCGTTTTTCCGTTGAATGATTTCATTTGATCAACTTGTCATCTAAACTGGGTCAGTGATTTGTTCACCGATTATTTTGGTAATTTTTTCCCTTTGTGACAAAAAATAAAAGAATTGGAAATGTTACCAGATAAAGTGTTTGACAGTTTATCTAAACTTACATTGATTATGTTTCATAGGTGACAGAAATCAGAAATGTCAAAAACTAGCTGGAACAAAAAACTGGCTGACAAAATCTATTTCCCTTGTAAAGTTCACGCAATCTTGTTCAGATAAACAGATTTTAAAGTTTTTCCATGTTATCTGGACTAAGCTATTTGTTATTACTGTTAAGTATATAGGTTATTGGCAGAAAATGGTGTTAAGCTACCAAGACTTGGGCAGGCATTGCCAAATTGATAATTATTACTCATTCTTATGAGATGAAAACATAAAGAATCTGCTGGAAATATTGATTTTTGTTTGTCTATTATTGCCCACAGAAAATACCAGTACATGTAGTAGAAATTGATTCTATTTATTACATGTCAATTTCAGACATTCTTTAAAAAAAAAAAAATATTTTAGTGTGTACTTAAATTATAAGTATAAAAGTTTACCCTCTTTCTCTCTGTGTCTGTCTGTCTGTCTGTCTGTTTGTCTGTCTGTCTGTCTGTCTGTGTCTCTGTCTGTCTCTCTGTCTCTCTGTGTCTCTCTGTCTCTCTCTCTCTCTCTCTGTCTCTCTCTCTCTCTCTCTCTCTCTCTCTCTCTCTCTCTCTCTCTCTCTCTCTCTCTCTCTCTCTCTCTCTCTCTCTCTCTCTGTATATACGTGTATATGATTTATGTTATGAAAATAAATGCAAATGGATTATTCTGAAGTTTTATTTAGCTTTAGACGACATCATACATATATTTTTGATCAAAATCTAAATAGACACGTTGTTACTTTGACAAGACGAGGGTCTGATTCATCCCACCATCTGTGGCACCTGTTATCATTCTGTGCCATCTTCCACATTTCTGAGACCATACCACACTTTGTCCGTTTTTTTACTGACAACACCTGTGACCAAATGTTCATTCAATGTTTTATAAAACTGAATACTCCATGTTAGTGCATTTATATCTGAAAATTCCATCTATTGTACATGTAAGAAATGCGCAATATAAATGATTATTATTCCGTTCACATATTTGTGTATTCATGTATCATTCGTATAATTCAAAATATATTTCACCGGCGAACGAATCGCAACAGATTTTAACATGTTTTGGAATTCTTCGTAGGATTACATATTTCTACAACTGTGGTTTTTGAAAGAAAAAAAAAAAGAAAAAAAAGAAAAAGAATCTCCGTCAGATTTTCGTTTGAACTTTTTTAAAGATATTCAGAAAAAATCTTTGAAGGCTTTTGTCTTGTTGAATTTATTGGATTTTGTCTGTCAAATAAAATTAAGATTTGATTTTAATTGAAAGATGGATAAAAACAATTTTTTTAAAAAAAAATAAAAAATATACACATTTCTTTATTCTTTAATTAAGTTATTTACTACTTAAAAGTCAGCTCAGATTGAGATTCCTGGTGTTGACTTGCGTAAGGCCGGTTGGTCCATTCCTGGGTACAGGGTAATCAGGTTCTCTCTTTCATCTTTAAAAAGTGGCAACCACAATGTATTTGCAAAATCGTTGAGTGTGACATATAACACGTTTCATACAAACAAAAGGCTTTAAGTACTGGACATACAGCCGAGCTTGTTTATAAAGGCCAATCAAGGGACCAGGCAAAAGAAGCCATTAAAAACAGGTGGCCTTTATAAAGAGGTTTATCCAAAAGTTAACAATGTTTATGTTTGAATGGCCATTATATGCAGGTGCCCTTTTATACAGAAGTAACCTTTAATGCAAGTTTGACTACACATCATTTAGATGGCCTAGTATTCCAATAGAGAACAATGTTCAGTCTAATTTACCTGCATATAAAATCCACCTCACTACAAAGGCCTCCTTGTTCTTTTCCTACTCGAAACAACTTATACGATCTGTCCTATTATTTACATACTAATTGAAACGTTGTACTCTTTTCTTTTCCATTGAAATTTCGTTCGACATTAAACGTTGTTGCCCATTATTGAGAGGTGCATTTGAAACTGATCAGGACTTGGCAGTGATTGATTATCTGTTTTAAAACTTTGATTCGTTGTCAGACATTATAGTCTATGTTCTGTCATAAATTTGGCTCATATATCGGGCTTATAATCTCAAGTGCTATATGTTAATTTTCTTCTTATCAAAATACCACTTGCAACTAGTAAGAAGACATTTTTTGTTCACAATTACTGAACTTTGGACTTGCAACTGCATTATCTTGCCAACTGAATAGGGGGTTTTTAGGATTAAAATGTAAATCGTAGAGAACCCCCCATGTATTGTTTATTTGTCTCCTATTAGGATTTGGGGATATTTCTGTCGTATTAGGATGACTGGTGAAGATGTATGAATTGTGCAGTGTCATACCTACTGCACGACAACGCGGGTGCTGACAGTGGATGTACGAATTATTTTTAGTCTTTTGATGTTACCCGAATGAGTTGGATGACCTTTGGAAATCTGTCTCCCGTCATTGTGCAGGTGTTTGCAGCACTGTCCATAAACCTTTGAACATTTTAAACTTTCTCCCAAAAATACCAACAAGTCATTTCTCAGGAAACTGTGGTATGTAGCATTGCTTGGGTAAGGATGACAAAGCATATGAATTTCCTGATACCCAGGGCAGAGTGTTTTGAAAATAGGGCATTGCGTTGGGTGGAAAGGGTGCTCTAACCTCCCATTTGGAAACTTGGTGTAATGTTAAGCAGTGCAAAAGTTTAAGACAATTTCACTTAACTCTTACTGTACAGTGCGTAATATACTGGTCCAAGACAATATAAAAGAACATACCATTTAGAAACCTAGGGGTGTGAAATAATTGTCACTTTCATGTAATTGACACACTTTTGGATCTTGGGGAGCTTACCGGGTATGTGGTACAGCTGGACCTCAAAGGGTTCTAGTTTAGTTAATATATCTTTTGTATTACATATCTAACGCTATTACTGTTCCCTTTGATAATGACTTTTAAGTTTGCCAAAGTGCATTAACTTTCTATAGGAACTCAAATGACAATAATAAAAATGATTAATAATATTTAATGAAATTAAATCCGTATTTACTTCATATATTTGATCAGTTCAGGTATGTTAACACATGCTTTCTGTTTCCTCAATGAAACAGTATGTAAATCAATAAACATTAATTATTCTGAACATTTCGTTCCGTCCTTCAGTGATCAATATTGACGGTCTCTTATAATTGTTGATATATGATTATTCTATCCAGCAAAACAATTCCAAAATGGTCCATTACAATGGCAGTTTATTGTTAAGGTTTCTTTTCCTTTACAAAATACATACTTAAATGACTATTAAGAGTTTCTTTTGTTTTCTGCTATTTTATAAATCTCTCTCTTGTAATATGGCCTAAAGTTTAGCATGTTCTGTCTGACGACCTATCTATCAAAATCAATTAACACTTTAACATTTTTAAGCCCCTTAGGTAGTCAAGATATTCAAAGTGGTTTTACTGAGTGATTTTCTAGACCTTATTATGTATTTAAGCAGGCAGATTTGCTCTGACAGTGTTCTTGTACACAGCTAAGGTGTTTGTTTCAAGTCAAGATTTCAAAATATCCCTTTCACAAGGGATTGTATTGAAATGGACGTTGTGTAATGTCACGTAACTGTTTTGAATGGATTACAAATCATCACGTAAAACATCGCTTTCTTTTTTGTTTCAGGAATTAAAAAAGATGTAATCATTATCAAAAATAAATAGGGCAACAACAATACAAGCTTTCTGATCTAGATTTTTGGGAGTAATAATGGTTTTAATCCTCCCTTCTGGTAAACAAGTGTCATAGATATCTGTAATAAATATATTGAGTGCTCTAAATCTATTATAAAAACATCGGTTCTCGAATTTGTACTTGTTGTTGTTGTTTTTGTATTAACATGTTGAATTCAGTTGTATTAAAGAATTGATATAACCTTTCTCGTATCAACCTTTCTTCATGCGATATCACCTGTGTAGACAAACTGAGCGACTTGATTGTGATTTCAAGTATTATAGTGGTTTATCATGATACTGTGAAACTTCACAGTAAAAACCTCTGAGGTCTATCTGTAAATGTGAGAAATTAACAGTGAAAACCTCTGAGGTCTATCTGTAGGTGCGAGAGCTTAACATCTTTTGTATAATATGAATATGTTTCGGTTAAGCATAAAAATGTGTTACAAAGTCCACCATGTCTTATGCTTTAGATATCTTAATTTGCATAGTAAACAATAAATGATAAAAAAATAGATATGAAAGTGATCACTGATCACTTGAATTAATTCACAATAATCCTCTGGTTTCTTTTGTAAAAGAATATTCATGATAATGAGAATAAAATATTCAGTAAATATTACAATGGAAAATTTCCCCCACTAAATAGCTTTTTGTGTATTTAGCAGTTTTGTGGAAATTGTGCCATGTTTCAAATCTAAACGAGTAGAAATTCGATTTATAAATAAATAAATGTGAAAGTGAACACTGAAATTAATTCACAAATTGACATCAGCTGGGTTTTTTTTTTGTGAAACAGAATACTTGATACTAATCAGAAAATATTCTTCAACAATCAAGATGGAAAATTCTCCAAAGTCCTTAAATAACTTTTTGTGTTTTTGCAGTTTTGTGGAAATTATTCCGTATTTCAAATCTAAACGAGTAGAAAATTGATTTACTATGCATGAAAGCAAGTGTCACTGATATTTTTTATTGAGAATTAAGGTCAGTTTGCGTAAATATCTAACAGAGGTCATTTTTGGAGGCATTTTAAAAGACTTAAATCCTTAAATCTAGAATTATCGCAGGAAATGCACTCAAAGCATTTGGTATTAAGCATGTGTGTGTGTGTGTATGTATATATATATATATATATATATATACATATATTGTATGACCTTATTTTGGCCACTGGCTAGCTTAAAGAGCCATGTGTGTTATTTTGGACATTAACTGATCTAGGAGTCAAGAGGGCGTGTATATAACACAAGTAGTTTTTTTTGTTCTTGTAAAATGATTCTTTATCAGCGCTATAGCGAAAAGTTTGACATTTTTAATGATTGTATTGTTTAACTATTGCCGTACAAAATGTCCAATATATTATCTTGTATATTGTATATACACGCTAACACATTGCAATCAGGGAAGGCTTTTTGTGTCACATTTAAAGTCCAGGGTCTCTCGAATCGTTTGTTTGATGATCATTAACCTGATGAAGGTCAGATAGATTTACCCGAGGCTTGTAGGGGGTATCTACACGATCTACCCCCAGCTGTTTCGCGATAAATGCAAGTGAATCTACAAAAAAATAAAGGTGATCACTTTGAATGCATTGAAGTTTTTAAATTTGAAGTGGAGTTTTAAAAGTTCTGACGATCACTGAATGCATTTTTAAACATCGTTATTCTAAATACTGAACAATGGGATCTATCTGATCTTACATGTGGTCAATTTTTTTTTCTAATCCAGAAAATGCTATAATATAAGCTTTTATTTTATGACTCTCAGGTGGTAGAATTAAAAACAGACTTTAGACCTATCCATTGTTCCTTTTTCTAAGTAATAAAAAATGTTATTGTGCGTAGCATTTTTTTACGAGATATGATGCTACGGAGCCGCAACGGTGCTGCTGTGATAAAATCGGACAACAACAGTCGCGGTATATTATATTATGTGTCTTTTACATCTGATACTTGAGTTAAAGAAAGTTTATTTTTATAATGAGAGTCAGGTTTCTGTTGAGAAGAATGGATTTTTTGAATGTTCGAATTGTATTTATGACAGCCGGGAGGTTTGTTATGCAATATAAAAGTTGATCAATTTCGGTGTCACTTTTGTTGGACAAATGTTTAGTGTCAGTTGATGGTTTTTTGGCAGACATTCTTTCCGCTCACCTTGGACAGGTCAGGAGTTTAACAACCTAAAATATGGCGCAGTTATGAGATTTAGTGAACAAATATTTTATAACAGTGTCACATTTAACATTCAGAAATATATGTTTACTTATTGAACTTATTTTGCTCGTATGAATAAACATTGCAGGTAGCGTGGTAATCATTGGTGTACATACGAATATGTGTGGTATTTGAATGACTCTTTGACATTTTCACCTGTCCATACCTGCTCGACTGTAAAGAAAGAAAACAAAAAAACCCCAAAAAACTAAAAAATATTATGAAAACAAAACAAAGCAACTAAAAACCATAACTGATTAAATTTGTGTCAATGTTCTGTTCGGAAGATAGATATCGGTAAAACATATCAATACGACATAATAATACACTAGAGGCTAATGTGATAAAACCTGTCTTGACATACCACTGGCATTTTTAAAAGACGGCCTGTCTTCTAAGACCACACTTTGAAAATCACTTGGTTAAACAAACCTTTAGATAAAACCCTTTTTTGAGAGACCATGGCACCTGTCTTGTAAGATCACATTTCAGTGGTAGGTGGGACAGGTTAAACTGTAGTATAACTTATACACACTAGTCAGAATCTTATAGCAGTATTGAATAATACAAAATCTAATGAGAAATTGGGTTAGTTGAGAGAGAGAGAGAGAGACAGAGAGAGAGAGAGAGAGAGAGAGAGAGAGAGCAACCACTAATTTTATATCAGATAGTGGAGCAAAAGAACCCAGACTAATGAGATATCAGGGTAGTGGAGCAAAAAATAGAGAGAGAGAGAGAGAGAGAGAGAGAGAGAGAGAGAGAGAGAGAGAGAGAGAGAGAGAGAGAGAGAGAGAGAGAGAGAGAGAGGGAGGGAGGGAGGGAGGGAGAGGGAGGGAGAGAGAGAGAGAGAGAGAGCAACCACTAATTTTATATCAGATAGTGGAGCAAAAGAACCCAGACTAATGAGATATCAGGGTAGTGGAGCAAAAAACCCAGACAAATGAGATACCAGGGTAGCTGAGACAAAACACAACTAATCAGATATCAGGATAGCAGAGACAAAACCACCCAGACAAATCAGATATCAGGGTAGCTAAGGAACCATAATCTAATGAGACATTAGGATAACAGAGACAAATCAGATATCAGGGTAGCTAAGGAACCATAATCTAATGAGACATTAGGATAACAGAGACAAAAACACCCCCAGACAAATCAGATATCAGGGTGTATGAGGGAAAAACCGATCAAATGAGATATCATAGTAAGTAAGCCCAGAAGAAGCGGATATTGAGGTATTTGAGATGAAACCAGTCCAGCAAGATATTGAGAGAGAAAGACCATGACATGACAAATGCCAAAAAATATATACCGTAATATATTTCAATGGAGTAATTTTGTTTACTCTTGATAAGATGTATTCTTTATTTGTATATTTAACCAAGTTTTAATTTATTTATTTAACCACTTGTAGGTGTGATTGTGACAACGAAGAAAAAGCTCGACAGAGATGGAGGACAACCGGAACGCTTCATTGAGGTAAGTCAGAAAATCATTTGTCATTTTGAAAAGTTGATAAAAGCCGTTAATTTCTTTACCTTTCTTTCTTTTTTTTTTCCTTCTATTACGTAACTTTTCCAAAACCTCAAGATATATGTGCACGCACTTATCTAACCATAAAGAAACGGCATCAATCAAAACCCAAAAAGAAATCACATGAACAGGTAGAAAACGGAAAAATGTGTATCCGTGTCTCCCATGAGTCGAGCACATGTAATTAAGTTGTACATAATTTTTATTGACAGATGAAGTATTCTGATCTCTCTAATCAAGCTTCTCTACTTCATTCAAGTATTATGTTTGACTTCAGTCACCTCGATCACGGTTGTCTATTTCCAGCTTTGCTTATGGTTAACTACAGAACAAAAAAAAAAAGTTTTTCTTTGTTGCTTCAGGTGTAATGGGTTTCCGTGTAGTGTATAAGAGAGAAAGTAGTGTATTTATTACACCAAGCAGAGCTAAAACAGAGGAGTTTATTTATAGTTGCCACGCCCCTTCTTTTTTACATCTTGATTTACTTCCTTGTAATGATGATTAGATGAACCTAAAGCATTGAGTGGGAAACTCAGTAAATACTTCGTTACTTTATAGGATAAGTGGTTGGAGCTCTGTGGCCAAGTGGTTAAAGTACTGGAATCAGAATTACAGTTAAAACTTGCATTAAAGGCCAACTCTGTATATAATAGGGTACCTGCCTGTCAAGGTCATTCAAATGTAACCTTTCTAACAGTTTTATAATGAATAAACTTCTTTATAAATCACCTGTCTATAACGACTACTTTTTCATGTTCCCTTAAGTGGCCTTTATAGACCCTATAGTTCAAGACAACACATACCAGGAAGTTCCATTTTATGCATATACAAGAATTAGCCTATGCAGGAAGTATGTGCTTATAAGCTCTAATCTAACCCTATCTAAACCAGGCTTAAGTTAGCCTAAACCAGGAAGTATGTGCTTACAAACTCTAATCTAACCCTATCTAAACCAGGCCTAAGTTAAGTTGACCTAAACCAGCGAGTATGTACTCACAGGTTCTAATCTAACCCTATCTAAACCAGACCTGAATCAGTCTAAACCAGGAAGTATATGCTTACAAGCACTTATCTATCCCTATCTAAATCAGGCTGACATGTGAGCACTTATCAAATTCTTAACAATATTTTGACAAAATTTAATCAGAGAACTTAAATTACCTAATTGAATCAAGAACTACAAAATTGAAATATTTCATACTTGAGTAAGATGTGCATGTCTCTTGACAGACTTTGTTGTTATTTTTGGGGATAAAAATACCTCTGATAGGGATTGCTGTCTGTGCATCATGTGGCATGTTTTATTAAGTTGTTACATACTTACATCAAATTTAATTCCAAAACAGACTTTGTTCTCTAACAAGCACTTAAAATCCTTCACTCTCGCCCCAAATCTATCGGAAGATATGATTGCATTAAGAAGCAGATTATATCAATATTTTCACACTTAGAGTTAAAAAAACAACAACTTTAGAATCAGTTTATCCAGGAATCTATTATGTGAGGTTGAGTAAGTTTTGTTAAAACTTGCATAATGCTACAGAAATGATTAATTTATCCAGCCGGCCTGTTTGTTTTGTATATATAATACAGGCCATATTGTAAGTAATGATATTTGAATAGGTCTTATCATGATCTCGGCCATATTTGTAAATTGATTTGAAAATAAATTGTTTGTATATTGATTGGATTCTGTGTACCTAAACCTATACAGTCCAGCAGATTGTTGATACAAATGGAAATTCTTTTGTAGATTTGTGATTCTGGCCATGTTTGCACAATGTCGGTTTTCGACCTGACCATTATTCTCTGCTTTGTCTACTCTTTTATGAGGATTACGATCAATTTGTTTTAAAAATTCACTACAAGCTCTCGAACACAATTTTTGATAGTAATGAAATTACTGTATTTATTTAAATGAAGATGTTATCAAATATAGTTATAGCAGAAAATTAGAGAATTAATGACTTATTTAAAATCATCCTAATTAATAGAAATTAATTTTCTTATAATAGTTTTTATGTCACCTGTATGTAACCTATTGTGACTGTCATCGTTTCCTGTAATGCTGAGGTGCATTGTGTATAAGTTTATGAAAGTTCTTACTTAAACCACTTAGTCTTTGCTAGTTCTCTTTAAATTTAGCGGGGTCTCCATTTACCAGATGGTTAGAGTGTCTCGCTTTAAATCCATGAAATCTCTCACCTCCTGTCAGCCCAGATTCCAGCCCCGCTCAGAAACCTAAGCTGATTTTGTGAGAAAGTTTGCCAGTTTACTTTACAGAAGGCCGGTGGTCTCTTACCCCGGGTACATTGTAACCAGGTTCTCTCCTTCACTATTAAGGGAAAAAAAATGGTCGCCATCGTATAAATGAAAAGTTGTTGAGTGTGGCGTAAAACACCAATAAACAAACAAACAAACAAACAAACAAAGGATTTATCATGCAGCATCTATGGGGTATGACTGACAAAACTTGTCAATTACGTCACCCCTCGGTCAAGTGGTTCTGTCGCCACCGGTCAAAGTTTCAGGTGAGCATTAAGAGCCTATCAGTTTCCTAACCCTGTCATCCCTTAAGTATCTAAATAGTATGATTCTTTCTGTAGTTTTGAATCAGTCTATTATAGATCTTTGGGGGTTGACAGCGTTAATAATCTGTCATGGTACTTAGACTTTGTATATATAATTGTTTTTCAGCTGAGTATTCAGTTTTCACAAAGTATTGAATCTTGTGTCGGTGATTATTTTGTTAAGTAGATTCAAGGGGACAGCGATCGTTATGGAAGAGTAACTTTAAATTTAAGTCTTTCATACTTTGTTTTTCGGAGATTTGTACACCTAACATCTTTTCTAGTTCAAGGCACGCTGGTTGGATGATTCCATTATCAGTGTCACCTCAAGTTGTCCTTTCATTATAGAGTAGCCCACTTTTGATGTTGTTTTTTATATCTCACCTGTTGTAAGTTGCATATAAATAAGTGCTATTCTGACAAAATTGACAAAAAAAAAACCCAGCGAAACCTCAACATAATCACCAGCAAAGATGAATTAGAAACCGCAATGTCATTGATCAATGTAGACTCGGTGGTGGTGAAATCGGTACCTGATGCTGCCATTATAAATAGACCATGGAATTTCATTTAATATACTTAAATATATAATTCTTCATTTGTCAAGCGTGTTAACATGAAATTTATACTTGATTTTTTATGGAAATAATAGATAAATCTGTGAACTGGTTAATATTTTGTGGAAATGGATTAGAGATCAAGATTCAGTGGTTTGACTCTAGGGAGCGTCACTTTCTTACACGTTAGGTCAAGGTTGTTCATTTACTGATGATATGTTTTTCCACCTGACATAAGTACAATATTTGAATATGATTATTTATATTACTATTTTTTGGTTTGACAACCATTTTTATCAGTGGTGAATAAATAAATAAATATTGTCTTTTTCTCTTTGGAAAGAGATTTTACTGTAGGTTCAGATGTTTCTGATTTTGTTTGTATATCTGGTAGAAAGTGCTGAAGATATAATGTAGATGCTTAATCCATTCACCCCTAAAGACACATTTGGACTGGTCTAAGTCATTGATTTACAGACGATTCCATTTTTGTCAAGGGGTCGATGAGTAAAGAAAAGATACTCTAGGTGCTGGGTGAAAAAAAAAAAAAAAAAAAAGTATAGGGTTGAAGACTCGGGTTGAGTGGAAAATCCGAATTATAACTGACTCCGTGTTAATATTTATATCATCTGCGCAATACAATGAGTCCAAGATAAATAACACAAATCGTGGATTTCGTCAAATTATTCCTGATGACTTAGTATCATTGTCAGTTGCACCTCCGTAATATAGATATAATTGGTTGGAAAATTATGCTGCCGTTTTGTTTTGTTTTGTTTTTATTATTTCAATTTTTTTTGCACGTTCAGGGCCAGGTAGACATTGAACAAGACTGTACATATGGTTGACCTGCAGTTGTTTTGGTTGTGTTAATGATGATTACTTTTCTTCGCTAGTTTTTGTTGTTGCTTATTCTAGAGTGCACAGAAGCGTTATTAGATTGGCCGTCCACCACAGAGTGAAGGATAGACGCCTCAGTATGTTTTCATCCGGTAGCAAATCTTACACTGTTAATGACCCAGGGTTTGGAAAGTTCACTGCATTCCTTTTTTTTCTAACCTGTAATCACTAGAGTGTATTCCTGTAGAATGCCCATAGTGAGACTATTCTTATGAAATATTGCTCATTAGGAAGTTTGTATACACACAACTTCAAAGAGAACCATAAGGAGATAGATGAATGCTAAATACCTTTAGATATTGTGTACTTACCTGCCATTGGCTACTTAATACATGTACCTAATGAAACTGACATTGGCTGGACAGTTTGTTTGTGGTCAAGTAGGAACACTAGTTAATTATAAATTATATTCTACCTTAATTATGTAGTCCCTCTGTTTCTCTTTTCCCCTCCCTCCCTCCTTCTTTCTCTCTCTTCCCCTCTCTGTCTCTTTCCTCTCGCTCTCTGTCTCTCTCTCTCTCTCTCTCTCTGCCTCTCTCTCTCTCTCTCTCTCTCTCTCTCTCTCTCTCTCTCTCTCTCTCTCTCTCTCTCTCCTCTCTCTTTCTTATTCAGAACATTCATTTGAAATTTTGTTCTCAAGTCTTAAACAAAACATTTGTAAATTATATCAATGACCCAATAGAAAAACAACTGAAAGAATTTGGACAATTTCCTAACAAGTCCCACAATATAGAATTATAAAACTGAGGAGGCTACACTGCATTCTGAGCATTTGATTAAATGTTTAGCTCAATGAAGCTTTACCTAACCCTGACAGCCTTTGTCAGAGTCAATTAAAGCTTCACAGATATCTTATTTGCCTCTGTGTCAAAGAGGGCAGCACAGCTGTGTAGAATTGCCCACGGAAGTATAATTAAGTGTGGAACAAGCAAATGTTTGTCATAGTTCTGTGCCTAATTATTTAAATAATAACTCTCTCTCCAACAAACATTTTAGTGAGAGAAAATATGTTCTCAGCAGCTGAAGTTTCTGAATGAAAGACTTCAAGAAAAGCTTGGATTGAATCTTATTCAGTTGAGAGTTTGAATCTAGTTTGATGTGTGTGCTTATTAGGGGTATTTACCGGTATTGACAGTTCATGTTGAAAATTTGAAACAAGCTAAATGTTACAGCATTGGTTTATAAAACATGTTTGACCATGTGTTAAAATAAGCATTTGTTTTAAATTGTACAGTGTGTTAACTATGGGAGATTTAGAACATGTATTCTAGACTGGCAAGTTTTGGTGGTCTGTTTGTCATATTGACAGTGATTAAGACCCAGTGTAGTAATTGTTATTGACGAAGTTTACTGATGTTTAGAAATAGATTGACAGGACTTATCATGTGGATAGAATAAGATATGGTGGTCTAGCTATGACATAAACATAATGTGTATGCACATGTGTGTATGTATCCATGTGTGTGTCTGTACACATGTGTATATCCTTATGTGTGTGTACACATGTGTATATCTGTACATGTGTGTATATAATTGTATGTACACATGTGTATATACTTAAATGTGTGTCTGTACACATGTGTACATACTTATGTGTGTGTACACAAGTGTATATAATTGTGTGTACATGTGTATGTATACTTGTGTGTGTGTGTCTGTACACATGTGTATATATTTATGTGCATTTGTACATCCTCATGAGTACATATTTATGTGTTTTACACATGTTTATGTACTTAAGTATGTGCCTGTACATATGTGTACATACTAATGTACGTGCACACATATGTGCAATATGTATTGTGCTGACACATCAACACTGTGTATTGCATTTTTACAAATGATGGCATTCTCATTAACTGCAGGTTGTGTTAGATTTAATTAATTGATGTCAAATTTTGCAGACATCTGCTATTTGTGTGTGGTAATTATTTATGTTTTCTTTCAATGTCAGTTTCTGCATATCTTGCTGCATTCCTACACCTGTTCAGATACTTCTTGGTATTATGATCAGACCAGTGTCCTGTATGCCTACAAGTGTCGGTGTATTAGTGGTGTTCTCTGTACCATAATGATCGCAATTATATAAGGCTTTATCAAATAATACTTGTAATTACAATTGTATACAGTAAAACTTGCTTTAGCGACCACCTGTGTATAAAGACCACCTGGTCACAAAGACTGTTTTTTGCTGTCTCCAATAGTACCATCTGTGTACAAATCAACCTTTATATAAAGATCCCCTCTCTATAAAGACCGGATTTCTTGTGTTCCTGAGGAGGTCGTTATATACAAGTTTCACAGTAATCTCTTAGGAAAGATATGACTTTATATAGAAAAGATGTAATTTGTAGTAAAAGTGTGACTTATAGAAAATGTAATTTTTCCCAATCAGAGGGCCCCTGGCACCGCTGGTTGGGAATATACGGAGGGCCTCTGCGGAGGTATTACCCCCACTCAAAAAATTATATAAAAAAAAAAAAAAAAAAGAAGAAAATGTGCAACTGACTCATAGAAAATCTGACTCCAAAAATGTATGACTCAAAGAAAAAGTGTTACTCTAAGAAAACATGTGGATGACTAATAAAAAAGATGTGACTAACTCATAGAGAATGAATGACTCATACAAAAAGTGTGACTCATAGAAAAAAATGAGGCTGACTCATAGAAAATGTATGACTCATACAAAAGGTGTGACTTTGACTCATAGAAAATATATGATTGACTCAGATAAAAAAATCTTAGAGAAGATGTGACTGACTCATTGGTGAGATGTGACTGACTCTTAGAGAAGATGTGACTGACTCATTGGTGAGATGTGACTGACTCTTAGAGAAGATGTGACTGACTCATTGGTGAGATGTGACTGATTTACACAAAAAGGTATGACTCTTAGAAAGTATGAAATGGCTCATACAAAAATTTGCGACTCATAAGGAAATAAATGACTAACAGCAAAGTTTTGACTCAAAAAAATGCAGCTTGGACAGTCACTGCCCACCTTCCCAACTATAGTCATACAGCTTAGGCAGGTGACTGGAAAGGAGTGTGGTTTCATTAGGAATAAGGAATCTCTCAAAAGGAACTTTTTGTAATGGAATTCATTTTGAGTCATTGAATGAATCAATCCCTGAAAAATAATGGACTCTTTTGTAAATCAATGTCTTAGACTAGTCCAAAGTGTCTTTAGGGGCGAATGAGTTAAAAAATCTCCCAAATGAGTTCTTCCTTTTTGTTGACAAAAATGATGGATTAGTAATACATGAGATATTTGAGAATGATTTGAGAAAATGTCCGGATTACATTTGAAGTGGTTTTAACTGTTTGCAATTTTTTTTGACAGAAGATTTATCTTGTAGATGTAAATATATTATGGTATGTAGTTATAGGCATTAGTTTCCAGAATATATCAGCGCCAAATATCTTAAGATTTAAGAGTTCATTCCCGTCTAAGAATACTGTTAATATTGGACTGCTTATCCAAATAGATTTCCGTAATTGCGGAAGCTTATTCAACTCATGTACCTATTACCGAGAAACACATAAAATTGTACGGATGGGTATTATTACGTACATTTCAAAGATTGTTGATCATTTAGTTACCTCCCTACATAAGAATATGTTTAAATTTACGCAAGTGTATGATTTTCCTTTGAATAAGATAAACTAGATTTAATCGATTGATTAGATTTGATTGATGTAAAACAGATCTCGATATTATGATTAATTAATGAGGATATTCGATAATCTAATTCGTCTTATGTTGATTGAGCCGATCTTGATCATGCTTTTGTGCATGATTCACACGTACTATCATTCATATTTAATAACTCGCTATGATGATTTATTACAGGGAAATAGCCAATCATTCATGTCTATATTTAAAAGATATCGTCTTTTGAACTGTATCAAGGAATCCCAGAATTCCTCTGTTGTGCAGGGTGTTAAGTACTCTGTTGACGTTTTATTGTTTTGTCTGTTGATTTAGTGTATATGATATTGTTATGACAGAGTCTATAATATCCCTCCGTTTCTCGGACATCCAACAGTTTCGCACATTTTCTAAGCAGATGAAGCAGTAAATTGGCAATATTCTGTTTGTTTACTTTCACAAGAATGCCTACGTTTACTAAATCTTTATTTTATTTTTCTGGTATCAAAGACCTAACTTCACAAATCTGATGGTAAAAGTATTTCTGAAATATACAACTGTTTGTCATTCAGAACGCTTTGATTGACAGCTGTAGTGATCTCACTTTGTAGAAGGTTTTGTATAACATCTAAGCTTACCCCCCTGTTATGTTTGACAGTTTATATAAATAGCAGGCAGGCTTAGATACTTTGAATTGTTAGAATGAACACTAAAAAAGATAGAAAATGATGGGATAAGTATAGATCCATATGTACCAAAAGTTATTATTAGATTTTAAATCTTTCAAAGTGAACTTAAGACTTTTAGTTTAGTGCTGGAACTCTAGTTTGTACTTGTAACTTGCCAAATGTATTATTGCATGTAGGCCGGTACATCACACTTCAGAAGTTGGTCATACTGCAAAACAAATAATAGTGTATAAATAGAGAATGTATGTTCATCTCTCTGTCCGTCCATCTATCTGTCTGTCAATCTACCTACCTACGTTCACAATTTGGTTTAGCTGTTCAATTTAGCTCTTTTGTGAGAGAAACCCATGTAGAGTATCATGTCGCAACTTTACATGACAATATAAATTTACTGTGACCTCCATTTTTAATTTGACCTTGACATTTGACCTTGACATTTGATTCTAGATGTATTTACATTAGATAATGACTTTGTGATACATGTATACATGTTAGTCATAGCTTTTTCTGTCTCAGCAATAGACAGTTGAGAAAATAGTCAATTGTTTACAAATGAACAAAAAAAAAAAAAATTTGACAGCTAGGTCACTGTGACCTAAATTTTTATGGGTATTCAGTACTGAAATAATTACACTGTAATTGAGTCATTCTGTGTTAATCTTTACTTGTAACTCATACCCACACAGAGATTTATACTGCATCTCCATGTCTTGGTTTGTCATTTAATTTTGTTCTTGTACACACCATTCTAGTTTTTGAAATTAATTAAGTGGTCAGTGTTACATGAGCGATTTAGTCACGTCAGTAGAGAGAGAGAGTTTCTGAGGCGAATATAGATACATCATACTAAAGCGTATTTTACTTGAATTCTTTATGATCGAAATTTCATTTCGTGGAATGCATTTTAGCAGATAACAATCGGTCATGAAAATAATACAGCTTTCTACTTCCATTACTGCGGCGCAATATGTGCAGTTAGATTATGTTTAATGTACTGCATACTTCAGCATTGTGTAATAAAACGTTACATGTACGATGAAATATTGAAAATTGTCATGTATGCGTTAACACAACAAATGTTTTAGGTCATGTGACTCACTCAGGTAATCTATTGCAGTCTGTCTGTTCTGCTGTCCATCATTATGTTGGGGAGTATTACCGCATTTGAGGTAGGAGGGACCTCTGTGGACAAGCCATTAGAGCATCACGCTTTAAATCATGGCATCTCTAAATCTCGCCTTTGGTCAGTAGAGGATTGTGCTCCGCTGGTGTAACGTAAACTGATTTTGTGAGGAAATCTGCCCGTTTACTCGCTGTTTTAAGGCCGATGGTATCTTTCTGGGTACATTGTAACAGTGTTCTCTCCTTTCTTCACCATTAATACCTGGTTGCCATCATATCACTATAAAGTTGAGCATGGCATAAAATTTAATTTTTTAAAACAAAATAAAAATCAAGTTTTGAACATTTTCAATCACTTACATGTATAGTTGATTCTGTCTTGAAATTTGAAATGAACCATTTCTGGGGTTAGGGTACCAGATGTTTTTACGACATCTGGGTCAAGGATTCTGCAGATAATGTTGATATTCACATGATAAGCCCTTTTTTGGTCTCATGTTAGAGTTTTAGCTTACCCTTTTTTTTTTTTTTTTTCCAAAAATGGCTTTTTTTTTGGACTTAGTCTATTTTCAATGCAGTGGTTTATAAAGAAAATTGTTTAAGGTCAGGTTACCAATAATTTGGGGTGGGGGAGGTTGTGTAAAATGTTGTCTTTGATTTCCCTCCATTTTATTATCTCATGATTTTAAGAGAAAGATTGCAAAGTGTTAGTTTGTAGAAATATGATGCATCACAACAAAATTGGATCGATTAATTGGTCTTTTTCACATAATATAAAACATCGAGGATGAAGAAGCCAATTTGTTTATTACAGAATTTTGTAGGATATGGGATTAGATTAGTCTTTGTACAGAAACAAGCTATAATTATTGTCTTAAGCATCTTCCATAAAATTCTAATTTTCTGCCAATTTGAGATTGCACATCAAAGTTTCTACACATAAATCTGTGACTTATATGTTCTCATGGAAACGGAGTCATTTGGGAATACAAAGCTGGCAAGTAATGGGGCGGTGGGATTTCCCACTTGTTGTGGATATGTAGGGTGAGAGAAATGTACGATGAGAAATATACGATGATCTTAACTATATCCCCCATGTGAATTGTGAAATCATTGAATAAAGGAGCCAAATTCTTTCATCTTTGAAAACATTGTGGAAACATAAACTGGACAGTTACATGTATACAGCATGGTGATAGATGATTTTTATCTGATCTAGTTTAAATTTGACTTCAAAAGAAAACTACGAAACTTGTGAATTAAAATCCAGAATGAGAAAACTGCATGTTTTAACAGCGAGTAATGTCGCATGCTCCTGTGATATATATAATATGCAATTACAATTATTATCATTTTATATTTCGAGGTATCCAAAAATGAATGATGTTCGAAAGACTTCAAAGCGTCTAACAAGTTTTGATGATTTATATGGCAAATCATCTTAATGAAATCTTCACATTCAGTAATATTAAATACTCAGGAGTTTGAAAAAGAATCGTTACATTTCCGAACATGTGTTGCACATCAAAGGCTCGTGTCAGCTTTAATTGTAACTTGGCGGGTAGCTTATTTTACAAGATAACTTCTCCGACACTTTGCCACAAGGTGGTGCTGCTGTGTTATCACTTAGAACATTCGGTGGCGATTATTTTAAGATATCGACATCACAAAAAGTGATTTTACGTACAGATACATTTACCTAATATTTCATCTTCACACCCACATAGCATCCGTTGTCTCATGGAAATGTATGTCTGTTTTGTTTCTCAAACATGGAAGTATTGTTTGATAGCCAGTGTGTCTCTCCTGAGCTTCACGTTTTAACCCACTTACCCCCTAACAACACTTTTGGACCGGTCCAAGTCATTGATTTACGGAAGAGTCGATCGTTTTTCAGGGGTTGATGGGTTAGAGACAAATTTTAAATTTTTTGGTATCTTACATTATTTCTATGTCTGACAGTGTCTTACTATCTCAAATTCTCTCTCATCACTTGATCAAATCTTATTATCTTACATTATCTAAACTTATATATACCCAGGGTTGTCTCATCTTAGACATAGTCTAGGATTATCTCATTTTATCTTACCTCATTGTCTAGATTCAGTCTGGAATTGTCTCTAATTATCTCACCTCATTGTCTGTGTCACTCACTAAAATGTATACCCAGGGTTGTCTCATCTTAGACATAGTCTAGGATTATCTCATTTTATCTTACCTCATTGTCTAGATTCAGTCTGGAATTGTCTCTAATTATCTCACCTCATTGTCTGTGTCACTCACTAAAATGTATACCCATGGTTTCTCTCATCTTAGACATAGTCTAGGATTATCTCATTTTATCTTACCTCATTGTCTAGATTCAGTCTGGAATTGTCTCTAATTATCTCACCTCATTGTCTCTGTATACCCAGGGTTGTCTCATCGTAGACTAAGTCTAGGGTCATCTCTAGTTATCTCACATCATCTCACCTCATTGTCTCTGTATACCCAGGGTTGTCTCATCATAGACTAAGTCTAGGGTCATCTCTAGTTATCTCACATCATCTCACCTCATTGTCTCTGTATACCCAGGGTTGTCTTATCTTAGACTAAGTCTAGGGTCATCTCTAGTTATCTCACATCATCTCACCTCATTGTCTCTGTATACCCAGGGTTGTCTCATCATAGACTAAGTCTAGGGTCATCTCTAGTTATCTCACATCATCTCACCTCATTGTCTCTGTATACCCAGGGTTGTCTCATCTTAGACTAAGTCTAGGGTCATCTCTAGTTATCTCACATCATCTCAACCTCCTCAGGGTTGTCTCATCATAGACTAAGTCTAGGGTCATCTCTAGTTATCTCACATCATCTCACCTCATTGTCTCTGTATACCCAGGGTTGTCTCATCTTAGACTAAGTCTAGGGTCATCTCTAGTTATCTCACATCATCTCACCTCATTGTCTCTGTATACCCAGGGTTGTCTCATCATAGACTAAGTCTAGGGTCATCTCTAGTTATCTCACATCATCTCACCTCATTGTCTCTGTATACCCAGGGTTATCTTATCTTAGACTAAGTCTAGGGTCATCTCTAGTTATCTCACATCATCTCACCTCATTGTCTTTGCTCCTCACTAACATGTACACTCAAAGTAGTTGTTGATTCCATTCTGTGAAGATAGAAATGTATCATCATTATAAACTAGTTTATTTCACCATCAATCACACCAGACCGAGAGTTATAGATATAGAATCTTTTGAGATTTATGAAGGAAGATGTATGGATTAATCTGCAGCATGCTGCATTGATAGATGTAGTTGTCAGTAGATTGACAACGTTGGCTGACCTGATCACATTTCGTCAGTGTATACAGTTATATGCCACAGGATGGAAACCCAGACATTATCAATGGTCTAGTCAGTATGGGAGAATGCAAAGATGAGAATTTTCTTCCAAAAGGAGAAATTCTTTTTTTTTTTGCATTTAGATTCTACAAAATTACCATTTTCCTTCCATTTTTCAACTGGTACTCTACTCATCTCTGTGGTCAGTCAAACCAAAATTATTCTTGCACCATAACTTGCCTTATTGACTGACTTGATGAGCAGGGATCGAACCTGCGCTGACCAGAAGTGAGAGACTTCATACATGTAGTTCAAAGCGCAATACTCTTATCACTTGACCACAGCGGCCCCGACTTTGTCTTACTAAAGCAGTAAACAGATGAGTCACCTTTATTCCTTTTTTGGTTTGTTTTGGGGACAGAGTTTGTGTTAAGGTGATAAGTGTTACAAATATATCATATGGTTACTGCTTAAATTCATCAACCCCTGAAAAATAATGGAATATTCTGTAAATCAACAACTTGAACCAGTCCAAATGTGTCTTTAAGGGTGAATGAGTTAAGTTACAATACAATGGGAGAAAATATAAAACAAAAGTGAGTTATAATTGGTATGTAACCCCTCCCCCCCCCCCCTCCCAGTCCCAAAGACTGCAATAGACTGCCCTGGTTCAACGAAAAAAGAAAAAAAAATTCCATACAAGATTATATGGGAGGGTTGATATTTTGACCGACATTTGAAATAATGTGTAACTCTGGACGAAATAGATTTAATTGTCAAATATTAACAATCATTATATTGTCATTTCATTTCCATGAAGTTGACCACAAAGAAACACGTTTCCTTCCCCTCCCGCTTGAGTCATTTTTTATGCCGATTCTTTTCCTGTACCTTTTTTTTTGGTTGCCGTGAGTCATAACAAAACCTAGGTTATTTAAATATTTTTATTTGGTGTTACACTCATTTATTGATATTGTCTGTGACATACAATCACACCTGCATACATTGTAATTCAGAAAAAAACTTAACAAGAACCTAATAGTTGAAAACAGTTTTTTATACTCCACACTGATCCAGTTTTGACCAATCAGATGCACCGTTACATAATAATATGATATACCACAACAAAAGTTGTTATTGGCTGAGATTAAGTGCATTATCCAGAGTTAAGAATGCAAAAGATTTTATAATCTTGGGTCCAGGATAACCTTGTCTGTTGACAGATACATTCTCTCTCTCTCTCTCTCTCTCTCTCTCTCTCTCTCTCTCTCTCTCTCTCTCTCTCTCTCTCTCTCGCTCGCTCGCTCGCTCCTAGTATTTCTTTTGTTTGTCTAGTGCCCTTTATATGTCTAGTCTAGTGAAAGTCTAGTTCAGATGAATGTTTAACCCTTTCATCCCCACATATCCAAAATGGTACATTCTGTTCAATTGTTTAACCAGTCTACTATGCTCTATAGTGCTCAAAGGATTAATTTGGCACCAATAATGCCACAAATAGATGAAAATCTGGAAGTGAAATAGATTTGTATTATTTATCAGGAAATATTGAGCATTAGATTAGTTAGGTTTTCCTTGTAGTGGTGTCATTATCCCCTGGGACTATGTTACCATCTGACCTACTTTATTATGTAAGGTTATGATATCTCTACCTTCCGATTCTATAATCTCCAGATATTATCATGAATAAACAACAAAATGATTAACCAATGATAAATAAGCAGTTAAGAATCAATTTATATCTGTATGTACACATGTAGATATGATGTACAGGTCGCTGAGTAAAATACGGTCACACATACAAACACACATAGCATGCTCGATACACATGTTAGTGTGACGTACGGGTCACAGAGTAAAAAACATACAAACACAAATAGGTCAATACACATGTAAGTGTGACGTACGGGTCACACAAACAAACACAAATAGCATGCTCAATACACATGTAAGTGTGACGTACGGGTCACAGAGTAAAATACGGTCACACATACAAACACAAATAGCATGCTCAATACACATGTAAGTGTGACGTACTGGTCACAGAGTAAAATACGGTCACAAACACAAATGCTCAATAAAATACGGTCACACATACAAACACATAGCATGCTCAATACACATGTAAGTGTGACGTACTGGTCACAGAGTAAAATGGTCACAAATAGATGTACACAAAGTACGGGTCACACACGGTCACAAACACAAATAGCATGCTCAATACACATGTAAGTATGGTGTACGGGTCACAGTAAAATACGGTCACAAACACTTATAGCAGTACACATGTAAGTAATCACGGTCGGTCACACATACAAACACAGCATGCTCAATACACATGTAAGTGTGAAGTAAAGGTCACAGAGTAAAATACGGTCAAACATACAAACACACAGCATGCTCAATACACATGTAAGTGTGGTGTACGGGTCACAGTAAAATACGGTCACACATACAAACACACAGCATGCTCAATACACATGTAAGTGTACGGGTCACAGAGTAAAATACGGTCACATACAAACACTTATAGCATGTTCATGTATGCAAGATGTACCAGTCGAACTGTAAAATTATAGGTCAAAGAGTAAATTAGGGTCACACACATGCATACTCATGAGCACACATACAATACTTAAAACACATGTAAGTGTAGTTTACTCTGCTGGTCAGTTATATAATGGTTCAAAGAGTAAATAAGGGTCACACCTACATACACTAACTCCCACCCCCTTCCCCCTCACATCTCTTCCCCATCACACATGTAAGCTTGTCTTTTGTATTCAGGTAGCATAGGGTCACTCCTATACTGTATTTTGTCAGCCCCTAAAAATGATGGACTCTTCTGTATATCACTGATTTAGACCAGTCCAAATGTGTCTTTAAGGGTGAATGAGTTAAGCAATTTGTATATATACAGTGCATCAGTCTTTTCGCAGATGTCATTGTACCCCTACTAGCTCACCTTTATAACAGGTAACCTATTAAACAAGGTCATCCCAGTTGTATACTATATACAGTGGACATTGTCTTGAAAGACCACCCTCATTAAAAGACCACCTGTCTTTTAAGACCACAGTCTAAAAACCACTTGGTTAAACAATCCTTTCAATAAGACCTCTTTTGAGAGACCACCTGTCTTGAGAGACCACATTTCAGTGGCAGAAGGAGTGGTCTCTCAAGACAAGTTCTACTGTATGATATTATTCAATACACACAAGTTATAGAGTATGGTTGGGACATCCCTGTATCATAAATTTGTTTTATAGATTGTCATGTCTGATGTCGTTTTAATGTCTGTTGTATATATAGGCCTACAGTAAAATTTGATTGTTTTTATTGTAATGGGAAATATATGTAAAATGGTGTGATGTTTTTATTTCATATTTCATATCTGTTGTATCGAACGATCACGTGTAAATTATAACATTGTTTTTAAGATGGAAATGTTTCTACAATAAATTTTAGAGCTTTAAATATTCAGTGTATTGAAAGGCAAGGTGTAGACGAAATCTTACAGATATAAGCGCTTTGGTACAACAACTCTCATAAATTCTAAGTAGTACAGTCAGACTCCATTATAACAATCGTTGATCGTTGTTATTCTGACGATTTCACCCACTGACAGTATATTGCATAGAACTAATGTACAAAATGTTATTTACTTTTTATGTAACAGAATTTACAGCTTTCAGGATTGACAATACAAAATAAGAAAAGAAAAACATGCATTTCTAGTCGAAAAATTCTTCCGATATAATGACACAAGCATATCCAATCGAAGATATTATCCGCAGTTTTTATTAAAATAAACATATGTGATTTTAATGAAATTGATAAATGATATATTGGAACCTGTCTTGAGAGACCACTCCACCTGCCACAGAAATGTGGTCTCCCAAGTCAGGTGGTCTTTTAAAAGAGGTTTTATTAAAAAGATTATTTAACCAAGCATTTTTCAGAATGTAGTCTCGGAAGACAGGCGATCTTTCACTATAGTGGTTTGTCAGGACAGGTTCTATTGTACCATATTCATGAGTTTATGCAGAATTCAAATACATGTTATTCCATCTATAGACCATTTATTACAAAAAACCAGAAGAAAAAAAGATAAAACATTTGCGTACACTTTATCTTCTATTTGATATATATTATATAAAAATGAAACTAGCGCAAAGAAATGGCTTCAGTAGTCTGTCTAGAATGCATGTTTAAATGCCATATTAGGAGTAAGAATACAGATGTTTTAAATGATGGATTTAGAAAATTACAAGGTATTAGATGGAGTAGAAGGTGTGTGTGTGTTCAAATTGTGATTCTTTTCACTGTTTGATTCATAAACACATTTGAATAATCAAATAAATATCAGGCCTTGTAATCAGTGAAGGATTCAGTATGAAATTGATTACCCTTAGAATTAAAAAAAAAATAATTTATATATATCACATGAAATTGAGTATGCTATATATATATATATATATATATATATATATATATATATATATATATATATATATATATATATATATATATAATGCTTATAAATTTATTGGCAAAATTATAAATTTATCGGCAGCCCTGTTTTTGAAAGAATAATAAACAAGTGCTGTTGAAAGGAATTGATGACTTGAAGATTATCTTTATTTACAATGTACTCAAGTTCGAGTTTTCTGTGTAGATTTACATATTTCAGTAGCTAGAAAAATACAAGACGGCATTTCATCATGAGCTTTTGCGTTTGTGTTTGTTTTGGGTGATGAGGGATTGGATCTTTTAGGAATTAAATATTGAATAAAAATTTGTGCTTTCTTCTAAATGTTTACAGAATCTAAAGATATCTCTTCGTTAAACATTTGAGATAATAAAGAAGGAACATTACTATGATAAAATTATAAATTTAGCATATTTACAACAAAAATATAATTTTTGGATTGCAGGTGTCTTTCATGTAACATATCATTAGAAGTCATTATTTGATTTATAACATATACACAGCTTTATGTACACAAGAATTGATTGTAATAACCCATCAACCCACGAAAAAAAATAGACTGTTCTGTAAATCAATGACTTGGACCAGTCCAAATGTATCTTTAGGGATGAATGGGTGAAAAGTTACTTGGATCTTAGAAATGTATAGTCTGATGTAACTTGCTATTATTTAAAATACTCTCAAATACTTAAAAAGTGCTTTCTATATTTATGTGTGTGTGTGTGTGTGTGTGTGTGTGGGGGGGGGGTACTTGTTAAGAATTCTGAGAGCGATGACAATTTCTACATGTACATTAGGTTCTAGATAACATATAACCCCTTCTCTTCAACAAACCCTAATAAACTGGCCTAAGACAATAGAAAAAGAATGTACTATTCAGATTCTTAAGGGTGACAGGCTTGAAATGTACACAAGCTAGACAGTATCATTATCTTTAAGTTTGATCTCTTCAGAATTATCTCTCTAAAGTTACCTGTGATGACAGACAATCTATTAGATATATATGTCAAGAATGAACAATGTTCATTTATCATTTTTTTTTTAAAAACATTTTTGTTTTCTGTTGGTTGACAATAGAGTGTCTTCTGTTGTGTTTTTGTTTGCTTTCAATGATGTAAATAAGATACAGGTCAAATTAGACAAGGATTTATGAGTCTCCAGTGCTTGTCAAATATTTAATTTTGTATGGTAAAGCCCCAAACAGATTAACTGGATTCTTTAGGTCAACCAGACACCAATTGGAATGTTTCTGCCATTATGATTATTAAGTGTCTGAGTTAGTCGGTGGTGACATTTTCAAACTGATCAATTTATTACAGACTTCACAATCGGTGGTGACATATTCAAGCTGATCAGTAAGCAATAGACTTCATACCTGGTGGTGACATATTCATACTGATCAATTAACAACAGACTTCAAACTCGGTGGTGACATATTCAAACTGATCAATTCATAGCAGACTTTAAACTCAGTGGTGACATATTCAAACTGATCAATTCATGACAGACTTCACCACTCAGTGGAGACATATTCAACACTTGGTGGTGACATATTCCAACTGATCATTTTATGACAGACTTCAGACTCGATGGTGATATATTCAAACTGTGCTCAACTAAATGATGGATGTTTTCTTGACGCATAATTTTCTTGTACACATTGTATTAAGATAAAAAAAACTCATTGGTTGCTAAGTTTTCCTGGAAAATAATGGTCATTGGTTACTAGGGAAATATCTTTAAATTACAATAATAAATCAGTGAAGTGTACTGGTTACTGATAATGTTTTAATGTGAAATGATTCATTCAGAGAGTTTTTTTTACGCATCATTGAATAAATGCATTCAGTAAGCAGAAATTTGCTAACTATTTGTCTGAAAAACGTACTACGAATTATTGATTTCTATACCACTAAAAGAGAGATTTTTCATGTTTTATGTGTGTGTACTCGTATTTGAAGCAAGACAACTAGATATTCAATTAATTTATACATTGTGGTGTATCATTTACTTTTCGATCACTAATTATTTGGGAGGACTCTTGTTATATTTGTTTGCTGTGCTGGTGTATGTCAATATTGTTCTTAATATTTTGAACATTTTCTAAAAAAAACAAAACAACAACAACACAAAAATCCTTTAATTTTCGTCAAATTTGGTTAGTACCATTTCTGTGATAGGGGTAACAAAGATTGTGGATTTCTGTGACTTGGGTCAATCTTTGTGTAGATGGAATGGGGAATCTGGGTTTGTTTTATAAAATGTCAGATATGATATGAAAAAGGAGAATTGTGATTCTCTCACCTGTTCTAAATACAATTTTATCACCTGTCCAAAACATATTGTTATCATCTGTCCGGATATTGATAACAGAGAGAGGTTACTCTGTGGGCGAGATTTTTCTTCTTCTTTGGATTATACTACGATAATTATCCGTTTTAAAAATTGTAACTCCATTCACATGTTTATTAACCCAATCTTGTCTGTTTCCTATTAAAATTTGTGGAAACCAATATTTGTTGACACTGTTTTGTTGTTATTTTAAACAACATGGGATGTTCTTCGCATAAATAAAGTTAATTTGAATATGTAAACAAATACAATTTCCTGGGAAGATATGGTGTGGGGTCCTTATCTCTAATGCTACACAATCTGCATGTAGGATTTTAGGCTTAAGATTTACACAACGTAAAAAAATGAAATTGACGTGTCTGTTTTGTCTGATTCTGATCATAAGTTTTTGTTATGTACCTAGTTGAACTTGTTAATGAAGGTCGTGTTTATATAAAGTCAAAGGTCACATATGATTTTCTGACAAGAATTAATTATATGTATCGTAAAAGTTAATATCGAAATACACAATGCAAGAGACAAAAAGCGGTACTGTGAATTGACAGTGTCATCATTTCTTCTCCTCTGAAACTCGATTTGTTGGAATGAAATTAAAGTAAGATTCTTTGAATGTGTAGTTTCTTATATCACTGCCTGACGAATTGTTGTAACATCAGAGAACTGTCTTAGGTTCATTGTTGTCTTGGGTGTAAAGAATTCATCAATAACGTAGGAGAGAAAGCTAAACTGAGAGGATGATATAGAATTCAAGGTAAATTGCATTTTGTCAATGACTGGTAGACCTTCAATCGATGAACTACAAAGGAATGACACATTTGTCAAAACAAAGCCTTTGTTACATCTAGGTGGAGCGTATATTGAAAATCTTGTCATGCATATTATAATTTGTGTTGGTCCAAGATCGGAAGAGATAAATACGAAAGAGGTGCATTTCCAAACAAATGGATGGAGACTCGGAGACTATATTATTTATTCGGTGATATAAAACATTGTTTTGTCTGAGGTACATCTTAAAATCAGATCAGTATTGGTGAAAAATGACATGGAAATAGAATTCCTGATCCATTTCACAAAGTGGGGCATGATTTTGCACAAATGATATGTAAAAAAGCTTATCTATTTACGTTTTTTTTTTCTTTTTGGGAAGTATAAATCCTTGGCTTAAGAAAAGTAGTAAATGGTTGAAAGATGAAAGATTGTCAGAGAACCTTGTGTGTGTGATCATCTTAGAAAGCAGGTGTTTTAGTGCACTTCGATGGTTTATAAATAACGATTTATTTTAAAGATTAGACAGTGTTAACACCAGCAGAACCTAATGGCCATAAAATTGTTTTCTGGCTGTTGCAACTTTCTCCCCTGGCCATAATCATAAAAACTGATTAGAGAATTTTAAATCACATTTGGTAATATTTATCAACAGCGCTTTCAAGCATATACTTGTAGTCCGTTTTTATTTCATGGTTCAAATCTGTATCCATAAGTTAGAAAAATAAATATTATGTATTCATTTCTTTCAAGTCATGCAAAAAAAAAAAAAAAAAAAAAAAAAAAAGATATCCAAATTTGATATGTGGAGAGTTGGAAAAGCATAGTGATCAATCAGAGATTTTGTACAGGGATTTGATTCAGATACAAGTACAGATGTCAGTCTTGATAAGTTAGTATGTTTAGGGACCAGAATTTTTCTCAAATTGGAGGAATTCCTCCTTTTTTAAGATTTTGCTGCAGTGTTTAATCTTTCTTTCCCATTAGATCCTGACAAATGAGCCACTTTCTTTCCTTTTCACCATTATGGCCTGGCATCCTTGATAGATGAATTAAAATTCTGACTAATTCAACATTACCTAAAATCAAAGACTTGTCAGATAATGACTTAAATTCAAATATAATTATTGGATAAAAAACTCTGAATTTCAGATAAAAAACTTCAAATCAAAGGTTTGTTGAATGAAAACTTTTTAAAAATTCAAAAATTAGTTGTAGGATAAAGTTTTGAAATAAAAAAGTTGCTAAAGGCACCAGCAACAATGATAATAAAAAAGAAACTGTATATACATGTATTTTATAATCATCATTGCACAACAAAACCTTTTATGCTATTTACTATAGAAGACAATGCCACCTTGATGTGAATGAAGGGCGTTGCTAATTATTTGTATGAACTTGTTAACATTATGTGTACTACATAAGCCTTTGTGTCTTGACCATCTTTGTTCTGAAGTTTAGATATGTTCCAATGTCTAATTCTTTTGATTTTTTTAGTCTTTATTTTTTTGTCAACAACATCAAACCTATGAACAAATTATATAAATATTTGATGGTTTTTTTTTCAACTTGACATGCATACAATTACAAGGAAAGGGAGACTGAAGGGGTGGGTAGGTTTACCAAGTGCATTGGAGTTTCAGAGCACATGAAATCTGATCACATGAAATCATCAGATTTCATTTGCTGTCCCTGAAGTACAATACATGTGTATGAAATGGATTAACCTACATCTGTGATCACTTTCTTCTTGTTTTATGTGTTATGCTAGTGGGCATCATGAATGAATGCACAGATTGTAACAAAACTCAGCTGTGGGAAACATGTGGGACGACCTCACTGCCAAGTATGTCCCACTGCAATTATTGTCATTAATAACGACAATTTCTGACAGATAGATGAGAGCCATTATATTTGATCTAAATCATATCATTCTGTTGATAAAAATATAGGATACCATCCAAATAGCTGATTGATTCTGCTCGAGCTACTAGGTGGTTTCTTTTGTTAGATGTTATAGAGTCAAACATGCAGGAAATTATTTGTGGGCAGTTGCAAAGGTTATGAGAGGAGATGCTATGTGTTTAATTATGAGCTTTTATGTTGAACTGTTGATCTGTTCATTAAGTAATTAATGACAGAGGAAAATCAGCCTTTATGTTAGGAACTTAGAGAGAGAAAGAGAAATGGAGGGAGAGAATGAGTGAGTGAGAGTAAGTTAATTATTAGTTTTGGCCAATCAGTAGAAGTATGTTTGACTAGATTGACCAATGTATAATATTGGTTCTAAAGCAATTTCAAGGGCCGGGTAGCTTTGATTGATTGACCGGGGTTTATATTTTACGCTCAACAATTTTTCAAGTTCGCGGATTTGGTTAATGTTATATTTTCAATGATTTTGCCCTGTTTTGACACTTGGTTTTTATACAGATCATTCATACATTAGCGCTCAGGAGTAAAAAGAAATATAGGTGATCAACCACTTAAAACAAATCTGATAAAACAAAATATTTCTAAAAAACAAAAATTCAGAAAATGGATTACAGTTCGTTTGATAGAATTCTGAACTGTCAGATCAAAATTCTGACTATACTTTTATTAGACTGTTGCATTTTCTGACTTTCTGACTAAAAATTGAAATGAAAACATTTTCTTGCGATGTAAATAAGTTTTAAGGAATATGCTGACATGACAGAAAATATAGCTTAGCTCAGTTGTTACTTCAATTTTCGATCTTCACTTTAGTTTGTGGTAAAATAATTCAATTATATCATTCTCTGTAACACTACTCTGTTTTCAATCTTTATTTTGACAGTTATCTCCCCTTTCACCTTTAAAAACAATTGTTAGACAATATTACACAAACAATCATCCACTTTTTGGGAAACAATTATCTCTTTGTAAATCTGACAGACTAAATATATACAGTAGCAATTTTAATCAACTTGTTACATATCCTGGGAACAGCTGATGTTTTACTGGTCTTACCCCGATTGATTGATTGATGTCCGCTATCTGTATTCTGCATCACAGCGTCTGTTTCACTGTCCTTCAAAGTGTAAGGTCATGGCTAATACATAAGTCATGAACAAACATCTTAGCAGCTGCATTGCTCCAATAACTTTTAGGATCCCAAAACCATCTAACGGTACATTAATATAACCGTTAGACTTAGAAATTTGTGAAAATAAATTTTGTGTACTATACTTTAACCCTTTCAGCACTAGAGCATAATAGACTTGTCTAAGACAAAAGAATAGAGCATACCATATAGTTAATTAGGAATAAAAGGTCTGCAATTAATTGCACATTGTCATTCAGATGAGCTAGTCTTATACATATGACATAATTTTGACCTTTTTTTTTTTTTTTTTTAAATATGACTTGTAGGTTCATGTCATCCATCCTTTTGTCATAGACAATTTTTTGTTTCATGCCACGGTTTTTAATGGTGGAGGAGAGAACCCGGTTAAAATGTACCAGGGAAGAGATCACCGGCCTTCCGCAAGTAAACTGGCAAACTTTTTCTTAAGTTCCAAGGGGGGGGGTGTGTCCTTGGACGAACTTTACGATCTATGTGAATTAAACTGACTCAATTGTCCATCACATTCAGACCAGTTGGTACAGTTGACATGATTTAGTCCTACAAGTTATTCCTATATGTTTTATCTAATGGCTTGTGTCACATATATTTAAGATATTGGATTTCTTCAACTTGCCAGACCAGGAGAATATAAAACCTGAAATGGACATATAAGTATAATGTACAATGCCATTGGTCATGTTCTTTCTCACTGTGTGCCTCTTTAAAGCAATATGAGAGCTCTGATGTTGTTGTTGTTGACGGCATTTTTTGTTTCCTGATTGTCGAATCTACTCAAAACCACATTAATACAATAAAAAATATCTTTGAACATGAAATTGCGTACATTTATCATGATTTAAAATCTTAAATACCGTAAAACCTGCTATAGCGGTCACCACTATATACGAATAGCCTATTTATAAAGGCCAGTTTTTTCAAGTCCCTTGACTGCATTCTTCAACTAAATTGAACCTGTGTATAAGGGTCACCTGCACATGAAGGTTAATATTTTCTGGTCCCTTGGGTGACCCCTATATACAGGTTTCACTGTATATATTTTTTCAGGCATGGAATAAATATTGTATTGCAATACTGTATTTTTCTGTTGCGAAAGTAATATGCAATTGACTGCTAGGTAAAATATTTTGACATGTTAAATGAATCTAAGCAGAAGCAATATCGGGGAAAATGCGATCTGAGGCTACATTGCTTATTTATAAATAATAATTATCTTTATAAAAACAGTACCCAAAGTTAATTTGTGATGGCAGTTTTAATTTCTAATTGTTACACATATATACATGTACATGTATTATATAAAATTGTAAAATTTCTGCTCCTGATACATTTAGCTTGTATTCCTTGAAATATCTTAAAAATTTTGCATTGCTCTGAGACTTATACTATCTTAGCAGATACTGGCTAGTAGTTAGAACACCTTATTGTGGTAGTGTAGTTGTGTGGTTAAATCTTTATAAATATTATTTTTTTATAAAATGAAAATGATATGAAAGATCCCAATTTTTGTGTAGGGATAACTGGAGATTGCCTTGTGGCACATTATTCTGATTTTTTTTTTTTTTTGGCCATATGTCGAACTTCTAGTGGACTTAATACAGTATAATGAGTTTTTCCTAATCCTCTCTTATTTTAAGGTTCTCAGAATTATCAGAGCAATCACAGTCGTAATATCGATCCTGCTTGAAGTACAATATCAGCACTTTGTGTCCTTCAGATGACCGATGGTCATTAATTCGTAGCTGTTGGTTATTTTTACCTTTAATCTATTGTGCCGTTTTTTTTTCCGTAAAAAGTACATCTGGTGTGAGGCTGCCGCAAGTAGTTGTACATTCAAGTTTCTTGGAGCGATTAGTTGTGATATGATGAGAAAAATGCCAGAACATGTGATATAATGGCCTAATCACATAATGATACACAGCTTCACTACGCTAGATAGCTGACTTTTATGGATGTTGTATTTAAATGATTACAAGAAATAATTAATGTTTTGTCAATAGAGGGCAGTTAAGAACAGACGTATTATTAATATGAAAGTATTTGAAATACCTGGAAAGCAAATATTTAGTAACATGTGTTGATTATCGTTGCCATCATCTGATGTCTAGGTCTAGCTCCGGGTGACTCTGGGGACATTCAGATATTATCACTGCGATGATGTTCAATATCGCTGTGCCTACTAGCATTGATTGAAATGTGAAGGTCGTGATCGAATTACCAAATGTACATATGAGTGTATAACTTCATCATGATGCAATGCCAAAGTAAAAAACAAAAATTAAACAATGCCATTTAAACTTTTCAAGTTTGTTTGTCTGCTTGGTTTTTTTTTACGCCACATTCACCAATTTTTCAGTCAAATGGCGGTGGCCAGTTTTGAATGTTGGAGGAGAGAAACTACTTACATTGTAAATTACGATGTATTTCGTGAGAGACCACTGGCCTTTCACAAGTAAACTGGCAAACTTTCTCATAAAATTGAGTTTATAAAATGGGGTTCGAACCCGTGCTGGGGAGTTCAATGTTTTCAGTAGCATGTCTTTTTCATAAGAAGACTCTTCAACCAATAGAAGGCCTAAGGTATACACAGTTAGCCAAGCATTCTTTGGTTAGGTTGTAAGCCATGGATATTTGATGTCTTTCTAGAATAATGTGTTGATACATGATCATGTTTTGTATCTTCTGTCTCCTCCGCCATTGTCCATCACTCGGCTATTGAAATTGTGACCTTAATTGAATATTTGTCCCTAAAATAAGCTAGCTGACCCCGTACAACTCTGATCCTCTGACAGATGTTAACCGGGTGTTCTTGGACAATACAATATGAACAATAGGGGTATTGTTAGACGGAAAAGTAGAGGTATTTATGGATAAATCCAGCTAAATCAGGGTATGTGTATGTTCATCACTGAATTTCGGGATGAATAAACTCATGATTGAAGTAGATTTTAATTGGTCGTAAAATTATTCTGGCTATTTCATGACAAAAGAAAACTTGTGTTTCATTTAATTTATTTACATATAAACCTGAAACTAGCAAATGTCAACAAGTAAACAAAAAATTGCAGATTGCCTGTAGGACAGAATTTATCAAGGTATTAATGTATCAGAATCGACTTGTACCTGGAATAAATCAGCTATTTCGTTGATATAATTGCATTTAGACAGTTTAAAACTCCTAAAATCTCATCAACGCATTCTTCAGTTAGTATGATTTAGATATTTGTACAATGATTTACAGGACATGAGGACAGATTTGTACCTAGATGACCTTAGTTTTAGCCTTTTTGTATGTTAGGCATTTTAAATATTAAAAAGATTTTGAAGAATTGTTTAGCTAAGCATTTTTAGCATCTTTTGTGGAGAGATTTAAAATATGTTCATTAAATGTATTAGATATATATTTTTAACTTCAGGCAGATATTATCAATCATATGATATATATATATATATATATATATATATATATATATATATATATATATATATATATATATATATATATATATATATATGAGAGAGAGAGAGAGAGAGAGAGAGAAAAATAATGTAATGAATGTTCATTACTTGTGCTCCTATGAAATGAAATCCATATTTAATATTCCAACGTCAATTGTTGAATATTATCGTGAGAAAAAGCACATAGATAGAATATATGTATATACATATATATATATTTATACAGTGAAACTTGTATATAACGACCTCCTAAGTGACACAAGAAAACCGGTCTTAATAGGAATGTCGTCTTTACAGGGAGGTGGTCTTTATATAGAGGTTGATTTGTACACGAAAGGTACTATTGGAGACAGCAAATAATGGTCTTTGTGACCAGGTGGTTTTTATACACAGGTGGTCACTAAAGCAGGTTCCACTGTATATGAACAAATATATATTTATTTATATACATGTATATGAAAATGTGAAATGCTTTCACTTTGCAAATTTATTTTGAACCAGAAAACAAGAGGCATCTCTACACTGGAAAGTAATTAAGCTAGAAATTTATTATGTAAAAGGATTCATATTTTGTGAATACTTTTTGTTCTAGGAAAAGTCTGTTTTAAAAATTGTCGGGAATCATTATGGTGTACTAAGAAGAAATTTGAGTTCATTGATTGGTCTGATGATGCAGTTAGCAACCTCTGATTGGTTGATATGATAATGTACTTCTTATCATTGAATCACAGATTTCACGCTGTCAGCTTTCAAATATCAAAGATGATTGATCATTTTCTGTTTTCCTCTTAGTAATGTTTGTGTTAATTATCATCTGTCTTAGAACAACCAACAAAGCGGAAGCTTTTTAAAGCTGATTACTTTTTTAACTTTTTTCGTCTAGCACTATTCAGATAGTTGCCCTGCTCTCTTGCTTTTACTACACAATTGACAGAGCTCTGCCATGCCTCTTTGTCTCAGTTCCACTAGCACTGCAAATAATTGCCTTCTGTTTCCACTCTGCCAACATACATAGATATTCATTCTTTTTCCCCATTTGCCAACTCACCAGATAATTATCTTCTGATTATCTTCTGCCAACACACTATGGTAATTATCTCTTAATTGTCTTCTGACTATCTTCTGCCAACATACTACAGGTAGATACTTTGAAACTTGTTTATAAAGGCCCCCCCCCCCTTCCTCTAGGGACACAACAAAATAGGTCTTTATAGGGAGGTGGTCTTTATATAGAGGTTGATTTGTACACAAATGGTACAGTTGGGGACAGCAAACTACAGTCTATGTGACTAGGTGGTCTTTATACACAGGTGGTCTCTAAAGCAAGTTTTACTGTAATTATCTTTTCCCACAACAGTCACCCATAGACACAATGTTCACCAACTTTTTGCAACCCTCTGGTAGTATTATCTAAAAATATATTTCATGGGAACACATGAAATAGTCTTATAGTCTTTTTAAATTATTATAATGCATGTATTGAGTTTAGACAATCCACTGGTAACCCTGCTCCTCTTTTCTTCTGCAGGTGACAGTCTATGATAATGGCAGTCCAAATCTGTCCTCCACCGCACAAGTGGTTGTCCGGATCCAGGACGAAAATGACAACAAACCAGAATTTTTGGAAAACTACTACAGGGTCAGGGTCATGTCTGTTGGGTCAGAGGTTAAAGAAACTAACCTTCTCAGGGTCATTGCCAAAGATGAGGACGAGGGAGAAAATGCAAAGATATCCTATAAGCTGAAGGGCAGGAAGAACCAATTCCGTATCAACCAGGAAACCGGAATGATAATCGCAAAAGGACCCTTGGATGTGGATACTTATAATTTAAAGGTAATATTTTAGATATGTTGATAAAAAAAAGCTGTATAAAGAATTACTGTACCCCCAGAAATTTGCTCCCCATGATATTTTTACCATTTTATGACAGAAAACATATTCACCCCGTCTTAAATTCGCCCTAAATCACCGTAATCTCATGGACAACGTGCTTCAATTATTTTGTCTGAAAATTTCGCTTTCACTTTGAATTCACCGTCTCATCTAAGGATGGAAATGGGTAAAATTAATACGAAGTAAAAATTTACAGGTGTAAAATGATTTACACATTAGACTAGAATTAAGCAAAGAAAATCTTCATCTGTGTATTGTATTGATGGTGTGTCATTCTCTATATAGGTCAGAGCATACGACAACGGTACCACGAGGAGGAAAGCGGTCACTCTCGTAAGGGTGGAGGTTGTCAGTCGCCTAACCAGTTCGCCAAATGCCCCGTATTTTCCACAGAAGAATGTGATGTTGGATGTATTTGAGAACTGCGATATTGGACAAATGGTCGGGCTGGTACAAGCAGAAGATTCTGACGAAGACAAGCTCTGGTACTCTATAACTGGTTAGTCTCCATGTTTTCTACTGTATGAGGGAAAAATTGTCGTCTTTTGTTGTATTTAGAAAGGCCTCAATGTGTTCTGACTTCTTGATCATATCTTTTATATATATATATATCTGGTACTCTATAACTGGTTAGTCTCCATGTTTTCTACTGTATGAGGGAAAAATCTCCGTCTTTTGTTGTATTTAGAAAGGCCTCAATGTGTTCTGACTTCTTGATCATATCTGTTATATATATATATATACACACACACATATCTAGAATTTGGACTCTCCAATTTCGACAGGTACATCTAATTCCTATAAGTTAACAAGCAAAGTTTGTCATATAATTTATAAGACTATCTGTATCTGTATACTTTTAACAATGTAATAATCTTGTGTATTCTTTTCAAAAGTGTTTTGAGGAAAAAATATTATCCTAATTCTTTTATTGGAATATACAAACTTTTGAAGATATTTTACTACTCTGTTTGTTCTTCTCAAGTTTTGAGTACATTGTAATTTTTTCAAATTTTATTCATTTCTTGTTTTGTAACTATCTTCTAGATGGTGACCCAGAAAACAGATTTACCATCAACCCGGAATTTGGAAGCATTCTAGTGGCTGAACCTTTAGACAGGGAAGTTCAAAGTTCCTACAACCTCACCGTGGCAACCACTGATGGAGTACACACAGACTTTGTGAAGGTAAGTGACTGATGTGTTCTCTGAGGGTGCACATTTAACAATGGTGGTAACAAAATAAAAAAAAAAACAAACAATTTTTGCTCATTATCAGTAATGTATACAATTTCTAACAAAAAAGCACTTACATGGCAGCTACTAATGGTGTGTACTGTACTTTTAATCAGTATCAAGAAAACTATCACATTGTGTGCTTGTAAGGTGACTTTTGCCCTGTACCATACTTGCTCTGTATTCAGTAAACTATACTCCATTTCACATAACTTGTTGGGGCGGAGTAACTTTTTGTTTATCATAAGGATGATTCTACTCACTTTTCGGTTATGACAAACTGTATGGGAAAAACATTTTATTCCTCACTGAATATTCTTTTATGTAAGGTTTATAAGTAGGAATGATTACTCTTTTCTTGTTATGCTTTATTACTCAAAATTTAAACTCGTCCAGGGCAAGAAAGAGTTCACAAAACTCCACTCTGCCAAGTCATATGGAATTTACTAATATCATTGTGTGAGCTAGTAAGGTGACTTTTGACCTGTACTTTACATTTTTCTGCTGACCTGAACTCTGTACAACTCTGTACAAATTATTAATTCAGTAACCTGTCTGATTTATGTCAGTATTCATAAGATGATCTATCGTTTAACTTAAATGACCTTGACTTTAAAACACATTCTAACTTCAATAAACTCCCCATATATGTGGATAGTACAAGTAGCCAAAAGTACAGTCGAACGACCTTCACCTTTTCACAGTCTTTGCTCAAAATCATTTCTATAAGATGGAACAAATAAGTCAATACACATTCAGTTCTTCTGTGTACAATGTTTTGACCCAGCGACACAGAATCTGTACAACCGCCATCCATAAACACCAGTGACAGCCAATTCTTATACAAAACACTGTGTTTGGCATGTGACAGTACAACTCCCAGCTAAGTCAATATTTGTAGGGTTCCCCTAAAGGAGACAGTCCTCTGTAGACATTGAAATGTTCACACTACTGTGTCTTCTCTTGTTGAATTGTTATCTTTATAAATCAGTTTGCCGCAGTTGTATAGTAGGTATTTGTCAGGCTTGATGTTCCCTATTATTACTTTCCAATGTTGATGATGCTATATATCATAGTCATAAAAGGCCGGCCAATTTGACTGTGGCCAAGCCAATTTGTTGGATCTTTCCAATTTCCTTTCATTAAACATATTGCTCAATTTGAGTTTACTTAACCTATTTCTGTGTGTGTCTGTTTAATCAATTGCTGGCTTTCTTCCTTTCCGACATGTTTAACTAACTTATTGTGTCAGCCATTCAGTACACAATTTGTAATTGATATCACAACACCCTTTTCCTTGGGGTCTTGTTATCGTAGGCAACTCTCCGTTTTTGTAATCATTCTCTTTCTACCAACACTTATGATGAATGTTATGATAAGTATGAGGCTGGTGGGACCACTGCTAGGCCTCACGAGACCACTAATAAGCTTTGATATAGATTTGATTTACTGAGAAGGATTTAAGTCTCCGAGACTATCTAGGGATGATATGTGCATACAATTCTAGTTGTATAAATACACAAAATGTATATTTGTCATTAATTAAGTAGGCAAACAAAATTGTTTACCAGTGGTTTTTTTTTTATCAAAAAAAATTTGTGTGTAGACGGAAATCAGATGTGAACTCTGGCTTTTGCCCATACTCATAAAAAGTCTAGATTATAGCTAAAAAGTAAAACAAAACAAAATTCATGTTACGGGTGAAAATTCGATGGTCTGTTTTTATAGTTTATGATCTTAAGCTAAAGACGTTCGCTAACTCATTCACCCCTAAAATCACATTTGGACTGGTCTAAGTCATTGATTTACAGAAGCGTCCATTGGTTTTCAGGGGGTTAATGAGTAAATTATTTGTCTTGCTGTATTGAGACTGAAACTGAAATAAAATGAAGGAGATGCAACAGAGGAAATAATCTTACAAAGTAGCACAAAATTATCTTTGAAGATGATGTGATAAAATTGTTTTGTTAATATTGTGTTGCTTCCGTCAATTTCATTATTATTCTCAGACAAGAGGGGTAAATCACCTTTGTTTCAATTTCACAGAAATCTTCCATTTCGATAAAAAGCCAGATAACTAAACTCTAAATGTTTGTCAACAGAAATTTGAATTTTAAACAAAATATATTTGCCATTACAAAAAATAAAAAGTGAATGCATTATGGATTTTTAAGTTTTAAAATATGGATTCTCTTAAGTAGGTGAGAATTGGGAAATATTTTTAGTTTCTTTATGAGATTTATTGCTATACATCCCGCCATAGTTTTTTAATGTACATGGAGATGTCACCAGCTTTAGATGAAGCACCACAAATTTTGACCTGTGCTATGGATTGACTCCAGTGCAGTGAGGTTTCTTTTACGTGCCCTAATTTAACATCCCGCCAATAATTTTTCACTCATATAGAGATGCCACCAGCTTTAGAAGAAGTGCCACAAGTATTTTACCTATCGGCTGACCTCAATGTGGTGAGGATTTTTATATTTGCCACGCCTGCCGTGACACGTAACATCAGTTTTAAGTCTCATCCAAAAGACTCGTGACTTTTGCTTAGTGGGAAAGTTTGCCAGTTTTCTTGCGGAAGTTCGGTGGTCTTTACCCGGGTAACCGGGGTTTCTCCTCCACCAATAAAAACTGGACGCCATCATATGACTGAAAAAATTGTTGAGTATGGCGTAAAACAAAAAATCAAATCAAATCAAAACTTTCACTTAGTATACTGAGCAATCGGCGAAGGATCAGTCACTACCATTTTTAGAAGTCTTTGGTATCTTTTGGTATGACAGGGAATCGAACCTGAGATCTTCCGCTTGCAATTTGAAAGCTCTACCACTAGACAAGCGGAAGCGGTAACATGATTTTTTTTTTGTTTTTTGTTTTTAAAGCATCTGAACAAGTAAATCTTATATGTTGCAAGGAGTGATTTTTTTGTAAAAATAAATGATTCATTTAAAAAATGCTTCCCTAGATTTAAATCAAATTTTCTGAATTTTATTCAGACTTCTGATTTCAATCATTGTGGATTTGTTGATATATATTTCATGTTGTATCAAAGGTCTTAGGCCATTTAACATGTAACTGTGTGTTTTCTTTATCACATACTTGTAGAATAAACATTTCAAAACTTAATCAATTCGGGGTCAAGTGAAGTTTTCACATCAAAGAATGTCCTATGCCGAGTTTTTACTTCAGAGATCTATTTCCATTGAGAAATTGTTTTTTGTTGAAGTGTTTGAGACATGAAAAATGGGCCTTTATGTCAATATGTCTGGTTTTGTCCTATAAGTAACCTGGCTCCCAACCTCTGGTTTAACTTCAAATGAAATTTCGCAGTAATTTGTTTTTCCCCTGCAGTTTACAAAACATATTTCAAATGCAATGGAATAATTTATTCTTTGAAGCAAAATGAACAGGAAAATGCAAAATTGGCCAGGTAATTGAAAAAATCTCTTGTGAACACCTGTGATTCCACAGTGCAATAACATATATCATTTACATAAGTAAATATATATCCTGCTCTAGCAGATTGTTGATGTATAAGGTGGGGATTTACTTTGGAGTGTCAAAGAACCCTCCCCCCCCAAAAAAAAAACCAAAACAAAACAAAAAAACATTAAAACAAATGTAAAAACAAAAAACCAATAAAAACTCCAAAACACAGTTAAAAGCATAAAAAAAAATCCAATAATTTCAAACAAACAAAAACTATTACAAATAATTCTAGTAAATGGATTACTTAAACAAAAAACAAGTAAGCAAAATAAAATCAGCTATTTTGTGAGTGTCTTTGACATATTTTTCTAACATTAGGATAGGATTTTTTTTCTTGGGTGACTTATACATTTTTTGTCCTCTTCCACCTGAGTCCTGTTGATTTAAAGATTTGCAGTTTCTGACCATCCCCTTAAATACTGGTTTCTGTGGTAAAATGTGTGTTAATGTTGACTTCACTAACGATGCAACTGTAATTTTTTATTTATGAATATGTGTATACTATGAAAACCACCACGGCATTTTTATGAAAATGTTTTATGAGGGATAATTTATATTAAATCAAAGAAATTATGAAGATACTTGATGTAAAATCTTGATGAATCTTGATTCGGAAAGAAGATAATTTTGATGTATTGGCTATAAAGCCATAAATTTATAATAACCACAAGAGATAAGTTTTGAAGTACAAAGACCCGCTTTTCAAAAGTCCTGTCCACATAAAAGGACAAAATCTTCAAGTGTTTTCAGTTCCATCAGAGATTGTTTTCTTTGCCAACATTAGGAGAGAAATATCACACCTTTTGTTGAATTAGGAGGTGATGATAATTTAACATACTCTTGGATACTTCACAACTTTACAAATCAAATAAAGGAATAACTCAATAAATTGAAGGAGTTGATTTTCAGGTATCTGAACGAGTCATCATATCTTACAGATTTGTTACAGTAGAAGTAACATAGAGATTGATACTGTGACAGATATGGAATCCTCCTTAACCCCCCCCCCCCCCACCCCTCTATATCAAAGATAAGCTGTGTATCTTATTCAAACAAGAGCCTCCTCTTTATACAATTTCCCTTCATCGAAAAACAACAAGAACCAACACGGCTAGAAGCCAATGAAGATAAAGAGCTTAATGACAGACAATATTTGTACATGTATCTTGTTAAAATGATTTCTGTACAGCCTTTGTATTTTGACAGACATAATGGGTTCTTGTTTATCTCGATGTTTTTGTCACTTTGAAGGAATATGAATTAATCATATTTCTGCCCCCTATGTTCACGATTTAATTAGCATCTCTATTCTTGAAAGAAACCTGCAGTGTGTTGTGTTTTTTTGTAAAAAGTGAGTAATCACCAATTTTCCGATTTATTTTGAAATCTAAGTATTTCCGGCTCATATGACATCTAACAGATGTGAAGATCATGAAAGAAATGTTCGGGAATTATCGTGAATGATAAAAGTTTTATGTACTCGTAATGTTTTACAAATTACTCGTCCAGCAGAAATCCATGTACGATTTGCATTGGTTTTTAGTACACATTGATATATTTTTTATTGCCCATCTCCCTGATTATAGTCGACCATAATTTTGGCACCTACCACTGTGCTTATATCTTTTATCAATGGCTCCAAGCAGCACAGAATCCATGAAGAAAATAAACACCGAAATCATTCATTTTTTGAATGGTTATTTATAACTGCATAATTATCCGTATGTTCTTTAGCTAAACATCAAGAGAGAAATAAACATTGAAGTAACACAAGAAAAGCATATCATCATATACGTTGATTGCAGTCCTTGATTGCAGTAGAATGTTTGATGGTGTTAATTATCATCTAGATCAGGTGATAGGTGTGAATGAGGCACTACTGAAATTGACACCTGTCTTGTTCACTTTACACGTAATATTTCAGCCGGAGCAGAGTTCTAGATATTTACTGTGACATTCAAAATGACTGATATACAAACTTATTTGATATTGCAGCTCATTGTCAGGTCAGCTTCTCTTTCATAGTTTACGTTTGTGTAATTTTTTCTGTTGACATGTACCTATCTATGTGAAGTAGTGAGAGCTAGCTTAAGGATAATGATGTAAAAAGAGTCATCTAGACTATGAGTTTAATAGTCTTACACATATTGATAGAGGAAAGTGGACTGTGAGTGAGTCTTGTCCACATAGATATTAAAAAGTGGACTGTGAGTGAGTCATGTCCACATAGATATAAAATAGTGGACTGTGAGTGAGTCATGTCCACATAGATATAAAATAGTGGACTGTGAGTGAGTCATGTCCACATAGATATAACATAGTGGACTGTGAGTGAGTCATGTCCACATATATGCAGATATTAAAAAGTGGACTGTGAGTGAGTCATGTCCACATAGATATAAAATAGTGGACTGTCAGTGAGTCATGTCCACATAGATATAAAAATGTGGACTGTGAGTCAGTCTTGTTCACATAGGTATAAAATAGTGGACTGTCAGTGAGTCATGTCCACATAGATATAAAATAGTGGACTGTGAGTGAGTCATGTCACATACATATATATATAAAATAGTGGACTGTGAGTGAGTCATGTCCACATAGATATAAAATAGTGGACTGTGAGTGAGTCATGTCCACATAGATATAAAAAGTGGACTGTGAGTCAGTCTTGTTCACATAGGTATAAAAATGTGGACTGTGAGTCAGTCTTGTCCACATAGGTATAGGGAAATGGTCTACATTTGTTTAGAAATGTGGACTGATTAAATCTTGTTCATACACGTATAGAAAGGTACAGAGAGTGACAGTTACTATTACATGTAAAACCCAGAGGATTGCAAAGGTAAAAGCTGTCCCACCCTCAGTAGTGTGTGTGTGTGTGTATATATATATATATATATATATATATATATATATATATATATATATATAAAGAGTGAAAAAGACCAGAGAATAACAGAGGGCGTAAATGGCCCCACCCACAAAAGTAATATCAAGTGCATATGTAAATCTGTTTTCCTTTGACTTAATTACAGCTTTCTAATCCATTTTATGTTTTTAGATTTCTGCATTTCTCTTGTCATTGTTGATAGAACTTCTGATAAAAAACAAACATATAGAGTAGCACACACAAGCTTATTTCTGTATATATATACACACACATCGCACATGGCTGTCATGGGGAACATTGGTATTTTGTTATTTGTCATTTTTTGACATTTTACTGGCAGCCAATTATCAAATGTTTGAGATTTTGTGATGTAATGTACATTGTACATGTTGAAAGTTGTTTTTTTTTCTTCTATTCTTTATGTACATATGGGTCAAAACAAGTAATTAGTTCTGCACTATCAATGTAAACACAGCTTAAACTGAATAGATCTGTTTAAGTGCATAACTTGAACTGGATTACTTGGAGCTGCTGTTATACTTCATTTTAAACAGTTAGACAGAATTTCGGTTGTCCAGGGGTCCTCGGCTCCATGGGTGAGTGGTTAGAACACGACACTTTAAACCATGAAGTCTCTTACGTCTAGTCAGCAAGTGTTCGATTCCCGCTGGAAACTAAGCTGATTTTGTGAGAAAGTTTGCCAGTTTACTTGCACAAGGTCATTGGTCTCTTCCTGGGTACGTTGTAACTGCAGATTCGAACTGAACCATTAAAACCTGACATCATATAACTGAAAAAATATTGAGTTTGGCATAAAACAATTTTCAAATTCAAATTCTGTTAAGTATGAACTTCAGCCCCTGTATCAAAAGGGGTGGGGCCACAGTGTTGTCTCTGGGCCATTTGGTCGAAACTTAAGAACATGCTTCTTAATTCTGAGAATATAATCAATTTGGCCAGCTCAGCCAATCAGATTTCAGAATTAAATGAAGTTATGTAAATTTCTTAGACAAATGGCAATTCATTTGGTAATAAAACACATTTCCCGTGAAACCTGCTTTTAACTGAAAAGTGAGTAGAATCAACCATATGATAATCAAAATATTACTCTGGCACCCCCTCCCACCCGCCAAATTATCGTAATCTGACAATATCACCTTCTTTTACTGTAGGTCCACATATCTGTTCTGGACATCAACGACAACACACCAATGTTTACCTCTGCTAAGTACGAAGAAAAAGTTGCGGAGTCGACACCTGTTGGAACCAGCATACTCCAGGTTTCTGCCATTGACAAAGACGAGAACAGTCGGCTTTTCTATAAATTTACCTCCGCTGAGAACGCAATCAGCCTACAGAAGTTTGAGATTGACACAGAAACTGGTAAACTTTATTTTCTCAGTAAAAAGTTTTAGCGTGCATGCATGATTAAGAGATTTAATTGAAAAATGCCATGAATATATTTTATTTTATCCCTTTCATAAACACGTCAAAATTTTGTAAATTATAGAAGAAATTATAAAAACCTTAGAAAGTATTTGGATACTGAAGTGTATAGATTTGGTCTTGGAATGTGAAAGAAGTAGAGTGTATCCAGGATAACATTAACATAATGTCATCTATGTTCTCAAGTACGCGATATGTACCCATACTGATACCACACAATGTATAATTTATACAGTAGAACCTGTCTTGAAAGACCACTCTCATAAAAGACCACCTGTCTTTTGAGACCACATTCTAAAAACTACTTGGTTACGTTGTCCTTTAAATAGAACCTCTTTTGAGAGACCACCTGTCTTAAGAGACCACGTTTTTGGCGGTGCATGGAGTGGCCTCTCAAGACAGGCTCCACTGTATTAGACAATTATTTGTAAAACATCAGATATTATAAAAATTAAAAATATTAGAAGTACTTGTAAATAGTTAATAGAACTTACATTTGACATACATAGATCTTTATCAAATTAATATTCTGATTTACATGAGATCTGAAATTGTATATCAGAAATTGATTTAAACAAGTGTTTTCCAATCTTTCATAACTTTTATACATCATACAGGACCCTCCCTCCCCCCCCCCCCAAAATAAAGAAAGAAACATACATCATACAGACATCCCCACCCCCAAAAAAAATAATAATTATAATAAAATGAAAAATCCATATCGTGGTACATGTATTTAATTGAAACTTCATATGTTGTGGAATTTTAGGTGTAATCCGGGTGAAAGAGATGCTTGACAGGGAAGTTATGTCTACCCATAAGTTGACCGTTATGGTACGGGACCAAGGAGTGAGGACCAATCGTAACTTTACCTGCGTCATAATTAAAGTTCTGGACCAAAATGATCACACTCCACAGTTTCTCTCCAGCACAATACAGAGTCGTGTTTTTGAAACGGCAGCTATTGGCACTTCAGTGGTTCAGCTCACGGCTATTGACAAAGATAATGGCATTAATGCCGAGCTGGCCTACTCCATTGTATCAGGTACGGCTTTATTTTTCATGGAGGAAAATAAAAATATGATATGTATGAAAGTTAAGGAGAATTTTACGAAAAGAGGATACGTGCGGGGTGATTGATTTCAAATCATCAAAAAAAAATGAGATTTTGAAATGTTGTGAGGAACTTTTTTATACCAAATTTACCATGACCAGTTTCTTTTTTGTCGTATTCTATTTTAAGGTGATGAATAAGTGTTTAACCACATGATGACCTTCAGTTCTGGGAGATGACAAACACACACATGCACACAGATATACACATTATGCACACACATACAGATATACACACATGCACAATCATATACATATTGTACACATGCACCCAATCATACATGTAAAGATACACACACATATGTAATCACACACATGGATACACATACACAATCACACACTATCTTTCTCTCTCTCGATCTCTCTTTCTCTCACACACACACTCACAATATCAGACACACACACACACACACACATATATATATACACACATACACACATTTTCCTTAGTAAGCACTTGTTGAGCTTATACAAAGTAGCAACAAGACTGGGGTATATTTAGACTGTTGACCTCACATGAAGTCCTTATCCATGTACATGAAAAGGAATTACATAAAAAATTGCAGCTGTAAAGATCAAATCAAACTTTACATTGCTACTACAAGTGCAGATATCAAGATAAGCCAAATTTAGAGGGTCGGGTGAGAGCTTCAACTTTCAATTGTCATGGATGATAAAACAATCCTGCACATGTAATTGAACATGAATCGATTCCCTCCTTTCTAGCGTTAACTAATACTCGTGAATTGCCATGCAATTATTGAAATACTCTAATCTTCTTTCGGAGGTTTTTATATCATACGACAGGAAAATGACAGACATTTAAACTATAGAATCGTATAATACTCACGGATATTTAAACTTGATCTTAAAATCTTATTGCACTAAGAATAGCACATTATATACCTCCCAATGCGGCTATGAGGACCCGAGTCACATTTGACGACTTGACAGTCATATTTCAAAAGTACGAAATACGACATAATGAGAAATGTTGTAATCTGAATTTTAGAAATTGGTCTTTCTTTTATTTTACGTTTGATTGGAACACCTTTCAGATTCTAAATAGGCCAGATTTAAAGTTGAAATTGGCCTAATTAACACAAAGGCAAAGATTAATGTTGTGCTGGAAAAAAAAAAAGAAGATTTTGTCGATTAAATCTTTATTTTTTGTGGTTATTATGTTGTCGACAGTCACCATGAATATCAAAGAAAAATATTAGGATCATTCTTTGAATATATTGATTGTACTAATTTGCAGAGCTTAAAGACGTAAATGAAATATATGACATTATGGTGTTAAGAAAAGTTTTTTTTTGTCACGAAAAAACATCTCCAGGTGTTTTTTTTATGACTCTTTTTTTACGATATTAAACTTTTGTCATTATTCAGAGTGGCTATTGACAATTTAATTCCGATGTTTAAGCTTTGAAATTTCCTAATCAAATATAAATATATTACAATTTATCGTTTCCCTACAGCGACTACTTATTACGATAATTTATTCTGAAATTGAAATGTGTAAGGTGTTTGTCTGAAGTGAAATGTCACACGGAAAGTCATTGACTACATGGATCAGCAAACAGTAGTCGGAATTACGGCTCTTAAGTACATAGTACCGCCACAAAATGCATTAGATTTGCCGTTTACACAAACACCTGGTTCTTAAGCGGAGATTTTTGTAATGCTTATTTATAGTTTGACCTATATGAACTGCATTTGACTCCATAAGGAAATTCTATTTTTGTTGAACTGACCCCTGAAGAACCCCATTTCTAAATGACTATAAAATATATATGTTTTTGGTTTTGTAGACCAAAAAAAGAGAGAAAAGACCTTGCTGTTAACATTTTTTTTATCACTGTCCTTTGGAGGATCTCATTTCTGATGTGCATTCTTTTGGGGGACTGGGATTGATTGGCTTATACATGAACTATTTGCTGTCAGGTTTTTCTTGTAAAATTAAAAAGTTTGAATTTCTTTGTATAATGCATTATTTTTTTCACCTCAAGAATTTCTCTTTTAATTAGCGATTTAAATCTCTGTCGAATTTTTCCTGAGTTAAGTATTTTAACGGTCATTCACTTTACTGATTGTTTTTCATCTGTCATACCTGATTAAATTAATGGCTGACACATCACTTCACTTCTACCATAGTTCTTACATTCCACTTACGATATTTAAACAAATTCCTTCAAATGAAATTGTGATTAATTTTGGACATGATGTCCTTGAACCTCATCAGAAAGGCCTTCGACTTTCAATTCCTATGCCAAGTTCTTGACAAGAAAAGAGTCACAACCTCTTTGACAAAGTCTTAGCCTCGGTGTTGGAAATTAATGAATCTTGTGAGGCAAAATTTTCGAATCAAGCTTTTCTTTTGAACTCTTCTAACACATCTGTCAGAATACTTGAAATTTCTGCAATGTTTCTTTGGCTTGTGTATGGCTTTACAATATACTTGTATCCCATATGGGCTAGTGATATATCGCAACTAAGGTATTTGAACATGATATTGGATTGTTATCAACATTCTGTCAGAGAATGTAGCAAACAGAAGAAAAAAAATTGGCAGGTCCAGTTTGACTCTCGTTATTTGAAGATCATATGAAAAATCTGGAGAGGTTAATACCTGGCCATTTTTAAAAATAATTAGAAGATACACCCTCCACTTCAAATGTTTAAGTTCCTCGTACTTACGTTTTGTAATCTGATGATTCTGGAGAGAGTTTTGTAAGAGCATGAAACTCAGATTGAGTTTAAGTATTTTACAAAACTTTGCAGTCATTACACAACACTGTCAGAATTTTCAACAAGATAGATAAGCATATCTGAATCAATTAGCCATTCCAGATTTGTTTGTTTATTTGCTCCCGAATGTTTGAAATATGTTTTATTTCGTGAAAATGTGATTTACGAATGAGCTTTAATGTACAGCCACTTATTACCATTGTGAAGTAAGAGTCCAAGATAAGTATCTCCTGTACTTTGCGTGAATGATTTCCGAGGTAAAGCTCTCTCTCTTTCTCTTTTTTTCGTAAATTTGGTAATAGTGGTTACATATAAACAAAATAAAATAGATGTTGAATAGTATTTCTGCTTATGATTGTGATTATGACAAAAAGAATGTGTGCATGAAAAGATTGTATTTTTCATCTAACTTACTTGAAAATTTCCTCAGTAAAGGGCACCAGCAAAATATAGGGAGATTGAAATTGATAGTGCGGTACCCCATGGCCGTATGCTGTGACATCCTGTCATTTGTAACAACTACACTTGCAATACCCAATTCTCACCGAGTTTTATAAATGAACTAGATACATGTACTTTAGCATTTTTACCAGTTGAAATGGGACTGCCACCTCCATGGCTGAGTGGTTAGAACATTCCACTTTCAACCATGAAGTCTCTCACCTTTGATCAGCGCAGATTCGAGCCCCACTGGAACCCTAAGCGGATTTTGTGAGGAAGTTACTTGCATAAGGCCGGTGGTTTCTTCCCAGATTGTAACAGGGTTCTCTCGTTCACCAATAAAACTGGCTGCCACCATATAACTGAAAAATTATGAGTGTGGCTAAAAAATATTAAAAGATTAAAAAAATGTGTATTTCACATTCTGCTATGGTGTCTGTACAGGTCTAATGACTGGGTAAATAAATAAACACCTTTTTTTAAATGAATAAATAAACATGAAATGAATATATGAAAATAAATAAGATTTAGAAATATATATATATATATATATATATATATATAATTTGATGAATAATTCTTTATCATTTCAGGGAACTTTGACATGGCCTTTGCGATAGATGAAACACTTGGAATTGTCTCGGTTGCTAGAGAACTGGACAAGAACGTCAAATCAGAGTACAAATTGGTTGCTATGGCAAAAGATAAAGGTACTCCATCATTGAGCAGCACAACAACAGTGAGAATCACATTAACAGTATCCAACAATGCTCCGCCCAAATTTGCACAGGAGAACTACGTAGTTAGTCTCACGGAAAATGCTATTTTAGGAAGTCACGTGTTAAGTGTGTACTGCGAAAGCCAATCATCCGTCATCTATGATATCATATCTGGAAATGAAAATCAAATTTTTGCAATAAATCCAAATTCCGGAGTTCTGTATTTGAAACAGCCTGTGGACTTCGAGGAACAGGATATACACAACTTGACAGTCACGGGAACAAATATTATCGGCAAATCAGACTCTGCAAATATAGTTATACACATTCTTGATGTCAATGACAATGCACCAGTTTTTCTACAGACGAGTTACTATGGTAACGTATCCGAGACAGCTGTTCCCGGTACTCTTGTACTAGGACGGGATTTAAAACCTTTGGTGATTGGTGCTGTGGATGAGGATACAAATGAAAATGCTCTGTTGACGTTTCAGATTTTAAATGATTCACCAAACAGTTCCTTCAGCATTGATCCAAATACAGGTGCCCTCAAAACGAAATCAGCACTCGACCATGAGCAGTACGATAAAATCGAGTTTTATGTGCAGGTATCCGATTCAGGGGATCCCCAGCTAAGTGCTACAAATCCAGCAAAAGTTGTGGTGTTTATAGATGATGTCAATGATAATCCACCAGCATTTTTATTCCCAGAATTCCATGCCAAAGTACTGTTACCAACAGCAACAGATGTAGAAGTGTTGACATTGCAAGCAATCGATCCAGATACAAAGACTGGCGAAAATTTGAAATATATGCTAAAAAGTGGCGACCCCAAAGGAAAATTTCGAATTGATGAGGTTTCTGGGAAAATTCACGTGGAGAATGAAACAGATATCCGTGACAACTACAAGCTTAAAGTGACAGTCTCTGATGGCAAATTTGAAACCTCAGCCGATGTCAACATAGCAGTTCTAAATTCCTCAAATTCAGGGTTTTCTTTCCAAGAAAAGGAATACAACCTCCAAATTCCTGAAAATAGCAACAAAAGTCAGTCTCTTACTGTAATTCAAGTTACGAATGCTTTGAATGAACACCTCGTTTACACCCTCCTGAATGGCAATGACATGTTTAACATAGTTCGAACATCTGGCGTTTTACAAACCAAGGGGAGACAATTTGACAGAGAGACAAAGGACAAATACAGATTTATAATCAAAGTGGAAGATCTTAACAGTCTGAACCGCATTGCTCACATATTGGTGAATGTCCAAATACTGGACGAAAATGACAATGCTCCCGTGTTTGTGAACCAGCCATATGACACTGTCGTCGCCATTGATTGTAAGATTGGATCAATCATAAGACAGGTAACGTATGACTGAAATATAAAGCTTCTGGCCCTTGATAAACAATGGACTCTTCTTCAAATCAGTGACATAGGCCAGTCCAACATATGATATAATATGCAGTTTCCCGTCTTTTTTCACGTGCTACTAATAACTCGAACCACACACAAATTATTAGATTCATTGGTTAATTACAATTGTAGGAACATTTAAGAACACCTTAAGTTGAAATTTAGGAGCAATATTTTCTATTTTGTAAGACATTTAATTGATGCAGCTAATTATGTATCTATATTTTAATGTCTCTCACCTCTAGTCAGTGTGACCTTGAGCCACACTGGAATCTTAGCCGATTTCGTGAAAAGGTTTGCCAGTTTACTTGCTGAAGGCTGGTTGTCTCTTTCCGGATAAATTTTATCGGAGTTTTCTCCTCCACCTTTAAAAACTGGCCGCCTCCATATAACTGACAATTTGTTGATTGTAGTGTAAAACACAATTAACTCATCAAAACAATGGACTCTTCTGTAAACCAATGACTTGGACTAGTCCAAATTTGTCTTTAGTGGTGAACGAGTGAAAAGAAAACCATTCAAATGTCAGCAGTTTGTTTTAAGTATTTCTGTTTTCATGGAAAATGTTGATTACACTTTTTTGGGTTCTGTTTTCCAGGTAACAGCAATCGATAAAGATACAGGTGTAAACAGTCAGGTAATTTACACCCTGGTCAGAAATTACAAGGACAAATTTGTGTTGGATTCGGACAGTGGTCAAATTCGACTAGAGCAGCTTCTAACATCAGAGGACAAGAATAAAGATGTAGAGCTTTTGATAGAGGCTAGGGATAAAGGTATAAATTACACTGTCTTATATCGTATTTGACCCAATAAGCACCTATGTCTCTCTAAGCGCCCCTCCCCCCCTTTTTTTTTTACACACGATCAAGTGTCTTTTCTAGCCAGCTGACATGGCGATGTGGACCAGAAAAATGTCAATCACAGTTTATCTGTAGCCCCATGCAACACAAGAATGTCGATAGGTGTCCACTGTATTAACTACAACAACTTTACCATCGTGCCTTATAAAAAAAATAACTGCTTTACGTGAATTTGACTATTAATTGGTCCCAGTAAGTGCCCACCCCCTTTTCCCTATTTTTGTAGCGCTCTGGGTGCTTATTGGATCGAATACGGTAGGTTATTATCAAAAGTTTTGATGTAAAATATGATGGTGTGAGGTGAGCTTTGTAATCTTTGTTTACTCTCATGTTTTCAGATAAAAACATCTTTGGAATAACTGTAGTTTTCATATCATTTCACAATACATGCATTATACAAGTGGCAGTAACTTCAGTTTGTATTTGTGAAGAGTCATTGTTTTCTGCATTGTCTTTACTCGCATTCACTGGCTACCCCATCATCTTCGTTATCAGACGATGGTGACGCTGAAATCTATTTTGTGTAGAAACGCGTCACATCATTATTTGTGTAATTCATCAGTCTACTGCTTTGGTTAAATTAACTGATCTCTATCAGGAACATTTTACGTTTTCTTTTGTGCTGACATTGAAATAAACAAAACAAAATTCCTATGATACCTGATCATGATGTCTGTGTAGATTACAAAGGAAATTAACAAGTTTTCTATTGCAGTGATACAAAACACATTCTTACATATTTTCATCATTTTTTAATTTTTTTTTTTTTTTTTTTTTTTTGTGAATTTTTTTAATTACCTTGTTTTGCTGTCTACGTGTACATAGAGATAAAAATGCAAATACCTTTGTTAGATTAGCTAGCAACTTCCATGGCCAAGTGGCCAGAACAGTGGACTTCAAAGTCTTAAGTCTCTCACTTCTATTCAGCACAGATTCACTCTCCTCTGCTACCCAAACTGATTTTATGAAAAGTTTGCTACTTTTCTCATGGAAGGTTGTTGATCTATTCTTAGGTACATTGTTCTCGGGTTCTCTCCTCCACCATTAAAAACTGGCAAAAGGCAAACAAAATGGATGTAATTGATTCTTATTTTCCGATATATATAGGTTTAGGTCAGAGTTCTGGACCCATTATGCACCGGGGGAGCGTATAAGTTGCAAGGCATTTGAAACATGTTCAGGTTGATCTATATGAAGTATTGGAATAAAACTGAAGTGTAATTTGTTAGAGTTAATATACAGTGGAACCTGTCATGAAGGACCACTCTGTTCTGCCACTGAAATGTGGTCTCTCAAGACAGGTGGTCTCTCAAGAGAAGTTTTATTTAAAAGATTATTGAACGAAGTGGTTTTCAGAATGTGGTCTCACAAAACAGAGTTTTTATGAGAGTGGTCTATCAAGACAGGATCTACTGTATTGATTTATACTATACTTGAACACCAATATCTTTTGTACTGTTGTATGTATAGAGACAAATTCTCCATTATTTCAGGTACTCCATCACAAGCGTCTCGCGTGAAGGTCAACTTGAGAATAGTCAGCGAATCACATCCCGTGTTTGAGAAACAATTTTACCGAGTTTCCGTGAAGGAAGATATGCAGTTACACACACCGATAACAACAGTCAAGGCCATCAGTCCAAACGGACACAAACTTATCTACTCCATCACTAACGGAGACCCCTACAAGGAGTTCTCTGTTGACTTCAACATCGGTATGTATTTACACAACACTTTGTTGTTTATTCACTTTTGAATGTCTCATCGGGAATCTCATCTGCAATGTCATTCACATTTTCATCTGATTTTTGCAGCAAATTGTCTTGTACTTTTCAATTTTTTAAGCATCACATATATCATGAAATGCTTTTGCTGTATTCTCAGTGCAAAAGGAAATGTTTTTACTTACATTAAATGTGGCCCAGAACCATGAAACTGAAATATTACTGAAGTCTAAAAGTTTTACTCACGTGTGGCAAATTCAGACATCTGATTGGCTAAGCAGGCCACTTTGAGAATATTCTCAGACCTGAGTGAATTCTAAAGTCTTATGGTGCCGGGCCCTGAACGTCTTTGAAGTAGTTGTAATTCTGATGATTTGTCATGGAATAAGGGAAAGACAGATGACAGCATTTAGATTAATAAATGAAAAAAAAAAATACATTTAACTTGTCAACCCCTATGATCACATTTAGAAAAACAGCGAAATTGGAATAGAAAACATTACTTCATTTTGTGATAAAAATGACTCCAAGAAAGTGGGCTTTTTGCGTTCCTTTTGTACTGAGATTTTGTGAGCATTTTTTTTTTTTTTTCGGTGATGGTTTCATTATGTTTGTCCCTCTCTAACTTGTGCAACAAGTAATACATGTTCTTTTTGTCATCTTCAATCTATACTATATTGTAAATATGTAATTCATATCAAAATATAAACAGCCAGTATTTTGTATATAACTTTAGTTTTAGGAGTATGTTCCATGGCGATTATAGATTCTCTTTTATAGATTAGTATAAAGTTCATCGTAAATCTTTAAGGTTGATTTAAAGTATTCTTTTCATGTAATCATTAGCAGAGCTCAAATTATATCTACTTTACATATATTGCACATGAATGGTAGTTCTTTTACAAGAACTTCTCTTTGGGAATCGGTACTTCTGAACTCAGTATTTATATCTCTGATTGTTCGTGTCATCCCGTTCTTATAAACAGATGATATTAATCGATGCTTTTCACCTTGTACAATACATATTTACCTCATCCAATCAATTTAAGGCATGGATGTACTTGGTCCATGTAAGTATCCAATCACTTTAGTTTTACCTATTTTGCTTGTTATTTTAATTACCTCCCCTTAATCCCTGCATTGTGCTGTGGTGGCGTGCATGGTTTGCATAGTTTTAAAATATTTTTTTTTTGTGGTGGACTGTGTGTGCATTAATTTTCAGCATATTTTGTCTTTCCATCTCCAGGCTAGTTTATACCTCATTTTCCAACTGCAGTATAGTCGAACTTGTCTTGAGCGACCACTCTCATAACAGACCACCTGTCTTGAGCGACCACTCTCATAACAGACCACCTGTCTTGTGAGACCTTATTCTGAAAACCACTTGGCTAAAACAAATCCTTCAAATCAAACCTCTCTTAAGAGACCACCTGTCTTGAGAGACCACATTTTAGTGGCAGATATGATGGTCTCCCAAGACAGGTTTAACTGTATTTATTCCGAAATTTGAAAAAAAAAGGATAATAAAAGAAAAATCATGTTTTTTTGAAAAACTGTACATTTGTATCTATATAGATATGTTTGTTTTTGTAAATATTGTATATCTTATGTATTAGTACTTAAACAGAAGTAAAGAGCAGCTTTAAGATGTATATTTCTTACAAGCACACCGCTTTGGCACTCATATTTATGATACATGCCATTTGTATCATATCAATTTCACATTTTTTTTTTTTTTTTTTCAATCAGGCCAACATGTTTTATGTTTTCCGCACTCAAAGTATTATTGCAGTTTATTCAACACGCAGCATAGTGTAGTCACAAGATAAACTTTTTTTTATTATATCATGATAATTTACATATTACAATAATACTGATTCTATTGTACGATATAAATGTGTAATATTTAATGCCATTGTTTACGAGTACTAATTCTCACATTTCAATAAAAAAAAAACTTATTCGACCCACTCTGTGTACATTGAAACCTGTCTTGAGAAACCACTGTCATAAAAGACCACCTGTTTTTTGAGAACATTCTGAAATCCACTTAGTTAAATAATCCTTTGAATAAAACCTCTTTTAAATTTAAGAGACCACCTGTCTTGATCATGAGAAACCACATTTCAGTGGCAGATGGTGGTCTAACAAGACAGGTTAGAACTGTACACTATTATACATGTAGGAAAACATATTACACTCATATATTACTGAGGCCTAACACATCCTTCATTTATTCTGTATATATAGTATTGTGTTCATGTAATGTGTAATCCTGTAATGAACATATCCATCCCTAAAAATATTGGACTCTACTACATATGTCATTGACATAGTTCAGTCCAACTCTGTTTTTAGGGGTGTATAAGTTACAGACTTTTTATAACAGATTTTACAGAAGTAGTTACTGATGTTTCTACCCTAACATCCACAGAGAAACTGACGTTTTTATGATAGTCGTGAGTTTCAGGTGAATTCCGACTGAAATCTTAAAGCTGAAGTTTCATTGTGAATGGGATGACTGATTTTTATATATATAGTCTTCAACTTCGCACACTTTTTGCCTCCATCTTGACGCTCTCTACTTCTTTCTGTCTCGACACATTAGTGATATTATTTTTAAACTTTAAACTTTGTCATTTTTTTTTCTGTTGTATAGTGTGACTAGAATATTAGTAAAACTTAAAAATTAATTTGAAATATTGATGCATGATAATTAATTAGAATATTATATATTGTAGTTTCTGAAATTTGTAAATAGATAAATAATGCACTAAATGTTTCTAAAGAAGAAGAGGGTCTTGTAAATGTTGTAATGTTTCAAAATAATATTAAATGTTGATTGGCATGATAGTAGAGAAAAAAAAGAACAATAGAATGTTGTACCGTATAAATGTAAATATTTAATTTCCTACATTTCTGTTTCATATAATGTAAGGTCCATAATAATTAAACATGTAGTCAATATGAATTTTTGCTGACTGGTTTTATATCTGATATAGACCTGTAATATTAGTAGTGTTATGTAATAATTTAACATGTACTAAGTCAAAATATTAATATTTTCTTTTTTTGTTTGTTTTTTTTACTTATAATGCATAGGAAGATAGAAGATCTTGAATTAATTTTAAAGGAATTTCTGATCAAATACATTAAATCATCAACCCCTGCGGTCACATGTAGACTCACCCAAATCAAAAACAGTACGGTCCACTGTCATAATATAGGGATGAACATTTTAGTTAATAATGCATGTAAAATTATTGTAAAAGTTTTATATGAAATCATACACCCTGAATTCTGACAGTGGATTTTACTATTCTTTAAAATGGACTAGTCCAAATGTGGATACAGGGGTTGGTGAGATAACTAATATTAAGGTACTGATGAAAATAAAGCTTGCAATATTTTGTAACTTATCACTGCTTCACACGTTGATTTCACTAAACCATACTATTTGGACTTTTTCACTTTGGTTGATTTGATCAATTTTTAACTACAGACTGGGTCTTTTCTTCTTGCAGTAATCTTCATTCTTTTCCTATAGTGCTTGTGTGCTTAACAAGATTTATTTATTCGGATGTGGTAATGACCAAGATAGAAATTCTGTCAGTCTCCAGACTTAACATTCCAGAAAAGAAAAATGATGTGCTAACGTCTTGATATTTCAGGTGTCGTATCGGTTGTCAGTAAATTGGACTACGAGTCTACCCAGAATTACATCTTGACCTTGAGAGCAGCAGACGTTAAAACGGGAGCTTACACAGAGACCATTCTGAGAATCAATGTCCTTGTAAGTACTATATGTAAGACGGCACAGGTTGTTAAACGTTGAGTCTGTCACCTTTGTTCAGCAGGGGATAAAAACCCCGTTGGAAACTAAGCCGGTTTTGTGAGAATGTTTGACAGTTTACTTGTGCAGAAAGCCAATGGTCTATCTATTTACTTGATACATTGTAAATGGGTTCTCCTCCACCATTAAAAAGCTGTTGTCTCTGTTTACATAAAACTGGAAAGTTATTGAGTTTAATAGTGTAAAACATAATGAAAGCAAACAAACCAAAAAAAAAACCACCAAAAAACAAAAATAACATATTTTCTCAGCATTTAATACTTATGAAACATTTGTGGTTTGTAAAGAAAATATCCATCAACTATATTGTTTTTTTTCAAACTGTCATTCCATAATGTTTAAACAAAGAATTTAAGCATGCATCTGTGCCAAATACATGTGCAATGTATAAGTTTGTTTTTTGTTCAGTAATTCTGTAGCAACCAACTATTTAAATTTTTAAAATTCCGAAAAATATTTGATATGAGTTGAGTACTACAATTTTTTTTCCCTTAATTTTCAGGATGTTAATGACAAGAAACCCTCCTTCTCTCACTACAAGTACACAACAGTCTTATCAGAAGCTGTTTCCATAGGAACATCTGTTGTCACGGTAACAGCAACAGACGCAGATACAGGACTTAATGCAGAGATTCAATATGACTTAGCACCAATTACCTTTGACTCTGAGGATGTCAAATTTTTTGACATAGATCCTATTTCTGGAGTCATTACAACATCCGATCTGTTAGATTATGAACGGAAGTCGGAACACTCATTCTTGGTAATTGCAACTGATGGTGGGTTTCCCGCCCAGAGCATGAGTGTCACTGTTCAAGTAATCCTTGATGATTTAAATGACAACCCACCAAGTTTCGATAAACCGTCATATGATTGCTTCATTACAGATCAGTCTACCAGTTCCATCGTAACTAAGGTATCGGCATCTGACCCAGATATCTGTAGTCAAGGCAACCTAGAGTACTCTATTTTAGATGGCAACATTGACCATACCTTTGAAATAGATGCCACTTCAGGTTTGATCACTCTCTCAAACAGACGGAGTGGAGATCTGTATTATGCTTATTTGTTAAACATCTCCGTCTCCGATGGAGTTTTCACTAACTTCGCACAAGTCAGTGTCTCCATCAAAAACAGCAACAAGTACTCTCCTGTGTTTACCAAGGAGTTATACAAAGCTAGGATACTAGAAAACATTGGTACGGGGATGCTGATCACCACGGTAACAGCTGAAGACAAAGACAGAGGGAATTATGGGATGTTGACATATACAATTCCAAGTGAAGAAATGAGAGAATATTTTAGCATTGATGCAGATACAGGTTCGTATATTAGTTGCATTTAGGTTCTGGTTGGTAATAGTTCTAGTTTGTGTTTAAACTACAGTAGGGGCCTCCATGGCCGAGTGGTTAGAGCATTGCGCTTTAAATCACAAGGCCTCTCACCTCTGGTTCGAATCCCGCTAGGGTCATTTCAAATTTAGTCATTTCAAATTTAGTCATTTCAAATTTAGTCGGAAAGTTTTCCAGTTTTCTTGCGGAAGGTCGGTGGTCTTTACCCGGGTAATTGGGTTTCTCCTCCACCAATAAAAACTGGACGCCATCATATGACCGAAAGATTGTTGAGTATGGCGTAAAACAAAAAATCAAATCAAATCAAAATTAAACAACAGTACCTCCCAAAAGTGTTAATACCCACACAGACAGAATCTGAACATATCATTATAAACTGCATACAACATTTGTAATTGAAAAATACATACAAGTTTAAAATGTCATGTAATAGGGGACATATTTTATGTGGATGTACTTATTATTATGAAGCCATCATTGAAAAATTATTGTTATAGTCAAATTCCTTTTTCTTTTTAATTTTGACATTCAAATTCAACAAAATTTCATATTTTTGATAAGAAAAAAAAAAATTGGGCAAAATTGCCTGAAAAATTTTGGGTTCGGATTATTTTTTTTTGGTGCGACTTGATTATATTTTTTTTCAACAAGAATCAATCATTTATACTGCAAATTGAATTTCTCAGATAGAATTAAATTTAACATATTCCTGGCATTGTGTCTCTCTGCAGAACTTTTTTTTTTTAAATTATCATCAGACTATTACACTGTGATTTTCATTTTTCAACAGGTGAAATATTTGCTGTCAAATTATTTGACCGAGAAGAGCAGGATGTGTATTCCGTAACCGTAGCAGCAACTGACAATGGCGGAAAAATGGCATTTGCCACTGTGGTTATCAATATTGACGATATCAATGACAATATCCCACAATTCATGAGAACAGAATACAAAGCTTGTGTACGACATGATGCTGACATCAACTCTTCCATAATTAAGGTATTGTCTAGACTAAGAGAATATACATATATGTAATGCAAATCTGGAAATTTTTGCTGTGGTTTAACTTTTACCGAATTCATCCTTAGAGATAAGAGGGGGAATTTCAAATGAAAGCAAAATTTTCAAGCTAAATAATTGAAGCATATTCTGTATATTTACGATGGAGCCTATCTTGAGAAATATCCTAAAACCTACTCAGATTTTTAAATATCACTGGTAATTCACGTATCATCTAGACAAGGAGAATATACATAATATTAACAATGGAATAGTCTTGTATCTTCAGAGATCATATTCTAAAACTTGAACAAATTTGAAAAAAAAAATCCTCGGAGAGACCACCTGTCTAGGTGTTTTTTCCTACAACAAATTCCACAGTAAATGTGAAGATATTAATAATGATAATGCTAATTTCACAAGTTCTGGAAAACATAAATCTGCATATGAATTATTTAATTATTTAAGGGCATAATGGATCTTGATTTTTTAATTAAACTGACAGTTTTTATGGCAACACCCCCCTCCCCCCCAAAAAAAAACAACAACAACAAAAGAGATAATGTATGGCATATTGTCTTTGTCCATTTCTTTTAAACATTTTGGTTTATATGTGATAGTATGTTCATATGTGTTTTATTATTTATTTTTTTCTGTTGTAAGCTTTATGTACTTTTCTTCTAGATAAAGGCTACTGACCTTGACCTTGGTGAAGCTGCACATGTGACCTATGAACTTCATGAAATTGATTTAAATGCAGTTGGAAAGAAATTCTACATTGATCCAATGACAGGTGTAATCTATGTCAAACAGAATTTATCTTCCTTTGGTAAGCATACAGAAGATTTATGATTTTAGTTCTGTTCTTAATAACGTAATGAACTGTTATGAAATGTATGTTTTTATAACATCATAATCAAGCTATAAATATGTACAGTGGCATCTACTCTAAAACACCATCTTGCTTAGGTGACCACCACACATTTCAGACCTTAAATTTCCAGTCTCTTGATAGATATTTCTTAAGAATAGAACCTCACTTAAGAGACAACCTCACTAAACAGACTCTTTTGAGCCCATCAGTTAGGTGGTCTTGATAGCTATTAAGTTCATATTTAACTCATCAGCCCCTTCATTCACATTTGTACCCACCCAGATCCATAAATAGTCTGGTCTACTTTCAAAATTCAGGACTGAACAAGTTCATAAGCCATGTAAAATTGTTGGGAAATTTTTATTCTAAATCATACATCCCTGAATCCTGAGAGAGGACTTAACCATTCTTTGAAATGAGCAGGTCCAAATGTGACTTCAGGTGTTGATGTGCCTTTAACATATTGCTTTCAGATTGAAAAAGTATCTGATGCAGGCTCTGGCAAGTTTCTGGTCTTAAAACAAAACCTAGTGGCAAACCTACAATGGTTTACAGATATACAAAGAGAGATAACTCTGGTGTGAAGATTGTTATATCTTGCTAATATAGATTTTGTTACATAAACAACATAGAAATATTGATTCCTTTATACTTTTAGCTAATGATGTCTCCCAGTTCTTTGTACAAGCTGCGGACCTCGGAAACCCTCAACTGAGAAGTAACGTTCCAGTGGAAATATATATCACGGGAGTTGACCAATATCCACCCCGTGTCAAACCTAGGCACAGTTTTGTTATTCCACAGGACGAACTTGTTGGAACAATTGTGGGTACCATAAAGGCACTGAGTAAAGATCCCGTGGATTATGCTGTGGTATCCGGTTATACACCTGAGCACAACTCACCTGAAACATTCACCATTGACAGTTCAGGTGAAATCAAATTGATGGCGAGATGGAAAAAGGAAAAGCTACCTCAGTATTCATTTACTGTGAGAGTCGAACAGAAAAACAGTCCGCAGGTGGTGGCCTATACAGAAGTTGATGTAACAGTGGCGGGTCTGAAACTAATGCGATACCAGTTTGAAGCTAGCACTTATGTCGTCACAGTACCAGAAAATTCAGACCCCAATACCAAACTGGTACAATGTAATTTGCTGGACAAAGGCAGAAGTATTCCGAATGTGCAGTACAAATTTGATGAATCTACCATCAAACAGTATGAACATCTGTTTACTCTAAATCCCTACTCTGGATGGATAACATTGATTTCACAACTTGATCGGGAAATGCAGGCCGACTATAGTCTTGTGGTCTTGGCTGAAAGCACAGGTAATTCTCGAAAATCTTTGAATTCCACAGTTGTAAAGATCCAAGTAACAGATTACAATGACAATCCACCAGTGTTCAGTCAGAAGCATTACTTTGCTGCGGTTAACGAGGATGCCTTTAAAGGTACAGTACTTCTGACATTGACGACAAAGGATGCGGATAGCGAGTCCAACGCAAACATTGACTACTATATAGTACAAGGTGATCCCCTCGGGAAATTCCAAGTTCACAAAACTGGAGAAGTCTTTGTGGCCAAACCGCTGGATAGAGAATCCAAAGCACAACACCAGTTACTGGTTGCCGCCACTGATGGTGGCATGTCATCGATGGCATCTGTCACTGTCGACATTTTGGATGCCAATGACAATGCCCCAGTTTGCGATCAGGTAGGTATTTTTCTTTAGATCTTAAAACTCATCAACCCCTGGAAAACATTGGACTCTTCTGTAAATCATTGACTTACACCAGTCCAAATGTGTCTTTAGGGGCAAATGGGTTCAGATACAGTTTTGCCTTTCTTGGGAGACCCTACAACAAGAGATATGGAAACTAATATCTTCTGCAGTGTTCTGAAAGAAAAATCAAAATAATTTTGTCATGTATATTTGGATCTCCCAGGGAATTTCAAAGTATTCAAATTTATTGAAATAACTTGATGCAGCACTTTGATATAATTCTTTCTATTTCAAGTAACGTTAAATGCAGAGTATTCAGTTACCATAAATTTGAAAATAATATTTGTCTTTTTAAGCCAATTCATCAGATTGTTTTATCTGAGGATGTGAAGCTCTCCAGTATTGTAACCCAGGTGAAGGCCACTGATGCCGACGATGGCTCTACGCCTAATGGCCGTATTCAGTACGCACTCGTCGGTGACGAACTTAAGAATGTATTTGATGTCAACAAAGATAAAGGTAATGATGAAATATAATTCCAAAGGTTAGGGTATCTACTTAAGTAGAGTTCATTGTTGTTTGGGGTTGAGTAGGGTAATTACAGATTAAGTCAGTAGTTATCTCCCTTTGCAAAACAGACCATAATAGACTGACCTAAGACAGTAGACAAGAGCATTCCATTTAGATACTTTGGGTGTAAAAATGTTAATTGAAGAGACAATTTTTTTACAATGTGGGATATGGTGTTATGGACTTCAAGTAAGTTATATGATATGTCTTTTTTTAGAAATATGGTACATATATTTATGTTGCTAGGTGACACTATTACTCTATGATTAGATCAATCAAATAGAAGAGAAATCAAGATTTAGATAGAAAATATTTTATATAAAAAGTGCATGTATCATCACAATTCATCAATGTAATTTTTCCAAAAGTTTTATGTAATTTTAGTTATTACAAAAAGTTATTTACATTTTTTGTTTTCATTTAAAAGGGCATGACAATGAATGGCAACATTAATATGCGCATGAGTAATGGATGCAGCGTAATTTATTTCGATGAATAGTGCTAGGATTTTGACTTGCGGTATTATTTTATAAAGATGTAACAGATTTTTGTTGTTCTTTGGTGAAAGAAAAGATAGCTAGATCATCTTCTTTTTGTTTTTTTTTATTTTTACCTATTTGATTAAATTTATTACAGGAATAATCTCCACAAAGAAATTACTTGACAGAGAGGACGTATCTCATTATCATCTGGTCGTCAGCGCCACAGACGGGGGTGGCAAATCGTGTGAGACAGAAATCTACATTGAATTGTCCGATATCAATGATAATCCTCCACAGTTTGTGGACATTCCTGAAGAGTGTTCAATCTTGGAATCAGCGGAGGCTGACACCCTTCTAATCAGAGTTACAGCCCTTGATCTAGATTTAGGTATGAATCAGGTTTTTTGTATTATATGAAAAAATTTGCATAGAGTTTTATTATCTTTTCACAAAGTACTCAATTTCAGGAATATGAAAGTTAGATCGTGGTTATTGAAAAAAAACCTTTATAAAAATTATTTTAACTATTGTATACCAGGAAATTTTTGCTGCTTTTCTTTTTTTTTCGTTGTTGTCATTTTTGCCCTTAGATGAGAGGGCGAATTTAAAATGAAAGCAAAATTTTCAAGTTCAATAATTGAAGCCTAGAAAAATATGGAGACTATGAGGGTATGGTGATTTAGAGCAAAGTTAAGATAGGATGAATATGTTTTCTATCAAAAGAGTGTGAAAATTACCAGGGGCGAAAATTTCCAGTATGTATTTACCTTTGTTAATTTATTGCAGTTTCAATGGATAAAATCATTCAGATATTTTCACTGAAAGGATTGATTGTGTCATGCTAATTTAAAAAGTGTCAATCAATATTTAATTTAAAACTCATGGTAGAGTAGAATGTTTTGCTTTTTGTTTGTTTGTTTTGTATTGTTTTTTTTTTTGCAGAAATAAATTTATGGGAAAAGGTTGCAAATTATTGTACTTTACATTTAAATTTGACTTTTCAGGAATTAACCGTCAGGTGAAGTATCAGTTAGTAGACAGTATTAACGACACCTTTGGAATCGATGCCGAATCTGGAATCATAAAACTCCTGAAGAAAGTGGACAGAGAGATTCAGGCTATATACAACCTTGAAATTGTTGCCTATGATCAGGTAAATTATCCTACTTCACTAATGAAAACCCTTGCCCGTCATCTCTGTGAGGCAGGGAGAGATGTCTAGTGAATATGTGTGTGTTTGTGTTCTCTTCTTCAGTGGTCCGTATTTCCAACAGCTTTATAAGTGCAACTAGACTTGTACAATCTGACGAAGGTAATCAAAACTGCACATCCTAGGCCATTTACCCTCTATCTAGGCATAGAGCTGTATGGACAGGATATGAAATCTCACCTCTGAAAATCTGACATGATGAGAATCGAACAAGAGACCTTTGTGTTGAAGACCTGGGGGCACTACCAAATGAGCTACTCTGTCCACATTTTACACCTATGAATAGTATTGAACAGACATATATTAAAATTCTAAATATAAAAAGGTAGATTTAGTCAGCTATCTATCTGTTTGTCTGTCTCTCTGTCTGTCAGCAGTTTGGTTGATCATTGCGTTTTGCACTGTTGTGAGTATCGTGCTGTAAGTTTACACGATAGAACCTGATGATATCATTTAACTATGACCTTCATTATTCATCATGACCTTTGAACTTTTAGTTAAGATTTCAGGTGTATTCTGCTTAGTAATTTTAACCATACTGCTTTAGTGTTTTTGTTTTGTTTTTGTTTCATACATGTAACTTGCACATTTTCAGTATAATGAAATTACGGTAAAGTGTATAATATGACTTTTTTAAATAGGGAACACCAAGTTTGTCCTCCATGATTACACTGAACATTGTTCTCTTGGATGAGAATGATAACCCACCAGAATTTGTTCGTAGTGCTTACCTGGCTGACGTACCTGAGAATTCAGGTGTAGGAACTGTGGTTTTAAGGGTGACTGCCACCAGTAAGGATACCGGAGACAATGCTATCATGATTTACTCCCTCGTGTCCGGAAACAGTATGGGGAAGTTTGTGATAGATGCAGATACTGGTAAGTCAACAGAACTTGTGATGTCAACTATATCCAATAACTCATCACCTTGAAAAAACAATGGACTGTTCTGTAAATCAATGAATTAGACAAGTCCAAATGTGTCTTTAGGGGTGATTGAGGTACTAAAATAGAACTGAAATAGTTTTTCTTTTTGTCATGTTTCATTTTTGTCTTTGACAATGATTAATCTATTTCTTTTTTCTTTATAGATTTTAATTTTCCTATCTTATATGATTTTTCTTTTCTGTACATACGAATTATAATCTTGTTTTTTTTTTGCAGGTGATATTCGTGTTGCCAATCATCTTGACAGGGAAGTGGTATCGGAGTATATCCTCACAGTGAAAGCGATGGATCGTAGTGCATCCCCTCTCAGTAGTTCGGCTTATGTCACTATAAATATTACAGATATAAATGATAATCCACCCAGATTTTCCCAGACATCGTACAGAGCTACGGTTGTAGAGAGTGAAAAAGTTGGTCATGTGATAACTAAGGTAAGATAGTTTTTTTGTGAGAATTTGTGGCCTATACAGTTTGAAGATTCTCTTTTCAGAAATGATTAGGGGCCAAAAAATTGATCTTGGTTCTGGTTTAGATAATATATGGTAGATATTATCTCAGTTAGATATTGTGTAATTTACATGTAGATATCATGTCATTTACATGTCATTTCAGTTCAGTGTGTTAGATATTGTGTCAGTAATATACCTTATCAGTTGGATATCATTTTTGTAAGATAACTTGTCAGTCAGATATGTCAGTTAGATCTCATGGCAATTAGATATTGAGTCATCAAGACTCGGTTAAATATTGTGTCAGTTAGATTTCATGTTTGTTAGATTTCATGTAAGTTAGATTTCATGTGAGTTAGATAACCATTCAGTTAAGTATCATGTTAGTCAAACATCGCATAATGAAAATCAAAATGTATTGAAGTGTTTTTGCCTGTGTTGTAATATATTACTGTAATTTCAAATATCTTTCGCAGAGTTTTGAGATTCACCGGTCTTACCAGAAAAAACGGTAAATTTTACAAAAGTCCAGTGAAATCTATCTGATAACTGGTCCAAATGACCAGTAATTTTCCATTTCTTTTCAATTGTGTAGATATACAGACCAGAAAAAAATTTTCTTTGACCAGTGGAATTCCTTTATTCACTGGTCCGGTTGATCAGTAATTTTTTTTTTATTTCAAAATTTCTGCTTTCATATTTGTAGCTATCGGCCAGTGATCTTGATAGTCAACCAAATGCTGAGCTGACCTACACGTTGGTTGGAGGTGACAAAATGAACAACTTTAAACTGGATCCAAAGCTTGGGGTTCTTACAATACAAAATCCACTGGACAGAGAGACGGTATGTTCAAGAGCTTCATTACTACTTCTGTATACTTGGAAATTTTTCGACCCTGGTTATTTCTTTTGCCCTTTTACAAAAAAAAAAAAAAGATACACTCCCCATCTTAAATTTGTCATAAATTACCAAAGTATTATGAATGGCATGTATGTCTGTGTATCAATTAATTCTGAATTCTGATTGGCTAAGCTAAAATAGATAATATTCTTGGACTTAAGAATACTATTTCGATGCTGTCAGGTCCCTTGGATTATGTGTTTGACTATTCATATCCTTTCACATTCATGTGTAAAACTATATTGATAAAAGTTTCTGCAATATCAAGAAAACAAAAGATTTCTGTATCAGAAATTAAATCTACAGTTTGTTCTGATTTTTATTTTTCTAGATTCCTCGTCATACGTTGACTGTCAGAGTTACAGACAGTGGGATGCCACCACTCTTTACAGAGACAACAATCAACATTGAGGTCCATGATGCTAACGATTGCCCTCCACGATTCTCGTTGGACAACTACACTGCTACTGTACAGGTAAGAGAACAGGTTTACAAGTTTACAACAAGTATTAATCAGATGTCTTGTAATCAATCTTAAGTAAAGGTTTTGCAGTTAAAGCCCATTACCCCAAGTGTTTTAATGGTATGCTCTTTTCTGTTCTATTAGGTGAGTCTATTATGGCATGTGGGGGTAGAAAGGGTTCATGATTTTAAGGTCACCCAATTCACTCAGTTGACTTGATGTGATCAGCTTCCATCAATCATTGTGTAATTATACAAAAAATGTACGTTATGCAAAATCTTTACAACAATCTTAAACTTCTCAAATTTCGTAGGGCCAGTTGTAGCAGAAATAGTGTCTGAGTAATACTCACTACACATTTTATGACCCCTGGATTTGGGGTTATGTGGTTCTAACAGGGGGCCTGATGAACCAAACTTAAGATCCTCATGGCAGCTTGTTAATGGCTGTGTGTTAATTTCTAAAAAAAAAAAAATACCTGGTTAGGGTTTTAATTTTTATGTTTTTATTTCCAATCCCATATGGGAAGGGTATTCATGGTTTCTTTTATTGGATTATTAATTATTCTTCATATCTCCATTTATACATGTACATGGAATTTCCTTTGAATGTATGCATAACACATTATTGTTCAATTGTGTCCAAAGTAAGACAAAGTCAAAGATTCCATCAAGCTTCATTTTTTGTGGCCTTTGATCAACTTTAGAACTGATAATAGGTGTATATTCCTAGCTAATTTACATATATACTGTGGAATCAGAAAATTTCATTGTGATTTTAATTTCGTTTATTTCACTGTTTCCATTAATTGATGAAATTTAAACTGTGGCAAAATTTTATATAAAATAACCTTAACAAACAGGTTTTTTTTTTAATTTCAATGAAATTTAATGTCAACAAATTTGTTTTATTTTTAAAGCAACAAAATTTTAACCCCACAAAATTTTCTGCTTGTACAGTATTTGTTGATCTGCTACTGGTATGTTAAACTCATTTGTAAATACATAGGGAGTTTATTTTTCTTTCTAAAATATAGGTAGGTAGATGGTTTTTCTTTTATCATACAACAATAAAAAAAAAAAACCCATTTGACAAAGTTAGAGAGACAAGGGCAATGTCCGAGGACCATACACATTTTTTTTATTTAGCCGAAATCTCATAAAAAAGAAAATTTTTGGAATTGGGATTTCTTCTTTTATTTGTCGTAGATTGCACTTGTAATTGTTGATCATCATTTAAAGTAAGGTGTCCAATACCTGTACAGTAAAACCTTGTTATACTGCCACCATTTGTTCAGTCCAAATTTGGTATTATAAAGGAGTTTTTAGCGCGATAATTTCAGGAAACCTGAAATGAAATTGTAGGGAAAATTGGAAAAGTAGACCTTTCTGAAAATTTGAAAGTGGCAAACGAAATAACTGGGGCATTATGGAAAGATTTTACTGTATATAAAATGTATGTTTAGAAAACATTTGTAATTTTGTATAAATTTTGATACAGAGACCATTGGAGGATTCAGTAAGTCATGTTTTCAACCAAAATTCAACTCCAGTCTTCTTGCATACAAAACCCAATTAGTTTGTTCGTTTTTGTTTTTTTCGGTTTATTTATATTATGAATTGTAATCATTGAATCTGCCCAAAGCAAACTGTGGCAAGGTGAACTAACTTGTGTATTATTAATATAATTTTGTTGGTTTCTTGCATATTTTAAAAATATTTTATAATTATTATTTTTTTTATTTTTAAAATTTTTGTAACATGTTATGCAATTTTATATATGTATGTTTACATCATATGGCTGATCACAGACACATGAAATCATTTTAATAAGCTTTTGATGTTGTACATTATAACAATTATACATTAAGTTGGTTTCATTAAGGTGTCCATATCTTTATAACTGTCTATAACCATTATGAAATAAATTGGATTGATATAGGGTTGCATTTTTACTCTGCTGAATGACAAAAAAAAAAATGGGAATCGGGGACATAATTTGACTAACTTTGCTAATTATTATGTATAATTACCAATTATTTTGGGAACATTTGAAGTATTGGTCATGATAAATGTAAAATGCTGTAAATTTATGTCATAATTAAGATAATAAACCTCATCATATTAAGATAGCAATAAATTTTGTTTCAGATTTTTGTATATGTTCCGTAACTATATTCCCCATGTACAGCATGTTATATAATTTAAGTTTAGCATTTGCTTGTCGAGTTTTGGTTCATTTGTTGTATTATTAAGACTGAGATTATGCCTGTGCTCGAGAATGAAATGCCTTGTCTGTGTACTTGTTTACAATATGTAAAATCATTACTGACCTGGTAGTTAATATAATATACAAATACATATTTTAGTTCAACAGTATTAAAGCATAAACCAGTGTTTGACAAGGATATCAAACACCTATGGCACATGTCTGTCTTTGGCATGATTCCCTCGATGTGAATTCCCTTGACATGTATGTCCTTGACATAAGTTTCTTTATGTGTACTCCCTTGACATGAGTTTCTTGGTGTGTTTTCCCTTGACTTAGGTTTCTTGGTGTGTATTCCCTTGACTTAGGTTTCTTGGTGTGTATTCCTTTGACTTAGGTTTCTTGGTGTGTATTCCCTTGACTTAGGTTTCTTGGTGTGTATTCCCTTGACTTAGGTTTCTTGGTGTGTATTCCCTTGACTTAGGTTTCTTGGTGTGTATTCCCTTGACTTAGGTTTCTTGGTGTGTATTCCCTTGACTTAGGTTTCTTGGTGTGTATTCCCTTGACTTAGGTTTCTTGGTGTGTATTCCCTTGACTTAGGTTCCTTGGTGTGTATTCCCTTGACTTAGGTTTCTTGGTGTGTACTCACTTGACATGGGTTCCTTGGTGTGTATTCCTTTGACTTAGGTTTCTTGATGTGTACTCACTTGACATGGGTTTCTTGGTGTGTATTCCCTTGATATATCTGTCTTTCACTTATATGCTTTGATGTAAATTTTGTTGACATTTATATCCTTGACATGGCTTGCCTGATTTGTATTTCCTTCATATGTCTTCCATTGACATGTTTTCTTTGATGTGTATTATTTTGACACAAGTGTCCTCGACATGGGTTCTTGGGTGTGTTTTTTTTTTTACATGTGTCTTTGGTATACATTCTTTGATGTATAATTCCTTGACATGTGTGTCTTTAACATGAAATGTCTTGAACTGCATTCTTTTCCGTGGCATTCAGTCCATTGACATGTTTCTATTTGATATAAGTTCTCTGATGTATATGTCCGTGACATAGATTTCTTGTTGTGCTATCTTTCGACATAAATTTTCTTGTTGTGCTTTCTTTTGACACGAATTTCTTGATTTGTTTTCATTTGACATTGATTTTCAGATGATACCATTGCCATACTGACTTTTCTTCATTTGTACTTCGTTCCATAAGAGTATTCATTACATAAATTTTATTTTAAGTGAATGTTTTTGACTTGGATGTTCGTGTTGTGATTTCAATACTTCAATACAAGACAGTTATGATGCATGCTGTATATATATATATATGTATGTATGTATATATATATATATATATATATATATATATATATATATATATATATATATATATATATGTACACCACAGTCTCCATGTGTCTCTACAGACAACATCCTCAGGGATTTCTAAGTATCCAGAGAATAGATTTTATATACATTTAAAATTATTTGCTACAAGACAATTTTGTTTTTTAGTATAGTCATTTGATTTTGAAAGCTTCTACTACACATGTATGAAGATGTTAGTGTAAAGTTTTGTAAGAGATAGTAAACCTAAGTCTGGGTTATGCAAAGGTTTAGTTACAAATTATTTCTAACTGACCTACATACAGCCAAAATTTTATGCTCAGACCTTAAAATTTCTTATTGACTTCATATATTGGGTCCTTTGATCTATATTATTTTATCTAAGAAGAAAAGAAAAGCAAAACAATGTATTAGTACCAGATTTGTCTTGCTTTTTAGATTGCAACTACATTCTCACAAATTTTGTAGATTACAATAATTTTTTATATGACAACCTAATTCTTTTAGATAAATTATTAAAATGTGTAGATTTCGAAAAAACCAACATTCAATTTTAATATTTTTACAGGAGGATAGGTATATTGGATTTAAGATTTTGGAGTTCAAGGTCACTGACGATGACCTTCGACCCAATGGTGAACCATTTACCTTTGACATCATATCCGGTAATGAAGGGGGTGAGTTCCGGGTGGATCGCAATGGTATTTTGAGCACAGCTGGCAAATTCAACAGGGATATAAAAGACTTTTACCTACTGGAGGTTCGTGTTCTTGACAATGGGACCCCGGCTCTTTACACTGACATACCGGTGTCTATTACAATTATCGAGGAGGGCATGAATCCACCGGTTGTACAAAATCTGGATATATCAATTTCATCCTACCAGGACGAATTTCCAGGTGGAGTCATCGGAACTTTGGTTGCCACAGATGAAGACATCTTTGATCAGCTTCGTTATAAGGTCGTATCCCCCAACACTCACTTGTTTGACATTGACATGAAAGATGGAAGGATAATCGCTTTCAAAGGCTTGGACTCCGGAAATTATGTCATCAATGTCAGTGTGACTGATGGAAGGAATGTCGTCTACGGAACGGCAAATGTTGAGGTTCTTGCAATATCACAGTCCATGATGGATTCTGCAGTTACAGTACAGCTTCAGAGTTTAACGCCGGAAGACTTCATTTTGAATTACAAAAAGAAATTCCAAAGATCCATGAAACAGATCTTGAATGTTCGTTTGAAAGATGTTGAAATTATAAATGTCCAGTCTTCAAGTTTATCACTGGGATTAAATGGTCCACGATCAAAACGCAGTGCAGACACAGATGACTTGGATGTATTGTTTGCCGTCAAGAAATCGGTAGGGAATGGCTATTATCGTAGAAAGAAGCTTCAAAAAAGGATAAGCCTAAACACAGATACACTGGAGAATTTCCTGAACGTAAAAGTTCTAAAAGTGATAGACGATATTTGTCCTCAAGACTCTTGCCAAGATGGCCGCTGTGTTGGTCGTGTTGGATTTGACACCAGTCTGACACCAGTGTCCGTGGGCGGCAAAAGTTTTGTCATGGCTCGACACTACTACACTTATAAATGCATCTGTCTCAATGGAATGGAAGGTAAGAAACTGAAAAATACAACAATATCTTGCTATTTTGTTTGTTGTAACCCATTCACCCCTAAAGATACATTTGGACTAGTCTAAGTCATTGATTTACAGAAGAGTCTATTGTTTTTCAGGGATCAATTACTTAGACCAGTCCAAATGTGGAGGGGTGAATGGGTTAAGTTGCTGCTAAGGGCACATCAAACAAATACTTTTTTCTTTTTGATGATGGCTTTATAAATTCATTTGGATTCAGATGAAATTAGTATGAAATTGTTGTGATGGTTGCGAGAGGTTTAATTCCTCAACAATATATATATGTATATTTTTTTTATTTGTGTAAACAAAGCTCAACCTAACCTGACTCACTCAGACACTTATCATATTACACTTCATCAGATTTGAAGAGTTCCGATCAAGGGCGTTAATCAATCACATTAAGTTCACCGGTCCTCTGTGAATTCTGAACTGTAAGAAAGGTCAGCATCTGATGACGAAAAAATATAATATTAAATAAATCCACTTTCAGCGGACACTTGTGACACACACTCCATATGTGCCAAAATGAATTGTCCATTCTTCAAAGTGTGTAAGTTTGATGCCTTAAAAGGTCCACAGTGTGTATGTCCAGAGGGAAAGAAGGGAGAATTCTGTAACCAGGATATAATTGAGTCAGACAGATGTACTGATTTCAGATGCCACAATGGTGAGTTTTTTGTTCGTATAATCTTAACCTTGACTGTGATTTCAGCCTGTGCTTATTTTGTGTTCCTATATATATATTTATCATAAACATCTCACTTTAATGTCGAGAGTAAACACATCTTTTGTTCCATCTCCTTCGTGACAAAACACAGTGACATATTTTCTTATATATAAGTTTTGTTTTGCATTTCTATATATCAGTCTTTGCTCATTATTACTGTAGAACTATATAAAGTCAAACCTGTATTTTGTGATCACTCTCATAAAAGACCACCTGTCTTGTGCGACTACATTCTGAAAACCACATGTTTAAATGATTCTTTAAATAAAACCGCTTTTGAGATACGACATTTTCAGTGGCAGATGGGGTGGTCTCTCAACATAGGTTCCACAGTATAAAAATATTTACAATTTAAACAAATATCACTTTTGCAGGAGAAAAACCAATGACTTTCTCGGGCCAGAGTTTTGCCAAATGGACCCTCCGAGATCCTTTCACGATTGAAAGTCGACTTAGTTTATCTGTTAGAATTAAGACACGCAGACAGATGGCGTACATCATGTATACAACTGGCGTTGTGGATTATAGCATCTTAGAGGTAAAGTAACTTGTAAATCGTAGGGTAGCCATTAGTTTGATGTATTATCCATATATATACATGTATGCAACAATGCCAAATGATGCAACACCTTAATTAATCTTCAAAGTCCTTATGTTAAATCGATCTTACAAGTGTTTATACTGGTAAATTTTACTATAGTGATTTTAATTTTTTTTGCATATTTTGCTTGATAGTTTGATTTAAGTAGATGATTATTTATTCACCTCAAACAATATTTCTGTCACCAGATATCCAGAGGAATGATCCAGTACAAATTTAACTGCGGAAGCGGTGAAGGTCTGGTCATTATTCCCGTCCTGGTCAATGATGGAGAGTGGCATACCATCCAAGTGGAGAGAAATCAAAGACGAGCCCAAATCACTCTTGACAACAAGTTCACGGGGATCGATGACGCCCCAGGCGGAAACGATGTTCTGAACCTGAACACGAACGATGTGTATTTTGGAGCGGAAGTTAATGTGGATTACCACGGCTATCACGAAATAAAACATGGGTTTAACGGCTGTATGGAAGAAATAAAGCTGTTTAATGTCCGTTTACCATTCAAGGGCTCTAACGCTGTTGTTAGTGACGATCACGAATTCCGGGAAGTGGAATTTCACTGTAAAGATACATTCAAACCAGTAGAAGGATCAAGTAAGTTGGAATTTTTTTTTTATTACGAGCATATATGGGTTTTTCTAGATAGAATTGGAACCTGAATTCTGAATTCTACCCATATACCTATAAGCGCCCTTCCCCTATAGATCAGATTTACTTACCTTTTTTACACAAGATTCTCAATAGGCATTCTTGGTAATAACTACAATGACTTTACCACTGTGCCTCATGAGAAATTAATTCTTTTACGTCAATTTGACTTTAAATTGGCCCCAGTTAATGCCCTTTTTCCCCCCATGGTTTATTTATTCTGCCTTGTTACCGGTATATGCATTTTTTAAACCATTGTATATTGTAGGATGATTAACGTTAATATATATTAATCCCCTATGATATAACCATTCAGACTTTCCATGTAAGTTTTGTCTGCATTTCCGTCAGTCCATTCGGATATGATATTGGTCAAAGTATTGTGATTGCTCACCATTCACTTAATACTGTATACCTGCAAATTCTCACTCTCATTTAAATTTAGTCTTTTTTGCCCTTAAATGAAAGGGCAAATTTAAAATGAAGGCAATTTTTTCAAGGTAAATAATTGAAGTAGAGACATTTATGCCATCCATGAGACTACATGTTTGTTGATTCAGGGCAAAATTGAAGACAGGATGAACATGTTTTCTGTTCTAAAAGGACGAACATAATCAGGGACAAAACTTTCAAGGTATGCAGTAATGATTTCACAGGTAGGGAACATGTATTCTTTCATCAATACTCTCAGTATTTTTGCCCATTCATAGATTACACTTACTTTTATTCCAGGTATGTGCAGTAACGATCCCTGCATGAATGGCGGACTATGTGATTCTTCTGCAAACTTCCACTACATTTGCAAGTGTCCAGAAAGATTTGAAGGCAATAGATGTGAACTGGACAAGAACCCTTGTGCTGACAACCCTTGTAAAAATAATGGTATGTTCTAATATATTCATTCTAAAAACTGGTTTACTTTTTTGTCCTTTCATTTTGTATGGTAATTTTTACTGTCCCTTAGGTATTACAGTAGCATTCCTTTTCTGGAAAAAATTCAAGAATTTTATCAATATAATTTGGATGATTTTAAGAAAAATATACATTAGTGCCTAAAATGACTGGACTTCATGTCTTTCATCCATCTTGCAGGAAAGTGCTACAACATCAAGGATTCCCCCAATGATTTTCAGTGCATCTGTCCTAATGATCTAAAGGGAAGGTTCTGCGAGTATGGCCTTCACTGTAACACAAATCCTTGTATGAATGGAGGATCTTGTGTGGAGGGACCAGAGTCATTCATTTGTCTGTGTGTTAATGGATTTAGTGGTGAGTTGTTTGTATCTCTATACATAAACAGAAAACAGTAAAACTTTTTCCCGATAGTAATTAAAACCGCCCACTCCAAATTCATTGTTCACTACTCCCGATAACGTCAGTGATCGCCCGGTAGAAGAACAACTGCTGAATACAAGAACGTCGTAAAATGCCTCGTGTTTCTCCTTCAGTTGCTTCACTTTCAATTTGGGTTTTTTCCACTTTCACTTTATGACCGGAAATCATGAACAAAACGAGAGTTAGATGACATTTTAGTCTATATTATTGCATATACTTGTAATGGATGCCGGCGAAAATAAGTTACGATGAATATAAAAGAGCCATTATTTTGAAATCAGTGACTGAAAGTCGTCTAAAAATGGCTGCCGCTTATGCATCCGAGATTCCCTCAAGATGTTTTAGATTTTTTTCGACTCTAAAAGTGAATTTATCCGATTCTCTGAAAATGAATTTAGTATCCGAGATAGATATCGATTCCAAATAAGATGTTAGCGGCGACGATGATTTTACAGACAATTTCAATGCAGAAACCTCCTTCACGAAACCTGCGTCGACAAATAATTTAAATCAAAGCATTAAATTTAACGCATTTACAGCTGAAATTGTTGGTCCAATATACAATTTCGATGTTTTATCAAGTCAAAAGTGAGTTAGCATATTTTTATCTCCTTTTTCATGATGAGTATACATGCAAATTTTTATATGGAATGCAGAGGAAAAATTGTGTATACAATAAAAACTATACAACAATTTAGAATAATGTATTCAAGTTTTTCATTCAAAAGTTCTATTTGTAAAAAAAATAATTAAAATAAGATCATACCCTTAAATTTTCTCTCATAGATTTATTCATTTCACACCCATAATTAAATTAGAAATCAGACTGCACAGCAAAAGAACATCATGATGACATTGAAAATATGCTACAGGGAGCAGACTGCAGAAAATGTAAACTGCTACAGTGTATAACATCGCTATGCAGTTATGATGTTGCCGTACTGAAAAGGGTTAAGCCAAAATCTGGCATTGTAAAGAGGTTTGGCAATAGGTTGAGGGAAACTTTAAATGAAATTATATAGGGAAAATTAGAAAAGAGGACTTTCAAAAATTGTGGCGGTAAGCGATGTGGCAAATGTAACGAGGCAGTATAAAGAGGTCTTTTTTCGAGGTTTTTGAATTTGCGCATGTTAAGAGTAGATTATCCAGATATATATATATATATATATATATATATATATATATATATATATATATATACATGTATATATATATATATATAATCTCTCAAAAATCTTAGTGAATATCAAATATGTCTAGACCCTCACTTAAAGACCACCTTTCTAATCAGACCACTTTGAGTCAGTAAGGGGGTCTTAATTAACATGGTTCCACTGTATTGATAAGTATAATTTTACCTGGTTGTAGATGACTTGTATCATATGTACTGGGGTTTGTATGTTCATTGCGTCTTGTACTTTATAGGTAATCTTTGTCAAGAGAAGTTGTGTGCCAGTAATCCCTGCCTCTACGGAGGTACCTGTATTGCCACGTCTGTCAGTACGTACACCTGTAATTGTACAGGTAACAGAAGTGGAAAACACTGTGAGAAGGAGGGACTAATTGTCGGATCACATATCACACCGGATTCGGGAATCACACAGGGTGAACTATATATTATCATTGGTAAGTCTACAGCTGATACAGAAGTAATAAAGAATCAATTAGTGATGTTATAGGCATGACAGGGGATATTTCAACCACGGAATTGTAAAACATGTACTTAATAAACATGTTTTTAAATATTCTTGCAATATCATCGCAAATCATATAAATGTACCAGAATTTGATTTTCTATTTCAAGGTAATTTGAGGTAAAGCGTTCGGGCTTACATTTGTAATCATGTTCAGTCAAATATCCTAGCAACATTTTAGATATATCTGATTTTCATTTTATACTACAGGTATTACAGCCAGGCTGTTATTTGTAACCACGTTCTAATATTTTAGCAACATTTTAGATATACCTGATTTTAAATTTATACTACAGGTATTACAGCCAGACTGTTATTTGTAACCACGTTCTAATATATTAGCAACATTTTAGGTATTCCTGATTTTAATTTTACACTACAGGTAAAGCACCTGGGCTGATATTTCTTATCATGTTTAGTCAAATATTCCAGCAACATTTCAATTTACCTCATTTTTATTTCACTTTAAAGGTATAGCAGCGGGGCTGATATTTCTGGCCTTTTTATTCGTCATCATTCAGTGTGCAAGGCGTCGACGCAGTCACACGCAGGGTAACATTTCGTATGGTGTTGCCTGTAGCGACGAAAGAGATGTGATGCTTAAACTTGTGCACGACAACAAAACCTGCAAAACCATCAGTGACTTGGACATACGAATGAACAATGGTCGAAACAACATTCCACCCAGCCCTCGTCCACCACCGGTGCCAAATCGCCCAGTGTCCTACACTCCAAGCAACCATGACTCTCTCAACACCCTAAACAATTTTGACAATGTCCGTAACTACGGATCTGCGGCTGACGAATTGGAAAACTGTCATAACATTCCATACACCCAGGAGTTCCTGACCTCATTTGCTCCGCCCCCACGGAGCAATGCCAGCATGGCGCCCTCACTACCTCCGCCACCACCATCAAATCCGCCTTCGGATACAGAGTCCATACAAAAAATTCCATGGGAGGGTGATTACCCAAATATGTTGGAAAACCTAGAAGGTACGTGATATGAACTCAGATATGTTAGAAAACTTGGAAGGTCTAGGACGGAAATTAAATAGGAGCAAAAATTTGTCGGTACAATGTAGCCTATACAGGAATTAGGTATGAAGCACTGCAACTGCAGTTGACTTATATGAAGGTTCTTTTCATTGCAGTTAACTCATCCTTTTGCATTGACTTTATATCACGACTTTCTCTGACGACTTTAATGAAACGCATAAAATTGTCAAAGAAAAGTCAGGAAGTCTGTTCACTCTTAAAAAATTTCTGACACTGTGAAACTGTGAAGCTCTTTTACAAGTGTTATTAAGTCTCAGCCTCAGGGTTTATATATATATATATATATATATATATATATATATATATATATATATATATGTGTGTGTGTGTGTGTATATATATATACATACACACACACACACACACACATATATACATACAGAGAAAAGCCTTGTTGCAGCATGATTTCTAATCTTTTTATATTTAAATCATTGAAAGTTAGTCCACATTTTATTTGTTGACTTCAGTCCTGATTTCATATTGCATATTTGTCATATGATATTTGCTCGGTGGAAAATTAAAAAAAAAATATTTTCATGTTGTTTTTTTCCATTATTAATGATACACATGTGTATTATATCACTTGCAATATGGTTTCACAAGTGTATTATATCACTAACAATATGATTTGTAATTATTACAGAAAAGAAACATCCAGAGAAATTCCCACGTTCTCCAAATCGTCCGGGTTTCTTTGGCGATACAACATCATTTAGCAGCCTACCTGTCTCGGAGTCCGAGGATGAACCAGGTGAGTCATCCATCAAGAATTGTTAACCGTTATAACACTCAATGATTCTGAAATATTTTCTGCAGAATGTTGAAGGGATGGAATCACCTGAAATCTTTTGTTCTTCTTATCTCATAATATATTTACGATCGTGTATAACGCTTTATACTAAGAATGCTGAGGTCATAACGATTCTCTCTGTGATGCTTCGGACCAGGTGATAGGCATTTTAAACTTTTTGATTTGATAAACATTTAGTGTGCCAGCAGATATCGATAGATATCAAATGCACTGCTGTCGTAGTTTCACGCTTTTCTTATTACACACAGCTAATATCCAATTGTCACATGACATTTATCTCATTAAACTGTTTTCCGTATTGTGTCTCAGAGGCAGTACCTTTGCTATGAAAGTTGGTATGTTGTCCAAAACAAGGAAACTTCTTTTTCATTGGTCAAGGTCCTTTTTGGTATTTTCATATTTATTTGAACGTCAATTGTCTCTTTAAAAACTGTGAAGTATTCATCAGTTTCGTGTTTCAGGAATTTATCATTTCTTCAAACCTTTGTCCTTCATCTTCACTTTTATACAGAGCTGAAACAAATGTGAATGAATAATATATGGGAAAATTGGCCACATGGAGTACCAGTATACCATGCATAGTGTAGCCAAATTTTGGCATCAGTAATCCATGTGGTTAAGATAAATGAGCCAGCAACTGAGAAAAGAGTCCTTAAGACAATTTGGGGGAAATCACTATTTTTATGTTTTCAGAAACTTGAACATTTTAACCCTTTCACCCAGGAAATCAAGATGGTATGCTTTTTTCTATTGTTAAGACCAGTCTATTATGGCCTGTAGAGTTGAAAGGGTTAAAAAGTATAAATATGAGAATGAGCGCTGGCAAGAGCGACTCTCTTTGTTTCTGGTGCGAAAAATCTACAAAATTAAAAATATTATATCCAATGGAATTCCTTGTTTTCTCACATTTCGTCGGTTAAGTAATTCGTAAGGACTCTTTTCTCGGCCACTGACTCAAATATAAGTTTGGGGTGGAAGAGTCTCTCCTTAAAAGTACTCTTTCTGGTATTAAGGACATTTTATGTTTAAATACACCATTATTAAATCTTGTGACCCTTAAAAATCTACATACTCTTCTGAAAATACCAAGGGTAATTTAAAGATCGGAAGGAAAAAAATTATGCATGCAGAAAAAGATGAATATTCCGATATGAATCGAGTTGTAGGCACAAGTGTTGATATTTGGTTGTCGTTTCAGCTCTGCATTTACATTTGATAATTCTTGATTTAAAAGCTATTTTCTACTCTTATTATCATAAAAGGAGAAATTGACGTTCAATCATATTTTGTTCTGTTTTCATATTTCAAACAAGATTTGGAAGTTGCCATGGTTATATTTTGTTTATTTTCTTTTTTAATTTTGTTTCTTCTGTTTTTACTTTTCATTCATTGCATTCATTTCGTTACATCAATTTTTTTGCTTGTACAAGAGAAGTGAAACTTGATTCATGGATCTTAATCGATTTTATAACTCATTGCATGTTGAGAAGATTTAGTTCATCATCGTCGGCTTTCATCATTGTCATCAGATTTCATCAATTCATGTTTACATTTGGTTTATAGCTTTCTTCGTGCTCTTGATAATAATGTAATCAATTACACAATCAAATTTTTTTTATTGTGTCCACATTTACCAAAAGTATGAGCAACTAACATAAAAAGTTACACCCCTCTACTTCAGATTGAGCTTTTTAAAGCCATTACCTGTTTTGTTGATTTATTTCTGAAAATATGAAAAGCACGAGGAATAGATATGTTCTTATTATAACTGGTATCCCATTATATACAGTCTCGTTAAAACTGGAGTTGACTATATTATTATTGCAAATATTGGGAAAATCCCTCTCACTTATTAATGGAGCATTTGATAAGCATCCAATGACCTCACTCAGAATTTTCACCCCTTAAATTAATCTGCAATTGGTTTTAAGTTGCAGTATGTCACCAATCACAAGATTAGTGTTAGTACAACCCATGTCACAATAGCATAATAGCGATCATCGTATTTAGAATGTTAGTATTCTAGCTAGCAATCATAGAGAATTGTTTCTACAGCCCGTCATGTCACTAGCTGTAGCCTATAACTTCAGCAATCATAGATACATGTAGGTAGATATCTGTATCATTGATCGTAACACATGTGTTAGTTGTATTGTATGATTTATTACATAAGGTACTTGGGCAGAGTAACCTTTTGATTATCATACAGATGATTTTACTCACTTTTCGGTTATGACAAGCTGCATGGGAAAAATGTTTAATTCCTCACTGGATACTCTCCTATGTATGGTGAGAAGTAGGAACGATTACTCTAGTCAGTAAAATTTAAATGTTAAGCATTATTACCTGAAATTTAAACTCGTCCAGGTCAAGAAAGGGTTCACAAGACTCCACCCCGCAAGGTTATATAGAGTTGACTATACTAGCAATATTATGTTTCCATATTTTAGCAAACATCATTGTTATAAATTCACTATTGCAGTCATATTTAAGAAATTTTTTAGATAAGTTTTACATGACCCAGTACTAATAGCATAGTAGCAATCGTAAATACATGTAAGTGTTCTATAGTGTAGTAGCAATTGTAGATAAGTGTTTTCATACAACCCCTTTCTATATTGTAGTTGCAATGGTAGATAAATGTTTTCATACAACCACTTTCTTTAGTATAATAGCAATAGTAGATAAGTGTTTTTATACAACCCCTTTCTTTAGTGTAGTAGCAATAGTTGATAAGTGTTTTCATACAACCCCTTTCTTTAGTGTAGTAGCAATAGTAGATAAGTGTTTTCATACAACCCCTTTCTTTAGTGTAGTAGCAATAGTAGATAAGTGTTTTCATACAACCCCTTTCTTTAGTGTAGTAGCAATAGTAGATAAGTGTTTTCATACAACCCCTTTCTTTAGTGAGGTAGCAATAGTAGACAAGTGTTTTCATACAACCCCTTTCTTTAGTGAGGTAGCAATAGTAGACAAGTGTTTTCATACAACCCCTTTCTTTAGTGTAGTAGCAATAGTAGACAAGTGTTTTCATACAACCCCTTTCTTTAGTGTAGTAGCAATAGCAATAGTATACAACCCCTTTCTTTAGATAGCAATAGTAGATAAGTGTTTTCATACAACCCCTTTCTTTAGTGTAGTAGCAATAGTAGACAAGTGTTTTCATACAACCCCTTTCTTTAGTGTAGTAGCAATAGTAGATAAGTGTTTTCATACAACCCCTTTCTTTAGTGTAGTAGCAATCACCATTTTTAATATGTCATTGTGATAGACATTATAGTTTGCAGTGCACCGTCACATCATTTTTAGGTTTTTACGTCAAACATATTAGTATCGATAATGAATCACATGCAAAAGTGAATTTACCATCAAAATATGAATATTGAAATCATACATTTATCATTCTAATGCATAAAATCAGTTGCCATTGTTTCTATCATCAAAACATTCCTGATTGTCATCAGTCTCAATGCTATACCATGTAAACTATGGGTAAACATGTTTCATTTCTCCTTTAAATCTTTCTGTGTGCACTGAAGACCGAACTTTTTGGTACTCTTAAAGGGACATTACAATTGCTGTGTTTCAGCCCAAAAAATTATTTTTATGTTTAGTACTTAGATCGATATACAATAACAACAACACAGAGATACACAGGCCTAAAAATTCTCAAATTCCTGTATATTATGTAAAAATTGATTGAGAAACCCAATTTACCAATTGATTAATTCAGCCTTACTATTTGTATATGCTTAAAACATTGAACCTGACCCTATTTTCACAAAATATATAGGAAAGATTTTTAAAATTTATGCATGTCCATATCTCTTTTTTGTTATTGTACATTAATCTAAATAGTAAAAAATGATTATTTATTTTTAAAACACAGCTCAAGAAATTTGACTGTGTGAGCCAGCTCACGAGAAATATTAAATGTGTGTGGTAATCAGAGGTGATGGCTCTTTTTTTCAGGGGAAAGGGGGAAGGGAGACTAGGGTATTAAAAATCAATAATTTCAAACTAAATCAGCTTTCTGAACTGGTTGTGGGTTAACTAATCTGAACTTTTGTTGTATAATATTAGGAACAACATCTTTCGACTCAACTAAAGGTGAGATAACTCTCCTCTACATTTTTTCAGGCAGTTTTAATGTTTTAGTTTCACTTTGGTAGAGGACTTTCAATAGCTTTCTTTTTCTGAATATAGCAACAGCTAGTCTATACATGTGCAAAAATTAGATCAGGTCTATCACAATATCACACTAACTTTTTTCATGTATATATGTCTGTCTCTTATTTCCACCAGCAGCTAGCCATCGGAAAAAAGGCAAAGGTAGAAAAACGAAAGGCATGTCTCTTCTAATTAGACAGCAGTTATTTCTTCTGCTATTTATATTATCCTCGCTTCCTCCATTTTTTATTTTTTTTTTTTTTATTATTATTTCTTTCAGTGAATCTCTAAAACACTCGGAACATTGTCAGTTATAACTCTGTCGTTTATTATGCATGTATTTTGTATAATATATGTTATATCGGTGTTATAAGTAGTGATAATATAACTATATATAATCCATTACACAGAGATATATTTGTATAACACTATATATATATATATATTGGACATTAATATTATGTCGGCTATGATTTATTTGCTATATATGAATAAATGTAGTAACTGGTTTTTATTAATGTCGTCATTTCTCCGTTTATTTCCATTGATATATCGCTGTTATTATTATAGTTTTGTTTGTTAGCCATAATATCTGCATGTGCTATGATTTTTATATTCTGTTTTTCTTTATTCCTTTTTTTTTGTCAATTTTTTATGAGTATATATATATATATATACATATTATATAGAATGTATAATATTATATTCTTTTATTGTAATTAAATTTTAAAATCTCAAAAGCATTAATGTAATCAGATTAATTATATATTATATATATAGTTCATGTTTTATATTGCAATCAATATCTCTTTTTACATGTATTTTTCCTTCAAAAAATCCTACCGTGGAATTGTACAAATGTATATGTAATATGTCGTATCTCATACAGTATATAATTAAATTGCATATATGTGTGGTATTCAAATTTTAAAATAACTTACCTTTAATTGTAACTTTCATAGTAAAAAGTTCTGAAATGGAGTTTGGTAAATTTTAAAAATGTAACTTATGCATGAAGGCATTTCAAGTTTGATAAATATTTAAACCCCCCCCAATTCCCTGTGGTTTTCTAACTCCATAGATTATTTTGTGTAATTGATATAACTTTTACTTTTTAAAGAATATTCCCCAATAAACAAATAAGATACATGTATCTATGTGCCAGAAAAGTTTGTTTGCAAAAAATCACTTGCATATTTCGAAAGGTTACAATATTCTGCTGAGAATAAGAAATGGAATTATGGGAAAAGTATCAAGTTTGTTGGTGTTTATATTATAGACTGTTCATTTTTTCGTATCTTAGATAATCTAAAAATTGATCACAATGATGTGTTCACGTATTATTTTCCAGTAGTCTGTGAAACTCAAGGCATTCTTCCAAAATAACAAGTTATAAATATGCAAATCATCAATTTATGGAATCAGAATCTATTAAAAGATGTCTGTGCTATTTTCAGATGTAGTTTCTACATCATTATGTGTATATACTGTCAACCAGTGACAATAATTTCTCCCACATTTGTCCCTAAAAGACAATGATTACCCATGAAACTCTGTCTTTTCCCGATGGAATGATGGATCACAAACGCTATGATGTAGAGATGCTGTAATTCTAGTCTTCTAGAATACAGTACACAATTATGTTAAAATTTATCTGTTATAGATCTACGTAGACATTTATTCCAAAACAAAAAACAAAAAAACAATATGGGAGAAAATAATCAAACATGGGTGTGTTGAGTAGAAATGGAAGTCTCCACCCTTGCATAAGAATCTGAAAGTCCAATCCCAGGGAAACCCTCGAATTGGATAAACAGACTCTTACCACCCTGGTGGAAATTTCCTTATCCACTCCACACATCCATATAAGATTCTAACCATCTTAACATGTGGTTTATCAACAACAACAGCAACAAACATATACATGTATATTTCTTTATACATTGGAAATGGTAACAGGCATGTTTAGACACAAAAATATATGTTTTTATCCATTAATTGTGGATTTATGTTTTTTTCCATATATTTGTCATTTTCAGATACGTAATTTTGTTTATAGCAATAGTTCATTTAGTATGTTAGATAGTCCTCCAAATTTATAGTCTACAGGACTAATTTTCAACTTATATGTAGAAATATTTTTAAGGAAAATGTCCCGTACAAATTTTCATTTTTTTTATCTTTTGTTGCAGATTATCATTGGGATGCCTCGGACTGGGCACCTCGTCCTTCCTTGCCAAATATTAGCGAAGTTCCGATGAAGGAAATTCCAGATTCACCAAGTTCTAGTCCCCATAGTAACGAGTCCAACACCCACATAGGTTTCCAGCAAGATTCCTTCAATAATAATGACAATGGACTGTACACTGACCCGGAAATGTTGGAATCGGAGTATGTTGGCGATTCGGAATTTGCCGACAATGAGTATGACAATGATGATCAGTGTTACATGAGTCCACCAAACTATCATCAGATTCTCGGACTACCTCAAACACCAGAGGAAAAAGAAGAGGAAAACTATGAACTTCCGGAGCATAATTTACACATGCATCCTGACCAATATCTACCCCATTACAGTTTCTCACATTCAAATGAACAAATGGGAGGTGAAAGAGACTCCAGTGATTGGCCAGAGCCGCCATCATGTGATGAAAATGACGTATACACAAGTGACAACGATGATAATGATAATGTCGTCACTTACGGCTTTCCTTCAAATAGGAGGAATGGTAAAGGATTTGTATCTGATGGCGGGATAACTGACAGTGAATATAATGTCAGAAATTCGGTCATAGACAGAATGAGTATGTCTATGGGCGGTTATGCATCAACCAATGCATCAGTGTCGGACATTTCAGGTTTGTGCGAGATCGAGGATAGTGAACTTAATTTGAGTGGTGAGGAAAATGAAGATGAGGATGAAAATGATGAACGAACACCCCTTAAAAGTATGGGTCATTTACATACAAGAGTTTAGCTCCCTGGTGTTTTGCTTCGTTTTATGTGTACGTACATTGTAATGTATTTGTGCCATGTGAAATCCTTGGATGTCTGCAAGATGTGGCAGTATGGAAGCCCATAAGTGTTGTCGAGCAAAACAAACCAAAGTGGAAACCAATTATTCTACAGACTTACGATTTAATGACATACTAGAATAGCTTTTTATCTTGCATTTGACAAGACATTGTCACTCAAAGTTGTGAAGTATATCTATAGATCTCCCGTTATATCAATACAGAAAAAGTGCTGACATTTTTATTTGTGATAATCTTTTTACAACTTAATACATCTCCATGACATCAGATGATTCTGATATTGGGTCGTAAATTGTTATGTTTCCAAGGCGACAGATTCAGCACATGCTTTAAGATGTGGTGCTATGTATGATATTTTGAATAAATATTTTTTTTTTTTTTTTAACAAATAGATCTGCCAAACATTTTTTTTCTTAAACTTTGCTTTTTTTAACTGCCTAAAACAATCTTTAAATGTGTTATGTGTTTGAGCATTATCATGATATATAAGAACATATTTGTTTACCAGGAAGTTTGTGTGCGGTAGACCTATTGTCACAAGCCAGTGTACGATTATCAATGTTATGACTTTAGTATTACACAATCATGGGTTTTTTGTATGTTGTGTTAAAAAAAAACTCGAGTTTTTTGTTACATGTATTTGAGAACAAGCAGATGTGATTATGTGGGTAGAGTGGAACCTGTCTTGAGAGACCACCCCCATCTGCCACAGAAATGTGGTCTCTGAGGACAGGTTTTATTTAAAAGATTATGTAACCAAGTGGTTTTTCAGAATGTGGTCTCAGAAGACAGGTGGTCTTTCATGAGAGTGGTCTCTCAAGACAGATTCCGCTGTACTCGGTTTTTAAAAAAGAGCAAATTGCTGTGCTCGTTACAACATTTGAAACAGAATTTTTATATATTCATTATTTGTGCCGATAAAAAGACATGTAACCAACATGTTTTGATTTTAAAAGTTGTTTTGTAAATTTTTTAAATTTGAATATCAATTTTAGAAAATTTTCATTAGCTAAGTATTCGGCTTAATGATAATTTTAATCGTCTTTTCCTTTTGTGATGTTTTCGCGATGTAAATTTTGGGATCATGAATTTTTCCGATCTTGAAAGATTTATTTTAATCACTTAAAATAGGATTTTATGACAAGATGTGCAAGTGAAATGTTTTGACAGCCAAATAAAAAAAATTCACTGTCAATTACAAACTATTAAAGAATCATTTATGTCGAATAATGACCTCTTGTATGCATTTTAGCTGGTAAAATTAACAGCTAATTAAAAACTGAAAATTGTATAGTAAAACCTCGCTACTAAGACCATCTAAGAGACTTGACTCAGAGTGGTACAATGTTTGATTAGTGTGGTGGTCTCGGAAGTGGGATTTTGGTCTTATATGAGATTTATCAAGAGATCGAAAACTTGAGGTCTTGTAATTGAGGTGGTCTATAGGTGAAGTTCAACTGTATTTCATGTCAAAACATTCTGAAAATGTGTGCAGGCATTCTCAAACACACCAGATTGATAATTGTAACTAAATAAACTTTTAGACATGTTCAAAATTTGATTTACTGTTATTTAACAATTTATATTCTCAAGACTTTTTAAAGGCATGCAAGCTGTCAAAATAGTCATTCAATAATTTATACAAATAAAATGTTTTCGAAAATTTCTGGATTAAATAAAAAACTAGTTTTAATGTGGTTAATTTGTGAGAGAAAAAAAACATCAAATGTAAATAATTGGTGAAAAAACATTTGTATTCTTACGTGGATGACAGGACTATTAATCACTGGCATATTTCATTTATTCTAGGTAAATATATGCTTGATATGTTAACATTTTCTACAGCAATATATCTTTTTACATAAATCATTTTTAATCAATTTTTGGGGTCTAATTCTGGAATGTATTTTTTTTTTATCAAAATGACAGCATGTATGCCTTTAATTGTTGATGATCCAGATTTGGGTTACTTGAGCTAGATTGTGGGTGGCTAATGAAAGGATTGCACAAAACCGTTGTGAACATTTTCAGTATGTTTCATGGAGTTGTGATTATTTACAAATTTTATAAAATTTACACAAAATTTGCATTTATTGCTGTCTTTTATAAACTATTTTCATTGTGTGTGGGTAGTACACATAATTTATTTATTTTTTAAGCTACAGATCAGGTTGTGATTACATTGTTGTTTGTATATCTATATATAGAAATATATATATGAACTATTTTGAAAGTTAAATTTGAATGATCTTGTTGTTAAGCAGTTGTTTTACCTTCAGTTGTTAAAGTACTGAAATTGTGTTACATTAGTTTTTTTCATGACCATTGTTTGCTTTTAATTCAAATAAGGTGGGTATAAATTTATATTAGTATCTGAAATATTTGACAGAAAAAAACCTTATAACATATGACCTGTTGTGAGAGGAGAGGAGAGGGGGATTGGTATTCATGTATGTATGCAATTACAATGAATAGATATAAACCTAATGTTAAAATATGACAACATAGTTAAATATGATTTTTTTTTTTTAAATTAATTCTGGAAACTATTTTACAAGATACAGTGACAGTAAATTTAATATTGGTTGTTTAAATAGTGCAGTTTTGAAAAATGAAAATTTGAACCACATACATGTACAAAGGCCTGTCACAAAATTTTTACACCTCTGCAACATTGCGATAAAATAACTAAAAATTTTCACACTTGTACACATGTTCAATTTTTAAATTCTAATGGTAGTGAATCCACCCAACTAAATGACGAGTAGTACTTTTATATCTAGGTGTGAAAACTACCAGCTATGAGTGAAAAATTTTGTAACACGAAGAATGAGTTTGTTCAGACTAAAACGTATTTACATGTAACTGTGCCTGGTATATGGTGGCATTTATCAGATTTTATCATTGTCGTTAATCAGTGGATTGAGAAATCAATTTCAAATATGATGTTAAATTTATGTAAAAATGGCATGTCGTGTCTCATTACCTATATTATCTAGTTTAAACTGTGTTCAGAAATCTCATAAAATCAATCTTTATATTCATCAGTTTAATATTCGGGCATGTCTGTTGTGTTTAAATGATGTGTGGATACAGCCTATATGTGTGTATGTCAAGTATTTAGTATACATGTACTTACAGTAATAAATTTTCCATTGCCTTGTCATAACCCAGTTTTTCATTGGTATTAAATTTCATGCATATGAAGTTACATCTTCTCACTTGTAAAAAAACAAAGGTGCTAGAATTTTTCAATTGGCCGCATCTCTTCACATAGTCGAGCTAAATATTGATCATTCATCTATAATGCTTATCAAAATATTTCCTGTCTTTTTATTTCCATGTTGACATATGGAATATGCTTTTCATTTTTGAGTCAGTTTCTGGTTGAAGTCCATTAAATGATCATATCATTTGTAAATTTTCGTGATTACCTCCCTTTTATTGAATGGCCAGGAAGAAAGAAGTGAGATGTAACATGTCGGTGATCAAAGATGTAAAATTGAAATTTTTTTTTATGTCAAAGACATTTTTATCATAAATGTAGTAGGTGAAATGATAAGGATTGTGTTGTCTGTCAAATACTTTTGCATTGTTTCTGTAAATATAATTGAAACTTGTTTTATAAATATTGCAAAATAAAAATAAAAATATGAAAATAATTTTGTGCATTTGAGTTTTGTTGGAAATAGTTACTGCTTATAGTGTAACCTGCCTTAGTGACACACTGTATTTAGTCACGACTTGTGCTACATAAATGAAGTCCAAAGTCCTCCCAAAGTATCATCCTATATAAACGGGACAGGAGGTGATTGAAGAGACTACTAGCCTAAGGCAACTAACCACTACCATATTTAACCCTTTCAACCCCAAGTACCTAGATCATACATGGTATGATTTTTTCTGTTGTTCAGATCAGTCCATTATGGCCTGTATTATACATGTAATACATAGATTTTGTTCAGATCGGTCTATTATGGCCTGTATTATACATGTAATACAAAGATTTTGTCAGATCAGTCTATTATGGCCTGTATTATACATGTAATACAAAGATTTTGTCAGATCGGTCTATTATGGCCTGTATTATACATGTAATACATAGATTTTGTTCAGATCGGTCTATTATGGCCTGTATTATAAATGTAATACATAGATTTTGTCTGATCAGTCTATTATGGCCTGTATTATACATGTAATACAAAGATTTTGTTCAGATCGGTCTATTATGGCCTGTATTATACATGTAATACAAAGATTTTGTTCAGATCGGTCTATTATGGCCTGTATTATACATGTAATACATAGATTTTGTCAGATCGGTCTATTATGGCCTGTATTATACATGTAATACAAAGATTTTCTTTGAATAGTGTTTTACGCCACATTCAACAATTTTTAGTTATTTTAATGGAGGAGAAAGGAACCTAGTTATAATTCACAGAGGAAGTGACCAACAACCTTCCACAAATAAATTGGTCCAATATATTGAACCAAGTTTTATGTCGTGACTTTGTTTAGTAGCATACTCTTGCTCTGTATTAGATACATTTCCTAGCGACATCAAAATCATGGCAGCAAAGCAGATAGATACGGCAATTGAAAATAAATGAAACTTGAATCGTGTGATCACTTCAAAAGTTTCATTACAATTTTAAAGAAAGTTTGAAAATTAACTTTTCATTTCTAATCTATTTTTAGCCAAACTTTTCAAAAGATTGGGTATTGGGTCACACGATTTACTAGAATTCTTCCTACATGTATATGTGAAGTGTGATACAGCAGAAACTGTCTTATTCGACCACTATCATGAAATACCACATTGACCCTTTCACGATAACTGCATTCCTACTAATCTCACCTGCGCACTTAACACTTCTGAGTGTGTACTCAACACAAATCATTACCCAATGAAATTTAAATCATACACAGGGAACAATTACTCTTTAGTTGCATACTAATTGTCATGGGTAGAAATGTTTTGAGCATGAAACTTCTTGATACCACTTGGGAGTGCTTGTGCACAGGTGAAATTAGACGGAACGCAGTTATCATGAACAGATCTATTAAAGAAATCGGCCAGTTAAATCATTGGCAGATGGAATGGTCTTTCAAGACAGGTTTCACCGTATACATAGTTGTTGACAGCGACTTTTTTACGTCAACTGATCATGATGACATTGATTGTCATATTTTAGCATTTCACATCGGTAGTCTTAAAAAATGGTCCAAAATATAAAGCTGGATGGAAGTTTGTCCGGGGCTTCCTTTATTGTATGGAAAAACAGGCTTTACATGGGTCCCAAATATGTCTGCTCGTGTTTCAGTAGCCCTTCTGTTCCTTTGGGATAGTTGATTGTTTTGAAAAAATATCGATTTAAATGAGATGACTGGGGTAGAATGTTTCTAGGAGCAGATTTTCCCATACAGGTTGTATTACACTAGAAATTTCTTAATACAAGTGGTATAAATTCTATATCAAGCTAGTTTCTGTACTCTTGACTTTCAGATGATTTTTTTGTTTACTCCAATGTTGTTTTTACATCCCGTCAAGAATTTTTCACCTATGTTGAGATGTCACTCGTTTTAGGTAAAATGCTACAATTCACCTATGTTGAGATGGCACTCGTTTTAGGTAAAATGCTACAATTCACCTATGTTGAGATGTCACTCGTTTTAGGTAAAATGCTACAATTCACCTATGTTGAGATGGCACTCGTTTTAGGTGAAGTGCTACAAATTGTGGCCTGTGCTATGGACTGATACTAATGTAGTGAGGGTTATTTTACTTGCCATGTCTTGCATGACACAGGACTTCAGTCACATCTGAAAGACTCCCAACTTTCACTTCATATGTGGAGCACTTGGCAAGGAAAAGTCACTATTTGGTAAGACCAAGTCTGTGAATTGGACCCAGGACTTTCCACTTGTGAGCTAAAAGCTCTACCACAATCAGTCTTTCAGATGAGACAGGTCATCGCCATAAATATTTTCTTGAACAACTTTATACTGCATTGATGTTAGTTTACAACATCTGTGTAAAGTTTAAAATGTATTCTACCATAACTTGTGTTATCATACCACTCTCAAGCGATGGTATGAACAATGCTGCGGTTAGTTAACATTTACAAATAACCAACAGGGCTGTTTTAAGTGACGCCACAAACACTAAATTATGTCATCGCCAACCTTAGATGAATAAAAGATTGAGTTGACGTACAAGTTTGACGCAATCATGAGAGTCCACACTCGAAAGTGTCTAGACATGATGTAGGCTAATACTCCATACTGCCAATGTTTTCAGTTATGGTAGAAACAGATTCAACAACTCCTGCATAAAGTTGGTGATCATGTTTATCCAACTCTTGTTAGTTAATTTTCAAAATTTGAAAAAAAAAATTGGTAAACCTCATGTCTTTTCAAATTTTGAAAATTAACTAACTTGAGTTAGATAAACATGATAATCAACTCCTTTGTTTTTGAATCTCTATTTATGTCACACTCATTAATTTTACATTCATATGGTGTTCACCAATTTTTTTTACAATGTAAGAGCCCACCATTCTTCAAGTAAACTGGCAAACTTTCTCACAAAATCAGCTTAGTTTCCTTTGAGGCTTGAACTTGCCCTGTCCAGAAATTAGAGACTTCATGGTTCATCTTACAATGCTCTAACCATTTGGTCATGGAAGCCCCCCACTCTACTGTACTGGAGCTTATACTATCAGTATGTTGTAAATTTGGAATAGATTTCAAGCTCAAATTCATTTTGAAGCTAAACAGCTGAGACGGCCACAGATATGTGGTGTTATCAAGGATCACCTCTCACATTACAGTACATAATGCTTCTGTTTCATTTCTAAATTACAATTTGTATAACACAATACCAGAAAACTCTTCTCTTCAGGTATAAAACACGACCAGCTAATTTCTCTGTGAAATACCATAGCAACACCACATTTTTTTTTTCATTTCTTTATTTTTTTTCTTTTAATTTAGAGTTTTTACAGTCTCTATGCACATCCTGTGTACCTGTGAATAATTAAAAAAAAGAAATGACATTAAAATATTGAAAATCTTAGTAAACTGGACAGAAGAGACATTTACCATATTTTATGGGATGGGTCGAACGGTTAGTTTTTGGCAAAAATTCAGATTAAAGCATTAGACAGGTTGGAGTGGGAGACAGAGGTTGGCAAAGATGAAAATGTGGATACGACAACACAAAATTACATCGCTCATGTGCTCAATAAGCAAACTTTTCTTATTTTGAAAGACACTCGACAATTTTTCAGTTATGAGAGACCACCAGTCTAAAGCAAGTAACCTGGCTAACTTTCAAATAAAATTGGCTCGGGTTCCAGCAAGACCCCCTGAATTATGGCAAGAGATAGATTCTCTAACGACTTGGCCAGTGAGCTCCTAAATAAAATTCTTTGAAAGAGCACTTAAAACGTTTCTATACATTCAGAAACATTTCAGAATATTAACATTTTACAGTATGTCACATTTTGGGCAATATTTACTGTATACCTGGTAATGTTATGCCCTTTTACAACAGAGAAGATATTCAACAGGGTTTTTTTCCATAGTATCCACAGGGCCGAAATTCTGCCCCATTCCTAATGCAAAATGCATTTATTTTTTCTCAAATTGATGAAAAAATTCCCAATTTGATGGTTGAGGCCTGTTCAGCCCGTCTTAAATTCGCCCCAAATCACCATACTCTCACAGATGGCATGTATGTCCTTTCTTTAAGTATCTACTAGCTTGAATATTTCCCTTTTATATTAAATTCGCTCTCTCACCTAAGGGCAAAAAAAAACAAAAAAACACAAAGGCAAAAATTAAACAGAGGCCAAAATTTCCGGGTATACAGCAGTTACTGTAAAGGCTTTAACTCATTCACCCCTACAGACACATTTGGACTGGTCTAGTCAATGATTTACAGAAGAGTCCATTGTTTTTCAAGGGTTGATGAGCTAATTACATCCAAAACATGCATACATCAGGACAGCAAGACAGTTCTAACATGTATAAGTTGAAAAAATGCCAGGGTCAATAAAGTAAGTTGCCTGCTGTTATAATTTACCGCAATTCAAACTCGAGCCCGCTGCATATGATACAGTCTAAAGTTTGTGCTCACCTTACGTCTGTACTGCTGGAGGGTCTGTTGGCTTACTTCCCTTCTGTTCACTGTAAGGATGAGCTGGTATTGCTTCGTCCTTAGGTTCAACGACATTAACGTGATCAGGTAAAGGTCTCTTAGGTCCAATCTTGCCAGTTGGATCCCATGGCAACATGATTTTTACCTTAATACCAAGTACACCTGAAAAATATTTTCAGAGAAATTAACTTATAACAAATATATAATAGTATAATGTTCTATCATTATATTAACATCTCGGTCATGTGCAATCATTACATTTCCCCCCCCAGGTATATTCGGCTCCAAAGAGATCATAACACGAATTCCTTAAAAAGGGACATAACTTTTGGTAAGAAATTTAAGATTAACCTGGTTTTAGTGTAAGCATTAGATAACCCCCCTCCCAGGTATATTTAGCTCCAAAAGAGTAAATTATAACTCTCATCAATTCCTTATAAAGGGACATAACTCTAGGGAAGAAATCTTAAGATAACCTGGTTTTAATGGATCCATGAAAAATGTCAAAATCCAACTATAATAACCCAGGCTCTTACCAGCTGTCAATCTGACAGAATCATATAACGCATATACAACTGCCTGTCTGGATGACAAGACCTTAAGAGAGAAACAAGTCTCCCCAACTTAAACCAAGACATGAATAACCAGGGCCTAACTATCCCCGTCTGATGGTAATAAATTCTGCTTTTTCAATGCCGACCTTAGAGACACTACATACTGAATTCAAAGAATACCAGTCCAGTGACTTTAAAAGAAGTTTTTAATTTTCAAAGGTCTATGCCAATGAAAAACAAAGAGCATGAGATGCATTTAGTTATTTTGATGATTCGGGCTAGCAAAAATGCATTGTGATGAATACCAGTATCACTGATTTTCCAACGTGATAAATTTTGGGTCCAAGCTCCGAGAAATTGGGGAAAAAATATGATGTTTTATCCAGGACATATGAATTCAACTTGGGACATTTGTTTTAAAATTCATATTATTTTTACACTTCAAAATTTTTGTGAATATTTTGGGAAAGTACAAGCCATTTTTGCATTGGGAATGAGTCCATGATTCATATAATGAACTAGATTTTTCAAGCACTTTCCCAGGACTTTTCAAGCACTTAAATCTTTCAATTGGTATGTTTAAGCTACTAAGACCTTGCAAGCCAAAACAAAATAAAAAAAGAGACACTGAGAGCAGTGTTCTTTCACATTTGAATGGCAGTCCTCAAAATGCTGCTTAGAGAACCTCTACACACTAAGAGATCCAGCAGTACAACATAAAAAAATGCTTTACTCAACTTGTATTATACTAGGTGATCGTCTGTATGATCAAGCTCATTTTTCTTTATTTAGAAATCTTTCTTTCAGTGATGAATAAACATACAAGAAGTAGAATTCAAGCACTCTGATGAAGTAAACCAAGCATTTTGGATTAAATTCAAGCACTTCTCAAGGGTAATTTTGTTTTTAAGCACTTTTCAAGGACTAAATCTACATTCAAGCACTTTTCAAGGTGTGTGCAAACCTGGGGGTCCTGTAACTGGACTAAAAAATAACCTCGGAAAATCCCTGAGTATACAATTCATACCACAATTGATCACTAACCTTGTCTCAACAATACGTGTCGGACAGCTGTGTCTACATAATCGTTGATGGGATCACCACTGTGGATCATAAGTCCATCTACAAACTTCATGGACTTGGCTCTCTGTCCTCTGAGTTTACCTGATACCACAACTTCGCAACCCTTGGCACCACTTTCCATGATGAATCTCAAGACACCGTAGCAGGCTCTGAAAGTCACAAAAATATAAATGAAAAAATCACAACCGACAGAAACATTAAACAGTCACACAATTTTGGCAAAACACCAGTGTACCGTAATGGGGCATGTATAATCCGTACCCTTTTCACTCTAAAATTCTTTTCAGGGATTGGGGCTGTGGATAATACAGTACAACAGGTTCTTGAGGCATTTTTTTCTGCAGCCAAAAGAATACTGCAAGAGACTCTATGTCGGATGGTATATTTCACAAAGTTTTTTCCCATAATTATGACAATAGAGTCAATGAATTACATCATTGCTTTCCGTATGTGTAATGTGTTTATTTGCCTACGGCAATGGTGAATTGATGTAAGATAAATAAATAAATGTGTTCTTCAATTTACAAAAAGTCAATAAATAGTTGCCATGTTGGTTGGCAAGTGACATGCATGACTTTAATAGTTTTTTGTTTGTTTATTGTTGTTTAACGTCCCACTCAAGAATCTTTCACTCATATGGAGACGTCACCAAATGCCGGTGAAGGGCTTCAAATTTTGGCCTATGTTCGGCACTTATGGCCATTGAGCAGTGAGGGTTCTTTAACATGCCGACACTTACTGTGACATGGGACCTAGGTTTTTACTGTCTCATCCGCAGGACAGGAAACCAACCTGTCGTTGGCTGGACTCGAACTCATGGCCTCACGATCAAGAGTCGAGCATGCTACCGACTGAGCCAGGCCAGCTCGACTTTAATAATAAAATAGCCATGGGAAACATATTAATAGCACAGTACCTGTTTGGCGTATTAACCTTCTTTGTGGAATTTTATGCTATTATTGAAAATATGAACAATCTCAACACCAATTCTAATGATTATTCCACTCTTGTTAGTGACGAAGCGGATAGTTATATTGTAACTGTAAATGAGGGATTTAAACAGAAGAGCATATGTGGTTTCTTGTAGTTTCGTATTTTAGATTCCCATTATGTAGTTTTGCATTTATATCAAATAATTACTTTATCACATTTTCTCTATTTAATAAATATTTATCTATTTCTGTCATTTACAGGTTTAAGGACTGATATTTGAAGAAAAATTACGGTTGTGATATTGCACTTTTGTACGATCATGGTCATACTAATATCCCAGTAATGACAATGAATTTTTTTTTTGATTAGGCCTAAACACATAAACTCCTTTTTTCTCCCTCCAAAATCTGATGCTGAAATGGGGGGTGCAGATAATACATGTACATATATGTGGATTATATGTACCTGATTAAGGTATGTTAGACCTTTGGTAAAGAAATTATGAGAAAGTGATTTGTATAATCCAGGTTTTTTTCAGGGGTTGATTTCTACATTTCACATAAAATTAATTTATGTGGAAATAAAGGAGGAGTAATTAAATGTTTACATGTTTGTAGAGACAAAATGCTTGGCAGATATGACTTTTCTTGCTCTAAATTGTTGCAAAGTTTTCCTCAGCTCCGGTACTGGTATCCTTTTAATAAAACAATACAATGGAACCTGTCTCGAGTGACCACACTATCCGCCAATGCAATGTGGTATCATAAGACAGGTGGTCTCCCAAAGGTGGTGTTTTTTAAAGAATTATTTAATCAGGTGGTTTTCAGAAAGTGGTCTATCAAGATGGCTACCACTGTAGTATCATAAACGGTAAACCACATGAGAATATACTGTATTGATATTCATGGTCATTTCATGATAGAACACAATTATCCTCTCACTTACCTCCTGACAGCCAGACCACCGATCAGCTTGTATCTCAGAGACTCACACTGTGCAATAGCACACAGACCTCGCTGTGCTACTTTTTCTGCATACAACTGAAATATAAACAAATCAGGGAATTAAAGATTTAATCTTATATCATCATCATCATCATCAATATCAATTTCTTTTTTGTTTTGTTATTTTACAACTTGATCATTAATATTTACCTACATGGGTGAAGTTCTACAAATTTTTACCTATGCTATGGAATGCCAAAGTTTTGACCTAAGCTATGGAATGCCAAAGCATCTTTTAACACTGTTCACCTTAACAACTGGTTCAAATTCTAATACAAAAGACCAATGACTTTCCCTAAATCAGGCGTCTTGGCAAAGGAATATAACTGTCACTTCTATTTTTTTTCTCTCTCTCGAAAGGTACAACATGTCAAGGGGTATTGAATCCAGAACATTTTGCTTGCAAGATAAATGCTCAATACAACTAAGCCTTGATAACATCTCTATAGTATCACTTGTTGTGTCAGAATTGCTGTTGTTGTTTCTCCCATTTTTAAAGACCAAAAGTCACATTAGATCAGAAATATTTAAATTGGGTTTCCAGAACTTTGGCTTCTAACATAATGGTTCAATATCACAAACTGCACCATATTGTTTATTGTCAGAAGAAAGTGCTACATTATATTGGATCAAATATTTCAAACAAAGATTATTGATTTCTGACCTTTAAAAATAGTCTGTTAATTTTATTGTTTCTTTCTTTTTTTGTGGGCAAAAAGTTAAGGGTGCCACTAATTAAACCAACAAATATACCTCAACTGATCCCTCGTTGAAGTTGAATCTTTTCTGTACGACTGAGGTCAACTCCCTGATTCTGCGACCTTTCTCTCCTAGAACATTCTGGGTTCTGGTAGCAAGGATGATAATTTCAGTCCTTGTTGGTGTAACTCTGACCTCGACACCACTGTAGCCATCTTCAGCCAATTCTCGTGTGAGAAAGTTGTTCAATTCTGCTTTAAAGATTCCATCTGCCACAAACTGCAAATAAACAGGTACGGTATACGATGTGCATTCCAAAATGTTTCCATTAATTTCTCATTAATCGTAGTAAATAATAAGAATAGAATTCAGTTAGCAACCAGTTTTAATGGTGGAGGAGAGAATTTGGTTATAATGTATTATGTACCTGGGAAGAGATACCAACCTCCCGCAAGTACATGTAACCTGACAGACTTTCCAACAAAAATCAGCTTAATTAGGTTCATGCAAAGCTTAAACCTACACTGACCAGAAGTGAGACTTTATGGTTCAAAGCATGGTGCTCTAACCACTCTTCCATTGAGGCCCGCCTCTACGGATACAACATCAGGGATTTCCCCCAGTCCATGGAATGGGGCCTGGGCCATTTGTATTGGGAATTTTAGCAACTTTTTATTGAAATTAGGAAATCTAAAAATACACAAAACTATGTGAAAATACAAGAATCTCATCAAATTCATAGTATAGGACTAGAATATTACAGCAAATTGGGGGGCAATGTACTGTTTTAGCATTGGGAATGGGATCTTATTTCGGTCCCGTATGATAGGGTGGAAAATCTCTTGACATTGCTAATACTACATCTCAAAATAATGATTGATTGACAATCTGAATCATAGAAAGGTTTTCCTTATTAGATATCTTGACCCAGAGACATCTCATCCTTGTTTTAGTTATATTCTGTTTGCTAAAAGTCTATCGGCAGTGCGATGTCAGTCACCAAGTTTTTTCGCCATGTGCTTTGAGAACTTAAAAATAGAATCGACGTTTCTAAATATGATTGGTTATCAGTCATTTAACATTCCGTATATAGGCATATGACGAGGTCCAATAGATGGCATTCTTGAAGAAGCTTTAGTATCATGATGTACCTAAACGGAGTCGGTCGGGGAAGGGCTATGAAGAATGCAGTTGTAGTTAAAAAGTAATAAATTATTTGTGACCATTGCGATGGCATCTAAAACCAAACGGTGTGAAAATACGTATTGCTAGGTGCGTACATGAATTTTACATGTACAAGTGAAAGTAAGAAACGTTCAAGACTAGATCTACTTCTTTTTTTTTTTAAGCTTGAAGCTGACATAAAAACATCGATAATTTACCTGTTAAAGTAAGTAATACTAGTTACAGAACATTTTCGCAGCCTCACCTGATATCAGCCTCTTCAAATAATTTTATAACCCAATAGCTTTCAATGCACACGCCAACATCGCAACAATTACCTGTTTGGGCCCAACCCAAGAGGGAAAAAGCTAATTCGATTGAATGGAGTAATAATTTTAATCGGTGTCATTGATTAATTAATGCCCCCGTCCGACCACTCAATGCCCTCTATTGTTATTTGCAATGCTATAAAAACATCGATATACAAAAGTTTAAATGTTTAGTGTTTTACAGGTCAGGATTGTTCTCTATTGAGTCTATATTGAAAAGGTTTTGAAATGCGGAAATTATAAGCATTCGCAACTTTTTTTCGCCGAATTACAAATTTATTTGCCAAATTGGAAAAATATTCGCAAAATTAGGAAAATGCGAACGCCAGTGGAAAACCTGTATTTTGAGACAACAGACAATTTACCTGAATTAATATCAAATCACAACATTTTGAGTATAATAGCGGGAATATACCAAAATGTACATGCATTTAACGATGTATGGCCTGCATTTCACAACCAAGTGCAGTGTTCAATCTAGGCCGCGCCATTGCGTCAATGGCCCGCTGAAATCAGACATGGCGCAATTAAAATTCAATGACGGGCCACTCGGGCGCAATGCTAATCTTCCCAGTGATAACTTTATTTCAATTAAATGTCCGCGTATAAGCTGAAATAATACCTTGAAATGTAACATCGTGGATAGTCTAACGCGAATAATTCAAGCCCGCTCTGTTTCCGATTATCTCCATACTACGCTAGGTTAATGCAGTGAACGGTATATAACGACTGAATTATTTGGGTTATGGATAGTCTTGAGCAAACCACATAGCCGGAAGTAACTGCCTGGTATTATTAGTCAAAAAGAGGCTTCAGTGTCAGAGTCTGCCAAACGCTTAAGGTCTGCTATATGCTGTCAAGCGTATTATGTGCTGCGTCCATGTGCAGACGACGTTTTTCTCTCTGTTAACATTTAAAAACATGAAGAGAATATCGCTTTTTCTCAGTCACCCAGAGTTCTAAAAAAAAAACTCGAAATAATATTCAAAACAACCCAAGTTCATCATCAAATGAAAAAAAAAGCAGAAAAATCAGAATCTGTCTCTGAGAATCAGAAACGAAAGTTTCAAAATCAGTGGTTACACGACGAACGTTTTAAAAACTGGTTGACTTATGACGACAAATCTTGTACCGTGAACTGTAGTGTATGCACAAAAAAAAAAAAAAAATCCCTTCACTACAGGATGTACCAATTTTTGTATATTGGTGAACAATGTACATGGACAGTTATGATGGTTACAGTAAACTCTAAACTCATCACAACTGGTCAGTTTTTCTTTATATGTTATGGCCCCTTCTTTTTGAAAATGACCCCCTGATTTTAATAGCATGGGCCCGTCTGGCCCCCTTGTTCGTGGTCCTAGATTGAACACTGCAAGTGTATGGTTGATATTGGGTTATTGCGCTAATATAATCAAAGATTTGGGTTTGGTATTAATCCATGTGTAAAAATTTGTTAGTTGTCTCAAAATAATTTATATTTCAGTGGCCTTACATTTCATTACTGTTACGATACATTTCAGTGTTTTATGAACATTTCGTGATTTCATCATTCATGTACATTTCAGTATATTTCCGCTATTATACTCAAATATTTTGATTTGATATTAATTCAGGTAAATAAAACTGTGTCTTTAGTCTCAAAATAGCATACATTTGAGTAGTTTTACACTCCATTTCGACCTTTTTGTGGTACATTTCGGTATTTACCCCTACCCGACGGATAAGTGTTTTCGTAGCTGGAATTCACAAATAAAAAAATGGAATTATGACAAAACTTAATGCCTATGAATTTTAAAGACCAAAATACTGCTGTGAAAATGCCACAGCATCTTTCTACAAAGAAAGTAAGTTAGAGATCTGCCCCTGATCTTACCCCCCCCCCCCCCAAAGTAACAAAATGATAAATCCCTGACTGGCAGTTACACACAAATTTTGACACCTGACCTATAGACTAACTAAAGTACTGTCTGACATTTCTCAAGTGTGATGACAATATGAGAGTCTGCAGACGTGTATAAAACACAAACAGCGTCCGTATTTTACCACAATCCTCAGACCTTAAGAATACAGCTCGAGAGTTGCACGTTGAAAAACTCAGCAGTGCTTTGACAATCTAATAAAAATCCATACAATCTGTAAGCATCCAGCCATTTAACAATTCAGAAACAGTAAAGCAATAAGAATACTTTATTTATGATAATTTATTTGAACGTAACGCTGACATAAACACAAATATATGGTGTTTTCTAACCTTCCTCTTTTTGCTAAGTTGAGTCGCCATGTTGATGGCCGTGAAAGAGGAAGTTGAAATAAACGCAAAGTGGAAAACGGATCGGTATTCCGGAAGTTTTTATTGCGCTGCAACACCGTAATAATTGTCATTATTTTTTATATTCAAATTCAAACCTAAATTTTAAATGAAATAAAAATATTTTTCAAATATTGTCGTATTTTGGGATCATAAAACATCAAATATTATTTCTTGTCCGGAATAGTTTTTTTCTATTCCACACCCGGAAGCACAGGATCATGAGAAGCTCTACTTTCTTTTTGTTGTTCCACATATTTTTCACATTTGTAACTTTGATACTTTCGGTTGATGACTTTGATACATATATCAGACAATTGAAAGATAACAATGGTCTCGTAAACAGGACATCAAACATATCTATAACTAACTTCCAGGTAATCATTGTTTACCAGGTGCTTGCTCGTCCAGGCCATACACAACATCATGAACACGTACATTATGTAATATCGGCCACTACATCATGACATGGGGTGTTGCTAAAACGTGGAACGGAATGGGAAACAAAAATACTATGAATTAAGGCATTGTCTTGAAGCGAGCGCAGATTTGTCATTGTAACATCGTAATGTAGCATTAAATACATCGGGTTAGGAAAACCACGTGGTTTAGATTGATGCAGACGGTGTTTTGCATTCAATGTATGTACAGCTCATTTTCTACTCCCTTTACCATAAAGTGCTTGTTTCGCTCTCTTAAAATCATGCTGAAATTGTTGTCCAAATTATAGGTAAGGCGTGTTTTGGCATTGTTTTATTGGAACAATAAGATGTTGGTAAGCCGTCAAAATATATTATTATATATCTAGGCTGCTACTAACCCTGCTATAACAGGATCGGGCTGTCATATCTAGGCTGTTACTAATCCGGCTGTTATGGGTTGAGCTTCCAAAGCCCATTGTACTCAACCACGTGTATAATTCAACCAATCAGAATAGACATTTATGGCAGCCATTTTTCTAGGAACCCATTTGCGGAGCCTCGTTTGCAATGTACCAGTTGAAACTTTTTGAAGCCCATGGTACACACTGGAGGACTGTGACTGTAAGAGGGCGCTGTAATTATTGGACTTGACTCGAGTTGCAACATTTCTACAAGAAAGAGCTCGCTAGCGCGTGCATATAATAGAACCTCGCCTTAAGACCAACTCGGTGGTCTCCAAACCACATTTTTACATTTAAGACCACACATTTATACTATAGTTTTGAAAAATTCCTAATATTTTATAAGAACAGACCCTCACTTAAGAGACCACCTCTTGTTCAGTTATGTGGTAGAGGCCATTTTTTTAATTGTTTTTTAAAAAAATGTTTTTTTTATTACATTTTTTTAATTGTAGAGCAGAGAACATGCTTTATACAATATACACAGGAATAAACCAATATATCAAAGATTTGTAACTCAAATATAACAAGACATCAAAATATGTGATTGACATTCTGTTGTATGAAATATACATCTACATGTACATGTTGATGTGAATAAATTTTTCTGTCCATATGTATGCATGTGGTATTTAAGTTGTAGTAAATAATTTTTTTAAAAAAATAATTCTACTTTTTTCCAGGAAAACTTTCAGTTACAGAAATTTTTAAACAGTAAAGATACAGCAACCTATGGACCAACCAAATTTTCACATCTTTCTCCACGAGAGTTCAAAGGTAACACAAAATGTGGATATGTGTTAAATTCAAATTTTGAGATTAATCATTTCACTTTTATCTTCTGCCATAACCACCATAATCCTTTTCTACGTTGTCATCTCCTATTGACATTACCATCTTTCTCCTCCTCCTCCTCCTCTTCATCCTCCTCCTCCTCATCATCATCAATCTCCTTATCATCCTCATCACAAGCATCTTCTGCCATGACCACATAATCGTTTTCTGCATTAACTGTCATCATCTTCTATTGACATTGTAATCATCATCATCATCATCATCATCATCACCACTACCACCATCATCATCAACAACATCATCATTTTCATCATCATCTGACAGGGGTTCAAAATTCTTTTTTAGATACTCAAGCCCAGGACTTGGAGAGTAAATTTCTAGCAAGTCAAATTGAGAAATTTCAAAGTCCATGGTGAATTTTGTTAATAAGTAATACAGTAAAATTAAATGAATGCAGATGAGGCAAGTCCCTCGGACTTTGAGCATTTCTAAATGGCAAGTCCGAACCCGAATTAACCAAGTCCTGGACGTCGGACTTGGGGAATTTTGAACCCCTGAATCAACATCACCATCATCATCATCACCATCATCATTATCATCATCATCTGTCTACTAATCATCATCATTATCACCATCATCACAAGCATCCTCTGCCATGACCACTATTATTCTTTTCTACTTTCACTGTCATTGTCATCTTCTAGTTTACGAGTGGTCTCTTCCTAGGTTCATTGTAACCTGGTTCTCTGTGATCCTCCATCAGTAAAAGAACTATCTGTCACCATATGAGTGAAATATTGTTGAGTGTGGCATGAAACACTATATATTTTCAGCAAATAAAAAGACAAGAGTTTTGTATTGTTATTATTAACTCATTCACCCCTAAAAGACACATTTAGACTGATCTAACTCATTGATTTACAGAAGAATCCAATGTTTTTCAGGGGTTGATGAGTTACATTCTGAGACTATTTCGTCGTGTTATAATAAATTACATTAATTAAGATGAGGTTTTAGCAATTACCACTATAAACATAAAGTGATGTACGTGCACCATTCTTGTAAATTTAGACTACTTGCTGTGCAAGCGGGTTGTTTAAGGGTTGGATTTCCAGTACAAGGTATTATCTAAGACTTTAGAAGAGGAAGTGACTTTTCCTACGTGAAACAGTAGAAATGAAAATCACAAGCCTTTCAGATGAGATTTTGTCTACTGTTACATCAAGCATGGCACATTTAAAATCCTTAATTGCAATAGCAACAGTCCATAGCAAATGTCCAAAATTTTGGCACCTCACCTTCAGCTGGTGACACCTCAATTTATGTGAAAAATTTGTCCCAGGGCTTAAATCAACAATGATACACACATAGATAAAACTTGTAAATATGAAATTAGCTGTCTGTAACTTGATCAAGATGTACATTTTTGTTTCAGCTCGATATTTGTCTGCTCTTAAAAACATACAACCGCTTACTGAACTGAGAAATACAAAGACGTCACTGGAAAAAATCAGAGCATTGAAGGTTCCGAGGAAATGGGACTGGTATGAGATTGTTGATACGAGTATATACTCATACAAGAAAACACTGAAATCTTTCTAAAGATTCACTTTAACTCTGTAGGTGCCAAATACCAGTGACTACTGGGCCTCAATAAATACATGAGTTTTTCTACCTATTTTGAAGTTGGTTCACAATCCATGAAATTGGGCATTTTCATCATAAATTGAGGATATGGAGGTGGGGGGAAGATGAAGATGAGATATGCATTTGTAATTATCAGTCAGAAACTTTTAAGCTTAGAATATATTTACAGCAATCCTCTTCATTACATTTTGTCCCTGAAATTATATTAAATTATTTCCAATATATACCGGTACTCTAGCTGACAAGATAAATTTGAGAGGACATGATAGGAAATTTTGGGAAAGAAAATTGGAAATTTGATAGCAGGAAATTGGGAAAATATGGCCAATTTTGTAATTATATTTTACATTGGGAATAGGTCCTGAAACCAGACCCAAAACGTCTCCTGGAAAACCTCTGAAATGTTTCTTGACATTTACTCTAAGTGCCAGCAACCAGTGGTCTGCCATAAATGCTTCCAAAAAATGGACTTGTACATCCACACTACAGTAGTTTGGTTACCAGTAGATTGAATCATTGTTTGATACATTTGTGATACATTATTTCAGCATTATACAGTCAACTTTTGTTATAACGGCCAGGTTGGGATCCTGTAAAATTTCCATTATATCAAATATGCTCCTTTATCAAATTCCCGGGCTTAGCGCCAAAATAAGATTGCATGAACATAATTTGTTGTTAAACCCCTATTAAATGTTAAAATTCAATTCAACATGATTGCATGAATGAAATAAAATGACTGCAATAAATAAAATTGTTTTTATTGTTATTTTCATTCTTTCAATTTAATAAATTATGGCAACAATTTTTCATTTTTGATATGTTTTGCTTTTATAACAAGTCAGTTATAAAGGTAAAATGCATGTTTGTTGCTAAAAATCACTGCCGGTGCTGGAAAGCAAATATGCTGTTATACCAAACAAATTAACATGGATGTAAATTCATTCCCAGGAAATTTTTGCCGTTAACCAAAAATGCTGTTATATCAAGTGCCATTATGACAAGAGTTGACTGTAGTTATTTATTTTTCAGGAGGTATGTAAACAACAGGAATTATGTTTCAGCTGTAAAGAACCAGAACTCGTGTGGAGCATGTTGGTATGTAGCATATACTTTAAAGATTCATTAGTTGTGTTTACAAAAAAATAAAAAAAGGAAAACAAAAAATTTTGGAAAAAAACCCAGCTAATGCCCCATTAAAGTGCAGGCTTGTTTGTTTTATTGTTGTTTAGTTTACTCTTATGGAGATGTCACCAGCTCTGGATGAATTGTCACAAATTTTGACCTTTACTAAAGACTGATGGCAATAGACCTTTTCACAATAACTGCAGTACTGTAACTTTGAACGGCAGAATGATAGATTCCCACAAAATGATGCCAGGAAACAATCAGTTACTTTGACAAACATATCTATATTAAAGTTGTTTGTTTTGCAGGGCATTCAGCTCAACAGAAACAGTAGAGACTATGTATGCTCTGAAGTACAATGTTTCCGCTCCACGACTCAGTGTCCAGGAAATTATTGATTGTTCGACAAAAAACAATGGCTGCTATGGTGGGGACACATGCTTGGCTTTGGGTTGGTTGATAGAGGTAAATCATGTGGTATTATCAAAATAGGCATCAGAGGGAAATCTATAAATAGAAACAGTTTGATATCGTGCGGAAACACAAGAAAAAATTGTCCTGTTTCTGAAAATACAATGTTGCTAAACATTTTCTTAAATTATCTGTATTTTTAGCATTATTGAATAAGCTAGAAATGGTACATACAGGTACTTGTTTAGGTCTCATTAGATTTGCTGATGTCCTAACCATAACTCTTTAAACATTTTGGACAACTACAAGTCTTGTAATTATGCCCCCGGCCTGAAAGGTCCATTGGGGGCATATAGTGTTTGGATTGTTTGTCTGTCTTTCTGTCTGTCTGTCTGTCTGTAATTCTATCCCACTTACATATAAAGTTTGTGTTTCACAAACACATCTTGGTGGTTTTTTTTATATGTCTTTGCGAATAACAAAAAAAAAATAAAACCAAAAAAAACTGTTAGATAAAGAAAGATGAGATGAACGTTAATTTTGACAAAAAATTGTTTGTCCTGAATATGTCATTTAAGGATGAGTTTATCAATATGATTTTGGCATGATGGTGGTACAGTGGAACATATCTCACAAAAGACCACCTGTCTTTTAAGACTACAATTTGAAAAACATTGGGTTAAATAATTCTTTAGATAAAACATCTTTTGAAAGACAAGCACCTGTCTTGTAAAACCTCATTTCGTTGGCAGAGCAGGTGGTCTCTCAAGACTGGTTTCACTGTAATTTAGACGTTGAAAAATTATCTGTGGGAACTAATTCAGAATGCAAAAATTCTGTTTATTACCAGAGTCATGTTCCATTGGTATCGGAAGAACAGTATCCCCTGACGGACAAATCAGAATATTGTAAGGTACTCGCAGGCGGAAATAAAGGTGTCAGTGTTTCCAATTACACATGTGACACGTAAGTATATATTCTTAGTAATCATATTATTTGCTGTCTGGTTTGGTTTGTTTGAATTCTCACAAGAAATTGATTTTGTTAGTATACAGCTCAGACGGACTGCTTTATAATGACTTGTTATTCTGACAATTTCACCTACCAACAGGATTTTGCTGAGAACGAACATACTTAATGTTATTTATCATCAATATAATGGAACTTATAGCTTCCAGCAAAACTTCCAGTAAAAACTCAGAACGATTATCCATTTTAAGTGAAAAATCCTGTGATACAAAGACAATCATATCCCTTCAAAATTATTATTATTCAAAGAATGTTCTTCAATGGAATTGATTAATGGTATCATGATAACAAGATAATGCAAAATTCAAATGAATTTTATTCTGTCTATCAGCAGCCTTTAACAACATCAATATATATTTTTAGCCGCAGTTAGTGTGCTGTTTCCAATGAATTTCTTTATCAGAACAAATTCATAACAAAGACAAAGTGTCTAAGGAACGAACATGGTCGTTATAAAGAGGGTTTAATGTATTATGCACTACAATATTTCATGTGTATTGTAGTTGATTGCATACTGGAAAGTAAAAATATCATGGAACTTAGCATTTTCACTCCTATCTAGATACTGTACAGGGGTTTAATTCCATGGGTTATAATTTTCACGTTTTTATCTCTTCTGAAAAGGTTGCGGGTTTTTGAATTAGCGGATCAGGAATATCTTACGCTAACATCAGTTCTTTGTCAACTTTCCAATTTTAATACATATACAATATATCAATATATATATATATATATATATATATATATATATATATATATATATATATATATATATATATATATATGTGATAATATACCTTTATCATTAGCATTCATGTTTATGTCACTCATATTATCTGATATGCGAGATCCTGCTCCATGTAGTATCATTTCTATTGCTAACTACTTTAAAATGAGTAGTTTTTGCATAGATTTGAAGAAATGTGTTTAAAGATTAGGCGCATTCCAGATATCACTGTTGATGTGATTTTGAATAATGTTTCACACCACACTCAACAATTTTTTCACTTATACGGTGGCGGCCAGTTTTTATAGGTGGAGGTGAGAACCCGGTTTGTACTCGGGAAGAGATCACCGGACTTCCGCAAGTAAACTGACACACTTCAGTTTAGTTTCAGATGCATCAGACAGTATCATATCTTCCATATTCATGAAGTTATGCTTGTAACTAGTGCAAAATGAACAGCCTGTCATCCACAGGTGGGTGGATGACAAGCTACATGCATTATGACGTCAAAATACAATATGTAACGTAGAACTTCTGTGGCTTCTAGAATGCAGTACATATTTATGTCAAACATGACTCAGATATGGATAGATCTATTTAGACATGTAGATCATGTGTAAATCTACATAGACATATATTTAAGAAATGGGGAAAAAATAATCAACCCCTACCTTGAGGGTATGACAAAGGAATCTCAATCCGAGGGTAAGATTCTTGAATGACAAACCCTAGGCTTACCGAGGGTTTATCATTCAAGAATCTTATCCTGAGGATTGAGATTCCTTTGTCATACCCTCAAGCAGGGGTTGCACTGGTTGAACAATTTGTGTGGCCAAAAAATCGCCAGTTGTCAAAAACTCTCACCAGTTTCCAATTTTTGGAGCCAGATTCAAAGTCAATAAAAAAGATTATTGAGGTTATATAAATGTGTTAACTGCCATTACTGTCAATCTATTAAATTCAATTCAATGAGTTACATTAAGACATTATTGTCTGTGTTTAAAATATTATTTAATTGAAATAAGACATCGTTTTTTGTATTAAATTCATCACTATATTTAATATGCATCCATAACACTGTATGGGTTAATGGTGTGAAGTGCGGATGTCGTAGAAAACACCACGATCTGGCTTTGATGTTTCTCAGTTAAATATTTTAATTAAAATCATGTAGGATTGATACACAAGCTGCATGAATTAAACATAGCATTAATGATGTTGATATTTTAAGTCTGCTTAGGGGACAGAACATATAGATAGTGATTATAGGTGCGGTAATTCAAATATACAAGTTAGATCTAATCACTTTATCTTTACAATCATGTACCTGACCACTACAGGTCGTTGTGTAATTACCCCAGCACACGTCCAATAATTGCACCTTTGTTTGGTTTATTGACATTAATTAATAAACAGGGTTATTAGTCCCTGTTCCTGATGACCATTTGGACGATATAAATGACTTGTGTAACCTAGATGGCTTAAAACTTCCATAAAATGGAGGCGCCAGAAAAATCGCCAGAAGCAATTTTTTGTCCCCAGTTGAAATAAAAAATCGCCCAGTGCAACCCCTGCCTCAAGGTAAGGGTAGATTCTATTAATCTTTTCTCGCAATTGTTTCAGTATGATCGGAAAAGAAGAGATTATGGTGAAGTGGTTGTACTACATTGGACCTCTCACCGTGGCGGTAGATGCATCAACATGGAACCACTATTTAAATGGCATCATTCAGTACCACTGTGCTGATCTCGTTAATCATGCTGTTCAAATTGTTGGTTACGACATCTCAGGTAAGTCCACTTCAGTGTTGTAATAATTCTGGTGAAAATACCTGATATTAAATACATATAGGAATGCTAACTACGATGCATAGCAATTCTTCTTTCACTTTCTCCGGGAAAATCCACTTGTTTTCCTGTGAGTGATTTTCCTACCTCTCCCTTAGAGACATCTTTAACTGGGAGTTCAAGTTTTGGAAGAACTACTTCTTTCACATGCCGTATTTATCTCTCTTTAATTTGATTTCTGTCTTTTTTTTATTTGTGTTTTACACTACACTAAACTATTTTTATTTCACCTGAGTCAAAGGCTCAGGTTGACCTATTGTGATCATCTTTTGTCTGTCGTCGTGCGTTGTCCGTCATGCCTCGTCTGTTGTGCATCGTTCATTGTGCGATGTTAACTTTTGCACATTTTCGACTTCTTCTCATGAACCGGTTGACCAATTTGAACCACACTTGGTAGGAAGTATCCCCAAGATAAGGCGCATTAAGTTTGTGAATGGAAAGGGGCTAGGGCCCAAAATTTGGTACATCTTAAAAATGTGAATCAATGTTGAGATGAGTTTCAAATTTTATATGATTGTTACGTCAATATCAACAAAGTTTGTGAATGAAAATGAAATCTATTTATAAACAAACCACTAGGGGGCACTTCAATAACATAATGTACAGTTTTATACAAATAACTTAATAACTCAAAATTCAAAAGGCACCGAAATAAACAGAAAATATGATTTTTGTAAAATTTTACACATTTTCGACTTCATCTAAAGAACCAGCAGGCCACTTTTAATAAAACTTGACAGGAAGTATTCCCATTTGAAGCTGCATAACTTTTGTGAATAAAAAGGGGCTAGGACCCATAGGGACCCCTAACAAGAGGCCCAGGGGCCACATTGCTCACCTGAACTGTGTTGGTATCTCACAAATATGGGAATCTCAAATTTACAAATTATTTTAACACTCCTTGGGAGTGTAAGAGACTTAAAAATGAATGAAAATGACAAAGCTGGGAAAGATGTCAAAAACATGTCAACAATTAATTTTCCAATTTATTTCAAAACAGGAAATTGAATCATACATCCATAAAAATCACTCAGATGCAATTAGTTTTTCAATCCATGCTGCAGTTCTGGAGAAGAGTTTCAAAGAGGGGTACCCTCTGAGACCTATTTTGCCCACCCTGGATCCACCTCTGAGTCGATCTGGTCAAAAAACATAAACTTATTAGGGGGACTTGGATAAATGATCCTTCAGCGGTTTTAAAGAACAAGTGTTGGAAAAAATGCCTGCTCCTTCTTTTTTCAGTTTTCAAAAATCATAAAAAAATTAAAAAATTAAATTTGAGAAAAATTCTTTCAGGAAAGCATTTCTCTACCTAACTGCACGTAAAACACTTTAAATGAATGCATCATGATGAATAAATGAGGATGACAATTTGTAAAAAGATATCAAAAACACATCAAAAAATTTTTTATTCAATTTCTACGTAATTAACAAACTTTAATTACACATTTATGTAGATCACTCAGATACAATTAGTTTTTTAATCCATGCAGCAGTTCTGGAGGAGAAGCTTTCTAAAGAGGGATATCCCCTGGGGCCTCTTTTGCCCCAGTCTGGGTCCACCCCCTGGGTCAATCTGGCCGAAATGAACAAACTTGGTAGAGGACCTGGAGTACTTTCTCCCTATAAAGTTTCATCAAAATCCCTTTAGTGGTTTTGGAGAAGAAGTTGAAAATGTGAAAAATTACTCCCCCCCCTTCATTTTTGCAGTCTTAAAAAATTCAAAAAATTAAATTTCAGCAAAATTCTTTCAGCAAAGCATTCATCTACCACACCACAGATAAAACACATAAAATGAATGCATCATAATAAATGATAGGGGAGAAAATAAAAGAAATCATACAAAAATGAATGAAAATTACAAAGTCTAGAAAGATGTCAGAAACGTGTCAAAAATTAATTTTTCAGATTTCAACGAAATTAACAAACTGAATCACACATCTATGTATATCACTCACATACAATTAGTTTTTCAATTCATATAGTGGTTCTGGAGGAGAAGATTATTAAAGAGGGGTACCCCGTGGGGGCCTCTTTTGCCCCATCCTGGATCCACCCCAAATTTGGTAGAGGACCTTGAGTACTTGCTTCCAATAAAGTTTCGTCAAAATCCCTTGAGCGGTTTTGGAGGAGAAGTCAAAAATGTGAAAAGTTTGTGGACAGACAGACAACGGACAAAGGCGATCAGAAAAGCTCAAATGAACCTTCTGTTCCAATCTTTAAAAATCTTCTCATTAACTGATAATCAGATGACTTCAAAATTGTGTATGCATGATCATTAAGTCAATATCTGCAAAGTTTACAAATGAAAACGAAATCTCATCATAATCGAGCCAAATCTAGGTATTATTTCAATCAGGTGACCATTAAGGCCCATTGGGCCTCTTGATCAGTTATATGGTGGCGGCCAGTGGAGGAGAGAACACGATTACTTAGGAAGAGAACATCTACTTGACATGTAGCAAAATGTTTGTAATGTTGTTTAGCCATAACTAAACTGTCAAACATTCTTACTAAAAAAAAAAAAAAAAAAAAAAAAGGTTCCAACAGGGCATGGACATGTGGTGACAAAAGCCAAGAGGCTTCATGGTCTCTTTATTATGCCAAATTCATTATCGCCATCTGCCACTCTATTTTTAGAACAAACATTCATTTCAATTGTAGTTGTTGTTTTGTTGTTTAACATCCCACTCAAGAATCTTTCACTCATATGGAGATGTTAATGCTAGTGAAGGGCTTCACATTTTGAACTATGCTCGGCACTTACAGCCATTGAGCAGTGAGGGTTCTACCAACGTTCCGACACCTACTGTGATATAGGACCTTGGTTTTTTCTGTCTCATCGGAAGGGCCTCTGCCAAGGCCCGAACACACGACCCTCCGGTTACAAATCACGTTCATTATGAAGTGTTATTTGTCTCGATATACTGCCATAGTTGATAGTGGTCAATAAAGTGGCTAAATGGTCGCTATAGATCACTGGTGTAAAGCCAGGCAGTGGTAGTAAGACCAGGTAATAAAAGAATTAAATAAACAAGGTAATTACTCGACATGAATTGTTGTCCTGTTTCTGTTCACTAAAAATATATCTATTATACCAAAGAACAGTAACTCTATTTTCCCAAAGATGTGGAAATTCAGTTCATCGACAAACTCGAGATACTGTCATAATTTCTAAATATCAAATGTTGGCACTTTATAGAATTGTTTGTTTGTTTATTGTTGTTTAACGTCCCACTCAAAAAATTTTCACTCATATGGAGACGTCACCAATTGCCGGTGAAGGGTTTCAAATTTTGGTCTATGCTCGGCACTTACGGCCATTGAGCAGTGAGGGTTCTTTAACGTGCCGACCCCTACTGTGACACGGGACCTAGGTTTTTACTGTCTCATCCGAAGAACAGGAAACCAACATGTCGCTGGCTGGACTCGAACTCATGACCTCACGATCAAGAGTCTAGCGCACTTCCGAATGAGCCAGGTTGGCTCTATCGAGAATTGACTGTATTTATGGTAAATATGATGACCTTATATACCACGTATCTTGCATGAAGGGTGTGTGGTTAGAGCATCTCGCTTTAAAACAATGAAATCTCACACCTCTGGTTGGTTCATGTTTGTGCCACAAGCCAATTTCGTGATAAAGTTTGCCAGTTTATTTACAGAAGACCGAGTGGTCTTTTCCTGGGTACATTGAAACTGGGTTCTCGAAATATTTTTTGATTTAAAAATATACATGCAGTACAGATTCTTTTTAAGTGTTGAATTATGTTGAACTTTGCAGGAGACATTCCATATTATATTGTGAGAAATTCCTGGGGTACAGATTTTGGAATAGATGGATACCTTTACATCAAAATTGGAGATAATTTGTGTGGTAAGTAAGGCCAAAAATGAATTAAAATTGTCTGATGGAGACCTACATAAAAAGCCCTGACCCAAATATTTATTAGGCAGTTTTGACCACTTATTTGTTTTATATTTGATCAAAAATTCAAAATTTTGTTTATATCAAAATTTAAAAATATATATATATTTGCCTACTGATAGAACCACTTATAAAACTCCTGTGGCCAGTTTGACTAAAGGTCATAACTTAATATGTAGATTACGTCTAAAATGAGTTTCGATAAAGGATGTATCTTTCTTTCTACGAATAAACTTGCATCCGAGTGTACATCTGCTCCAGACTACTAATTTCACATGCAATTTAGTGTAGGTTATTCAGGAAGTAAAATTGGCTGCAGGATTCAGGGGCCAGCCAGGCCCCTAAAACAAAATATCTAGGGGCCCAGGTTGAAATTCAGGGGCCCAGCTATTTCGTCAGATGGTTTCATATAAAAAAATTAAAAAAAATAAACCAAATTTCTCAATTTAATTCAAACTCAATTTCTCTTTCTAATTAGCTTTTATCATGTTGCATGCAATCATGAATATGTCTCTTACATGTACCAACCATTTACAATTTCTTGTCCATTTTGTCGAGGAGTGGTTCTTTTTAATTTTATTGGTACACTTTGGAGTATTCTATGGCTGGTTTCTTGCTGGGGTTTTCAGCAATGTAACACCACATGACAAAGACTTACGAGTCCAAGGAATGGTTAGAAGTCATATCCCACCCCCACTTTGGAAAAATGTAAATCAGCACTTAATGGAGTTTAATAGGCGCCTGAAAATATTTTTTTCAACACGTGGAAATATCTATCAAGGTAACAAAATGGTATTAAAAAATGTTTATCTCAGAAGAGAAGATTCATTTTCAAAAATAATTTATGTGTATAATATGCTTTCTTGATAATTATAAGTCACAAATTTATGTCACTGTTGACACTAAAAAAAAATACATCTCCAAATTATCTGTTTTAATTTAAACGTGTTATTTGCTGTCAAAACATTGTTTTGACCAAGCATGGTTATGGTTGTATAATTAAGGCGATAATTATGAGATTCCACCAGATAATGTTGAGCAGGTGAAAATACCTATCGATTAGGCCCCAGTGTCGATATCAAAATAATTTGCAAGCAACTGCTGAAAAAAAAATTATAAAAGAAACAAGTGCTGAAATAATTAGTTGTCGTTGTGCATGAACTAAGGGTGGATTTCAACATGTGCCGACCTAACTAGGATTCAAAGAAATCACAAAAGTTGACCACCTTGTCAACATGTACACACCTTGGTATTATTTGTGTATAAGTAATACGCTAGAACATAACGTTGTGACACATAAAGCATTTAAACATCTCACAGACCCAGATTTACATAAAAAAATTGATGCGGACTAGATGGAAAGAGAAGAGAAAAACGGACATACAGGCATTTACGGATACGGTCGTACTCACCATCTGGGCGACTGGCAGCGCAGATTTTTATCGCCCAGGCATAAAAATGGTTGCAAATGCTACTGGGCGAGTGCTAATTTTACTCCCTGTTATTGAATAAGCATATGTTTATGACCTTATGTAAAACTGAAACTGTGTGCTTATAAATGAAATCGTAAGTCGAGTTATGTGTAAAGTTACTTCTACGTTTGTAGGGAAAAGTTACAACCTTTAGTGAAGCTGGCCCCTGGTCAGGGCACATCAAACCAATAATTTTTAATGATGACCTTAGTAACTTTTGTCATCTATTACATTTAAAATTACCCAAATATATCATAAGTATTGATTACATTTTGTTCAGGATTAGATACTTATTTTTGTCTCCAATTCTACAATGAAGCATTGCATAGTAAATTTTTAGCCTTGTGACAGAATAGCAATAAAACTCAAAATATTTTAACAGGTTGAGGTCTTAATGGTAATTTTATCTAAAAGAATTCGTAACAAATCAATTTAATTTGAGACAGAAAGAATTGGCATAATGTAGGCCTAAATTTTGAAATCAAGTTCTTATCTCCCAACATCTGGCCCATTAAACATCTTGCCCTTCTTCACTTTTTGAGCCTTGCATAATTTCTTTAGTTTTATTATAGGCTACACATACTGAGATATCTATATACTGGTACGTCCAGTAATTTTGTTTTTGTATAAAAAGAAACACTGCCCAACATTTATATTAATATTGATAATACATGTTTATTTGTATTAATGTCCATATACTATATAGAGTATACCGAAACTTTACTTATTTTTTTTTTTTTGTAAACTATATGTAACTTATCTGATTTGTAATTTATGATCTATCTCTTTTATTTTAGGGATTGCAAGAGAGGTGTCAACTGTGCAGATTTTGTAATCAAAGTTTGATGTTACTGTCGGACAATAAGCCGCATTATTCTGTGGATTCTGTATGGCTGTAAAATACGAAGAACAAAGATAATGAGATTATATGATATTTAACTATCTATAGGCAAAATGTTAAATGTGTCTCTTGAGTTCTCAGTTTTGGAAATGATTCTAGTAAAATGTGTGCATGCATGTGTGTTGGTTGCATGCATGTGTGTTATCTGTATGCATGTGTGTGAGTGCATTCATTATGTAGGGAAGTATACACTCTTTTACAAGTTAAAATGAAAACTTTCTCTCTAAGAATCAAATATGACTTGATCCTTAACTGATCAGAGATAAGAGACCTGCTTTTTTAAAAATATTACTCCATAATCTCTCAGCAACTCAGGCCCACTAGCTTAAAACTCAAGTATATTTCCATGTCTAAGAATATTCTTAACTCTTTAACTCGGCTAATTAAATTTCAGGATTAGTTAAAGTTGAATAAAATTTTATTCAAGTATTCAGCAAATGGACCCTTAAGAATACTCTTTTAATTGCTTGCTCAGCCAATCAGATTTCAAGATTGAAATTGATTCAAATTTTCGGACTTGACTTATACTTAAGTTTTGAGCAAGTGGGCTGTGTGTTTGTCAGTATGTGTGTGTGTGTGTGTGTGTGTGTGTGTGTGAGTGCATTTGTGTGCATGCATGTGGGTCTTCTTGTGAGCATTATCATCCAGGAACACTAGGTGTGAACATGTGGGTGTGAAATGTGTAATGGAGAATATGTGAACAGTGTTACACAAAGAGGACATGAACACAAGATTGTTTGAATGTAATTGTTAAGTTATAATCTTCCATTTTGTATGTGACCAGATTTCTGTATACATTCTGTTTTGTATATTTTATATAACAGATATATGACATCATATATTATATTTTGGTAAACATTTACTTTCAGCAACTCTTAGCATGGTGTAATACTAAAATTTATTTTAATAAAAAACATCACAATTCAATGAAATTCTTTTTTTTTTCTAAAAAAGTGAGTTGTTTCAGTTTAAATGTGAATGGTGGATGGATGTCATTAAAATATTAATTTAAGTGCAATAAACATCATATTTAATTTCCAATACATTTTCTAAATGTCAGTTTCGAGGTGGCATGTATCTGCTGTTTTCTTTCCCTATACAACACTGAAATCAACCATTTATTAAGATACTCATGTATATCTAAAAACAACTTAAAATAAATAAAAAGAATGAACTTTAAACCCTACAGGCCATAATAGACTGGTTTAAACAATAGAAAAGGTCATACCATCTAGATACTTAAGGTTGAAAGGGTTAAATATATTATAGTCCAATTCATATAACCTTTTGATTATCATATGGATGATTCCATTCTATTTTCGTATATGACAAGCTGCACAGGAAAAATATTTTACTTCGTATAGCTATGGACAATGCTGCACTCTTGACAGTGTAATTTTAAATATATTTTAATTCCTCACTGGATACTCGTCCTCGCTATGTTCACGAGACCCCAAGTAGCCAATTATACAGATTTTACTATCTTGACAGTGCAAATTGAAATGTCAACTTTATGTTTAATTACATAAATACTTAAAACACAACACTCGTCCTCCTCACACGCCAGAAGAGTCTTCACGCCAGAGTGGGGGGGGCTAAACCACTTAAAACATTATACAGAATTTTACTACACATGAAACTTGGGGGCTAAGCCCCAATTTTCAACAAGCAAATTGCAAAAAAAGGGGGGGGGACTTAGTCCCCCCCTAACCCCCCCGGCTCCGACGCCTATGCATGTACATACATAGGTATTGAATTTGAACTCTTTTTGGAGGTATATTAAATACATTGGTTATAAGTATAATTCAAGGCAATTATTCAATGTTTAACTAATCATTTAATCACAATAAACTTGGTATTCTGATGGTATATGCTATATTCCAGTATTGCATCAGTATCTCCTGTAAAATTTTGTACATATTTTGTAAGTAATGAACTATTGTCATTGGTATTTGGGGGATGTGAACAAAATAGAGAGCGAAACTACATGCATTTTTTACATTTTAACCTCATTACAACATTCATTATCTCTTTTCACAATACACGGAATTGTTCTAAAAATATGATAACAAAAATGTTTAGAGGGACAGTATGTTTTCTTATCAGATTTCAATACGATTTTCACTGTTAAAAACATAATTGGATAGAGTTTAATCATACATATTTATTTCAATTTTCCGAAATAGAAAATAAAAAAATTCATCAATTAATAAAAAAAAAGTTTAAATTTTGTGATGAAAATTCCTTCTTTGTATAAGTAAAATTGTGATATCTAATTTTTACTTTTTCTTTAAATTTTCATATTTTTGAAATTACAAATTAGAAAATAACATCCAAATAATCAATGAAACAAAATAAATAAATGGAAAATGTAAGTTTTTTTTGTAAAAGTTTAGACATTTTTGACTACTTCTAGAGAACCATTAGGCTACTTTGAACCAAACTTGACAGAAAGTAAAGCAACATAAAGTTTACAGATGAAAAGGGGCTAGAACCAAACATGGCTATCATGGCTAAATGTAGAACGAATGAGTCGGCAGATATTTTTGATTTAATACATGTATCTCCAAAATTATAAAGCTAGAGAAAAAACGGTTACCTTAAAATGAGCAGCTTGCAAAATCTACCAATATTTTATTTTAATGGAAATTGTCTGGTCGACCCTTATGCGACTTATTTCCCATTTTTTATGGATTTTTCTCATTTTTGGATGTTTTCACATTATCTTGAAAAGTATAATAGATAGAGAGAAAATGAAAGGAGCAAAAATGTTCAGCACAAAAAGATCTACAAAAATGCCTATAGGAGCGAAATTGTCAGGTAACCCCTTATGGGAGTTATTTCCCCTTAAGCTGATTTTTCATGTTTTTGGATCTTTTTTGACATTATCTTGAAAAATATAATAGCTAGAGTAAAAGTGGAAGAAGCGAAAATGATAGGCATGCAAAGATCTTCAAAAAGTGTAAACAGGGCCAAAATTGTCAGGTCACTCCTTATGGCAGTTATTTCCCTTTTAAGTTGATTTTTCATGATTTTGGATGTTTATTGACATTATCTTGAAAAGTATAACAGCTAGAGTAAAAGTGAAAGGAACAAAATTGTTCAGCATGCAAAGATCAACAAAGAAGTCAACAGGGCCGAAATTGCCAATTGTCAGGTCACACCTTATGGGAGTTATTTTCCCTTTTATGTTGATTTTTCGTGTTTTTGGATCTTTTTTGACATTATCTTGAAAAATATAATAGCTAGAGTAAAAGTGAAAGAAGCAAAAATGATTAGCACGCAAAGATCTACAAAAAGGTCAGCAGGACCGAAATTGTCAGGTTACTTCTGATGAGAATTATTTCCCCTTTTAAGTTGATTTTTCATGTTTTTGGATGTTTATTGACATTATCTTGAAAAGTATAATAGGTAGAGTAAAAGTGAAAGAAACAAAAATGATCCGCACGCAAAGATCTACAAAAAAGTCAACAGGACCGAAATTGTCAGGTAACCCCTTATGGGAGTTATTTTCCCTTTTAAGTTGAATTTTCATGTTTTTGGATGCTTATTGACATTTATCTTGAAAAGTGTAATAGCTAGAGTAAAAGTAAAAGAAGCAGAAATGTTTAGCAAGGAAAGATCTACAAAAAAGTTAACAAGGCCTAAATTGGCAGGTCCTCGCTTATGGGAGTTATCTCCCTTTAATTTGATTTCTGATGTTTTGAAAATGGATTCAGTCAATAAATGGTTCACTAAGGGGTGATTGAAATTGCATAACACGAGGCACAGTTGCATACTCAAAACTGATTGATTTTTTGTAAACAAAGATGTATCAGAAAGTTGCTAGGAATTATCTAAGGAACATTTTGACAAAATGATCAAAGGTCAAGTTCACAGACATCTAAGTAAACAGAAAATATGATTTTTGTATTTTTTGGTACTTTTTTTTTGGGGGGGGGGTTGTCAAATGTTAGACATTTGTGACTTCTCAAGAACCAGTGGACAAATTTTAACCAACCAAACTTGACAGGAAATTGTTCTCAGGTGACCGTTAAGGCCCTGTGGGCCTCTTGTTACTACATGCGTTGTATATTTGAATTTTGAATAATGTTTACGTCACACTCAACAATTTTTGTAATCACATGGTGGCGGTCAGTTTATATATATATTTTTTTGGGTGGAGAAAAGAACCCGAGAAGAGACCACTGGCCTTCCACAAGTAATCTGCAAAACTTTCTAACAAAAATCAGCTCAAGTTCCAGCGTGACTCGAACCTGCGCTGACCGGAAGTGAGCGCGAGACTTCATGGTTTATATCCCAGTGGTCTAACCACTCGACAATGGAGGCCCTGAAATGTGTTGCAAAATTAACTATTTGCATTATTACATTCTAATGTAATACCTCACATAGGATGTCTACCTGTTCTTAAACGATATGATTCTTATATGCCCGTGCAGCAGATAAATTCGGGCATCTGGGTTTAAATGCTGGGATGGCAGAAATAAAGTCCTACTAAGTGTTATTCGTGTTCATGTTGACTATTTCCAATAGTAATTAAAGGCAGAAATGACGTCCAACGTACCATTACTGCATTAGCTGCATTAAAAATAACTACTTCTACAGCATCATGCCAAAAGTGAGTCAACTACGATTGTCATTTCCCATAGCTATGTTAAATCAACGTTTTTCAAATATCGCCGCAAAGTAATGCTTTCATCAATTCTTGTCACAATTCCCATACTTATAAATTTTGGGCATTCTTCTTCATCTGATATTAGTTTTAATCTTCTTTGAAACTTTATTTCTGAGAAGCAACAATTTTTCTCTGCAGTTAGTATTTTATTGACACCACTTACTACATTGTACTTTGAACAAAGAAGGAAATGTCGCTGCAAACTTTGCTTGACACATACAAATACTTGCAGTTTTCTTGAAACGCAACTGACACATTCCAAATCAATTTAGAAAGATAGTCCATAGATTTCAACACAAAGTTGTGAAAGGTTACAAAAATTCATTGAGTTCATAAGTCAAGCCAATTATTATTATTTTTTTTTTTTAAAAGTTGGTTTAACATAGAAAACCATGGGGAAATTATTTTAGCTGACTCACTTTTGGCATGGGGCTGTACATGCTTCCATGAAAAAAGAATGTGATACAAATTCATGTTGACTACTTCTATAAATTTGTTGGCAGAAATGACAGTGTACAAAGTATTAACCATGTTTACGTCGACCACTACTACATCTTTTGATGACACAATTGCGTCATACACGTTTTGATGGCAAAAACACATCGTTAACAGCATTTTTAGAGTTGGTCATTTTACACATACTATATTGTCCCACTTCCGAATTTATTGTTCTTTGAAGGTCTTTTTTTTAAACAAAATAGTTTGGCCTGTACACCCACAATGAAACTGTATGAACACTGACGTAAACAATATACAATGTACTCTATATCATGCCATGGACAGGTAACATGTCTCAGAATATATTATGCAGCATCCTGACGGAATCAATTAATCTCATATCACTTGTTTTGTGTTTTGGAATCCATACACTGAACTACTCCTTTCAGCATCAGGGGACCTTTCGCATACAAAAATAATATTGGCCATATCAAATAGTCAACTAATGGTCCAGGTTCCTGAGCTGGTGCCATGACATTTGAATAAAACTGACTTCCGCGTTTTAGCCTGAATACAACATGCATTGGAGGATCTTGAATACTTGCTGACCAGGCACATGATAGGCAGTTTATGATAAAAGGCGTCAGTTTCTCATTCTTTGCGTAATTCTTTGAAGGTAAGCTCTCCGACAAGAAAAATAACTGCAAAAGAATGAAATGATATTTAGCGCAATGGATTAAGTGAAAATGATTTTAAAAATGTTATACTTGTAACGTTAATAATAATAATTTTTCGTTTTGTGTATTGCCAAGAAGAAAGATGATGATGATGATGATGATGATGATGATGAAAAGGTGAAGCTAGGAGAATAAGAATTATGAATAGTCCAAAATTGAGCTATAATTTAGATTTCTGGTTTAGATATTATAGAATGTACATATTTACCTGTTTAACCACACTGAAAGACTCGTTACTGATCATTTTTCTACAGTAATGTACTTTTTCAACAACTGAAGCAGGAATGTCTTCGAGGTCTGGAACTTGAATCTGAGTCCGACAAAATACAAGTTAGTTCATGTTTTAGTATACGTATCAGGAGTAAATTAAATTTACAAATGATAAAATTGTGAGGTATTCATATATCGTTTGAACAATGCCATTTCAATGTTCATGATATGTTTAAAATAATCTCTATGATATGATTTATATTACGATTCTTGCATTTGAAACATAAATTTTCATCTAGATGTGATCAAAACAACACGCACACACACACACACACACACACACACACACATACACACACACACACACACACACACACACACACACACACACACACACACACACACACACACACACACACACACACACACACACACACACACACACACACACACACACTTTAAGGTGACCAAAGTTTAACTCTGAATATATGCTTCAGAAATTGTAAATGTTGAAATACCTTTCGTAAAGAATGTTTATCTATACTTGGGACTATTAAGGCTTCTTTCAGACCCGCAAGATGATCTTCCGACAGCTTTTGGGAAAATATGAAACAACTCTGAAACAGGAAAATAAACAGATGACTAACACATGCAGATCTTGATGAGAAACGGTTAATTAAGATCCTAGCTGGTTACTGGTTCCCGACCAGTATAGTCATTTATAGCTGAAATTGATATATCTGACATAAATAAAGTATATACCCGACATGAAGGAATAATACAGTGTAATGTAAAGTATATACCCCACACGAAGGAATAATACAATGTAATGTCAAGTATATACCCGATATGAAGGAATAATACAATGTAATGTCAAGTATATATCCGACATGAAGGAAGAATACAATGTGATATAAAGTATATACCTGACATGAAGGAATACTACAATGTGATATAAAGTATATAGCCGACATGACGGAATAATACAATGTAATGTCAAGTATATAACCGACATGAAGGAATGATACAATGTAATGTCAAGTATATACCCCACACGAAGGAATAATACAATGTGATATAAAGTATATACCCGACATGAAGGAATAAATTAGACATAATGTTACTTTAATGTTTAGGCCAGCATCATTTTGATAATAGGAACAGCGAATATGGTCATTTCAATATTGAATTTTTTACTGGGAAAACACACCATTATGATTTTATTCTGCTTCAAATCGGAGCACCTGTGACGTTCTAGTGATGAAACATTCGACTCACAAAGAGGCGGCTGTGTGTTCCATCACTGGAACCTTTCGACTAGCAAACAGACGGTTCTTGGTTTGAGATCATACATAAAAACATTTGACCGTTCCTCCGCCAATCTCTTTCGTATAAGATTTAAAACCGCGGTTCCGTACTAAGGCATTTTCTGGCCTGCAGTAAAACACCCTCACTGCATAGGTATAAATCCAAAGCAAAGGTAAATATTTGTGGCCATTTACCTTCAGCTGATAACATTAAAATTTATGGGGGCGGGTTAAAAAACAACAATAAAAAACAAACTTTGAAACCATAAAACATTAGTCTCTGGTATGATGTACGTATATATAAATACATGCATGTGGTGGTTTTCTGTTTTGAATAGAACACATACCTCTGCAACTCTTAGCAAGTCATCAATTGCATCTTTATCTCTCATTCTTTTTTTAACCGTTAGATATTCGAACGCCTCCCGCCAATCTGTTTCAAATATTTTACCCAGCATACCAGCAATATCTTCCGGTCTGAAAGCACGATAAATCAGTTATGTATAGTAACGGAATATAATATCTTATTTTAACTATACAATATTAATTATAATAATAACAATATAAGATCTATTATTTATGATGATGTTGTTGTTGTTGTTGTTGTGAATGAAAATGCAGCATTATCATTACAGAAAAAATTAGTTTAAATAATACTAATATTAAATCAATAGCAAATATACAATATAAAAAACATTAGCCATCGCTCACCCTTTGATTTCGGAATCTGATAATCTTTTTTGTTGGTCCTTCAGTTCTCTATTCTCCATCGTCAATCTACGAACTTCATATTCCAAACTTGAAATTTGATCAATGTCCGCTTTCCTACTGTATATAACAAATACCGATAAAGATTATTCATTTCATTAATTTTGATCTTTATACCTCCTAGACATTACCATAATGTTTATCTTTTCAAATATTGATACTTTAACAATTTTAAATAATTTCGACGTAATTATATGTCTCTTATCATTTTCAGTGACTATTGTCAACGTGTTTAAGATAGCATTGCCGCCCACCAATCAGTGAGACAGTCAAAATGCAAAATGCTCAAGAAATTGAATTATGACTTAAATGAGTAGTTCGACTGCATCTCCTAACTGGAATATCTTAGATAATAATGTGATAGTACTTCAATAAATAAGTTCATATGTGAATACTCAGGACTTTAAAAGCTTAATTGTAACTAATGATCACTGAAACACATTAAAAAGTTTTACTTCAAACGAATTTGTCATTCGCCAAGATGGAAATCTATATGATATTTTTTTACGAGTTATCAATCTTATGCACACATCACATAGGCAACGATATCTTTCAAAATACGTTTATTGCGATACAGAATATATATTCTGTAACGGGCAATCCATATAGAATATTTTAAGTACACGGTGGGGGGAAATGTCAGAGGTAAAATACAACAATTGGAGTTCATTTCCACCCGAGACGACATACCAGGAGAGAAAGAGAGAGAGAGAGAGAGAGAGAGAGAGAGAGAGAGAGAGAGAGAGAGAGAGAGAGAGAGAGAGAGAGAGAGAGAGAGAGAGAGAGAGAGAGAGAGAGAGAGAGAGAGAGAGAATCATGGTTTACGGTATATATTTTGAGAAAAAGAACACAGTTTTCAATGATACACAGCTTAGTATTTAGTTTTGCCCGTGGTTAATTTAGCCTTTTTTGCAACAGAAAACATTCTTAAATTTTGCATGTGGATTGCATATATTTCTATGCTAATGCGTGATATTTAAATGTTCATTTTAATATCACCCTTTCACCAAAGCACGAATGTGGCGAAAATTAAACGGGGCGAAAATATCCAGGTACACAGTATTGTGTGCAGGACAAATACCTTACCTATTTTCAACATGAAGTGATGAATCATCATTACGTGGTAGACCTCTGTTGCTCTACAAAATGTTAAAAATCAATTATGAGTCCTGGCCTCGAAGTCATTAAATTTACTCAGTACTCAAGCTCAACCAACTCTTAACGATTTAAGGTAAAAACATGCAAACTTCATTCTGTAACTGGGCATGTTTGTATATTGATGGCATACAATTGTAAATAATGATAAAAATAATTGCTCATTTGAAGAAAACTTCAGAAGTATTAAAAAATTGCTTGAGTACGTACTCAAATCTGGAGTACCGTACTCAATGTATTTATTCGTTTTTTACAGGGAAATCATTAGTGTGATGCAAAAATTTATATGTAAATGATTAAAAAATCATAACATGTTTCCTAATCACTAAAATCCAAAAGTTTTATAAACAATTTTATAGTCAAAATAATGAAATAAAAGTTGAGCTTGAGTATTGAGTAAAGTTGATGACTTTGGCCCTGGACAATCTCAGTAAATACGATTAAATACGATTCTATAACCACTACAATGCAGACAATTAAACATTTCACAGAGTCAATGACCAAACCCTATGTAGCACTGGTTTTGTCAAGTTGTTTGTTTGTTTATTGCTGTTTAACGTCCCACTCAAGAATCTTTCACTAATATTGACGTCACCAAATGCCGGTGAAGGGATTCAAATTTTGGCCTATGCTCAGCACTTACGGCCATTGAGCAGTGAGGGTTCTTTAACGTACCGACACCTACTGTGACACGGGACCTCGTTATTTACTGTCTCATCCGAAGGACAGGATTTTGTCAAGTCTGACTTTTTGTGTGGAAATTCGCTCTGTGAATTATACCATGTGCAATGTTCATTCAGATCATCTCGCATCTTGCTATTTTCTTATGCAAACTACATGCGTTTTTTACGAGATGTCATTAACTTACTGTGAGCATTCATATATTAAACGATGATTCTGTGATCTGGTACGCAGGGGGGGGGGGGATTACACAAGAAACTCTTCATCGTGTATTTAGTGTAAATTCCCCCCACGCGTATATTTCCACATTTACCATATACGGCCCATATTATTGCTATACTCACGTTTCTAAACTGTTGGTTGTCAGCTATTTTATCCTCTTCTGTCTTGTAATCTATGTTTTCTTCTACCCACTATAAAAAAAGAGTGAACACAACTGGTATTAAGTAGCACTGGTTATAAACAAACTTTTCGTCCTGAGTCAAAATGATATTGAATTACGTACACACCTAAATATTTAAATGTTTCTTCGGAAGAAATATGCATATCTGACTCATATTTCAACATCTGAATTCATAATATTTAATATTTACTTAAACGTTTTCGGTACGCCCTTTCAAAATTTCTGAGCAATCAAATAAAAAAACGTTAAATGTCAAAATGTGGGTCTATATATAATCACTGGCGTCAACGCTTTAAGGAATCTATAACGTGACAAGGCTTCTGTGACACGGGACCTTTCTCTTCCGGACACCTGGTCCCATCCCCTTTTGCTTCCCAACTGTTCTTCATGTTTGAGACTGTTGTTATATCTAAATTGTAAAAAAAAAATTCTAATTTACACGGGCGTTTCGAATATCCATCATTACGTACTTCTTTATTATACTTTGACCTCCTCCCCTAAGAATCATGCCTACCTTTTTTACCTCACAAACGATTAGAACAGTCTCGTCATGTGTATGACTCGAACGTGAGAGATTCGGTTATTTGCGGTAAAAAAATAAATTCGTGTTACAATATTATGGCTTATAATATTATTTAGAGAAATAGTGAAAAGTTATGTTATTTCCATGAGTTCATGATTGTCTCTCTGTTCTGTTCCCTCACCTAACAATAGTATTATACAAGTATACAACAATAACGCCATGTTATATATATATAATTTATATGGAACATCCCAAAATTGTAATGATCGTGATTTCATTCTGTCATTAAGGATGCTATATTCGCCGGAATTCATAAACTTGTATTCATTCTCTTTTTCAACACGAAATGTTTAGAATTATTACTAGGTTAAAATAATACCATAACATTCAGTTTAAAGTAAAAATGAAGAAGTTCCAATGGATAATCAAAACACCAAGTCAACTAGGATATACAAATGATCCCAACATGAAGAACAATTGCAAATCCC